>JARKIC010000317.1:0-320451 GCA_029378375.1 Mycena olivaceomarginata | reverse complement strand
GAAGGCACCTGGCAAACAAAGTTTAACTTGGCAGTTGTCAATGAACATGGGTCTTGAGGGACGCGAACCCCCGCCGTACACTAGCAAATGAATGTGTTGGTTACTGATGATGCGCGGCAGCCTACAGACCCGTTCCTTTGTCGATCTGCGGTCAGAATATTAGACTAAGCCGAAATGAACGGCCTTGAATTCGAGGCCGGAGTAAAAAAAACTTCGATTTCAGAAACCCATGAGTCTTAGGGGAGTCGAACCACCGGCGTGCATTTGCAGTACCATCGGATACAACCAGAATCGATGGTGCGCGGCAGCCTACAGACCCGTTCCTTTCTCGTTCTGCGGTCCGAATAATGCAGGGCTACTGCAGGCCGGCGCAGAGCGAAGTCGTCCGGTAAGTACGAGTGGTGCGCCGAGATGACTGGCATTGAATATTCAATCCGGACTTGGGGGAGACTAAAAAGATTGGATACAGAGTCCACGTATGGATCTTGAGGGAGTCGAACCCCCGCCACGCACTGGTAAACATATACACCGCATCTCCTATGAATGGTGCGTGGCAGCCCACAGACCCGTTCCTTGTAGTTTTTTGGGTTGAATGCAGAGGTATCCGAAAGGGGGGCGCAGAGCGAAGTCGTCCGGTAAGTACGAGTGGATGACTGGCGTTGAATATTCAATCCGGACTTGGGGAAGACTAAAAAGATTGGATACAGAGTCCACGTATTATGGATCTTGAGGGAGTCGAACCCCCGCTGCGCACTGGTAAATATATACCACGCATCTGTTATGAATAGTGCGCGGCAGCCCACAGACCCGTTTCTTGTAGTTTTTAGGTCGAATACAGAGCTATCCAAAAGGGAGGCGTAGGGCGGAGTCGACCGGTAAGTACGATTGTGCCAAGATCACTGGCCTTCAATATGTAATCCGGACTTGGGGGGAGACTAAAAAGATTGGAGGTACTCGATGTACGGATCTTGAGGGAGTCGAACCCCCGCCGCGCACTGGTAAGGAGAGAACGCAGCTGATATGAATGGTGCGCGGCAGCCCACAGACCCTTTTTTGGTCGGTTTGCGGCCCGAATGTTGATATAGGGCTATTGAACAATGAAAGCAAGCACAAAGCAACGCCGTGCGTACGAGGAGCTCGCCGAGATGAACGGCCGCGGCAGACTAAAAAAGTCGGACGTTTACGCGGATGGGTCTTGAGGGAGTCGAACCCCCGCCGTGCACTGATATTTGAAGACGACACATTGGTGGTGCGCAGCGGCCCACAGACCGTTCCTTGGCTGTTTCGAGGTTGAAACAGGTAAAGGAGTCCAGTCGGAGTACGGCCTTCAATTGAAGGGGAGACTAAAAGAGACGAGTACGAAATGGCGGATGGGTCTGGGGGGAGTCGAACCCCCGCCGTGCACTGGTAGTGGTCGCCGGTATATACAGTACGAAGAGCGAATGGATGGTGCACGGCAGCCGATAGACCCGTTCCTTTCTGTGTTTAGGGATCGAATAGTGTGGTTTCACCGCCAGGAAGCGAACAAGTGCCAGCCGGTGTCGAAGGTCGGGACAACGAGCGGAATAAACGTCTAAAAGTCAAAAGGCCGGATGATTATCACATCAGGCTGACACTGGGCGCTGTGCGGCGAGGCAAACACCAAGCACCGCCTTGCCCGACATTACTGCCTCCTCTCACTCTCATCTGCTTGTTGCCCTAGACTTGTGCTGGCCTACTGGTTCTAGATTGTACTACTTGGGTCCTCATCCCTTCTGTTACCACCACCATGCAGCCCCCACCGCCCACAGCATCCACCGCGCCGTCTCTCAGGACAATGCCACCGCCGACCTTTCCTTCACCCAGGCTCTAAACCAGACAACCCCGGAGGAAGATGTGCGTGCTGTCCCCCTTTTCAACGGTAATAATAACATGACTACCAGACAAACATCTTCGTCGCCGCCCAACGCGGCGACGTCGCCACCCTCCGCGCCCTGCTCGACTCTGGCCATGCCCGCGCAACCGACCGCAACACGCAAAACATCACATCCCTCCACTGGGCCGCAATTAACGCCCAGCTCCCCGCGTGCCGCCTGCTCCTTGACGCCGGCGCCGACGTCGATGCCCTCGGCGGCGACCTCGTCGCCACGCCCCTCCAGTGGGCCGCCGCGGCGGCTATCTCTACGTCCTCCAGCTCCTCATCGCACACGGCGCAGATCCCACCATCGCCGACTCGCAGGGGTACAACGCCCTCCCAGCTCATATGGTCAGAATAACTCATTAAATCCCTGGCCGTGCCCACGGGCTCAATGCGTTATTTCGTGGCAACTCTATATATGGAAACCCACAGGATAACTAGTTACCTGTTGGCCCTGTTGACGGGCGTAATGAGTTATCTTGTGGACGTTGCCGTATACAAAAAAAGGATGCCCATAGAGTGGATTGAACTTGATACCTTTAGCTATCAGAAGCAGCAGAGGGCATTACCATTACACCATGAGAGCTATAACAGGGTAGTTGTCTGTCTCAGCTAGGCTAAGCCTAGGCTTAGCCTACCTGGGGCTGCTTATACTCACCTCTAGGGCAGGGAAGCTGCCCTAAGTCTTTGAAAACAGTTTTTCACTATTTATTATGTGTTTTGGAGTGTTTCAAAACCCTAACCAACCCTAACCCCCAGCCAAAATAAATAAATATACCTACCCTACCCTCTAAACTGAACATAAATGATGACAAACTGTTTTCAAAGACTTAGGGCAGCTTCCCTTCCCTAGAGGTGAGTATAAGCAGCCCCAGGTAGGCTAAGCCTAGGCTTACCCTAAGATAGGTGTCACTCGGATCCAGCACGTGTTATGTAAGCAAAAACATCTCCGCATCAACGGCTATCTAGTGTTTCTAAAACTTGTTTTTAAACATTCTGAGTGCAACATTCACACCATCCGACCTATCCCTTGATATCTATGTCGGGGATTTGTGAAATATGGCTATTGTGAAGAGTTTAGAGGCTTGCAAAGTCAACTTTATTTTATTAGTCCAAACACTTCCTTTGAGCTTTTCGATGCTTCTGGCACAAATGAAGGTTTTTGCAACGCATGAGATTTGGCCGAGCACAGCCACATGCCGTGATACACGTGATCTTGACAGGAGCGCGAAAAATTCGTTTTCACCGTGCTTTTGGCCTCGCGACGCGCTACCGACACGCCAAAATGCCGAAAAAAAACTCAAGCAGTCATTGCTCGAACCAGGAACCTGTTAAGGGGCCGCCAAAAAGCCCCAGAAACGGACCAAGTCTCGGACTCAGAGATGGAGCCAGTTGCGTCCCATTCTGGTGCACTACATCCTCGGTCATCCATTCTCCCTTTGACCATACTTGTCAGAGCAATACCCCCGAATTGAAGAGATACCGGATGAAGGAGATTGTCCGACCCCACACGCAGATCCCTCGCAGAAATCACACGATCATTCCATTCCCATGTCGAGTTCGGCAAACATTGATCCCAATCTCATTGAAATCATCGGCCGTTTCGACATCATGGACGACTCAGACCCTCTTGATAGTTCCGGGGATGCAGGGGATGACAAGATGAAGAAATGGAAGATGAGACGGAAATCCAGGAGATTTCCGAGTTGAATCTATTCTCGGATACCCTGAGACGTGCACAGGAAATTGCCATCGCCGAGCGAGAAAGCGAAATCAGAGCGGAAATAAATGGCCGCATCGCTATGCCGGGAACTCTCAGAGAACGAAGCGGAGACAGGCCAAGATTAACCGGGATATGGCGGCAAAGGGATTTCTTTCCGTTGGCGCCTTCTTCACCCATGTGCGCAACAAAATTAGCACGAGAACTCCCACACCACCCAAGTTTGCGAAGGAAGATGATTTTACTCCCGTGGCGGCTTCGGAACAGCCAGAGGAGATTGAATTGGAAGGGCAGGGACCGAGAGGCAGTGAAGAGGAAGACGAAAGTGGTACTGAAACAAGCAATTCCCATGCAGTAAGTATCCGGCCTGGGTAAAATTTCCAGAACTAACTGATGTAAACTACCAGTGCCTGGCGGAAATCTGTCTGATCCTGCTGCGCTTGCACGGCAAAAAGTGGCTGAAATGCTTGAAGACCTCCGTGCAGGAAGAACTCGAAAGATGACAGCCTCGCCACAGCCTCGGATAATGCACTGGACCAGTTGCATTATAAAGATTTCCCGGCTCTTCGTCGTGCCCGAGCCTCGCTGGAAGTGAAAAGCAAAGACCACAAGATTGATGTATTTTTCCGCGCGCGGATTACTGCCATGCTTGGCACATTGAATTTGTATCTTGATCCCGATCTCACCTATACCTGGCGACAGGCATCCCTGGTTGTCTCCAGATCCCAGGCAGCGGAATTAATCATGCGAGAAATATTCGGACATGGCTGCATGCATTCCTTAGCGAGGCGTGTTGCCGTTCCATCGCTTGGGTGCCTTCCGAGCCACAGTCCTTGACGATGAAGACTTTTCCCTTCCGATCCAACTCCACCTCCAAGCCATCTCGAAGGATAACAATGGCTATATTCGTGCCCAAGACATTGTGGATTTCATTGCAGACTCACCGGAGATGCAAGATCTGATGGAGAAATCAGGTGCCAAATGGAGATCAATTTCCATTGGACGGCGCAACGGTGGCTCCATAAAATGGGCTGGAGGTTTGGGAAGAAGAAAAATGGGATGTATATTGATGGACATGAGAGGCCCGATGTGGGGAGTACCGGGAGGGATTTGTTGCGAGGTGGAAAGAATACGACAAGCGGATGAACATATACGACAATGATGGGAACCTCGAGCGCGGACCGGAACGGAAGGCCCAGCCAGGCAATGGACCGATTCCAGCGGATGGGCACCCTTTCAAGCTGATCCTGGTCACCCACAATGAGTCGACGTTCTTCCAGAATGATCGGAAAAAAAGTTGCTGGACCCACAAGAACGACAAACCCACACCGCAGCGGAAGGGCGAAGGGACATCAATTATGGTGTCAGATTTCCTGACACCAGAATGGGGCCGTTTATTGGATGAAGAGTAAGCTCGTTCTTGTTTTATTTAATCTGATCTAATTTTGGGACATAGTGAAGCGCGTTTAATTTTCAAAGCAGGGAAAGATCGGGACGGCTATTTCAGTTCCGACAACATGCTTGAACAAGTTGAGAAAGCCATTGATATCTTCGAGCGGAAGACTCATAAATGGGTGACGGGTCTTTCTCTTTTCGACAACGCTCCGAGCCATCAGAAACGCGCCGCTGATGCTCTCTCGGCTCGAAAAATGCCCAAGCGACCGGCTTTGGGCTGGACACATCATAAAGACGGGCCACGAATGCGGAATGGAACTCTCCCTGACGGATCTTCCCAATCA
The DNA here is from genome assembly GCA_029378375.1 of Mycena olivaceomarginata. Taxonomy (NCBI): domain Eukaryota; kingdom Fungi; phylum Basidiomycota; class Agaricomycetes; order Agaricales; family Mycenaceae; genus Mycena; species Mycena olivaceomarginata. The sequence continues at coordinate 315,095 of JARKIC010000317.1, read as the reverse complement.
TTTTATTTCCCCGATAATCATCCCACTAAACCCGGTTGGTTCAAAGGGATGGAAGAAATCATCAAGGAACGCAATCTTTGGCCAACATCTGGGCTCAATGCCCAGTGTGATGGCTTCAAATGCGAACCTGGCCGTACCAATTGTTGTTGCCGCCGCCTTCTGTTCACGCAACCGATTTTGTTGCTCAAAAATCATGCCTTGAAGAGTATGTTATCTCCCGAGGCCATCTCTGCGACTTCTACCCGAAGTTCCATTGTGAGTTGAATTTCATCGAAATGTATTGGGGGGCAGCAAAGTACAAGTATCGCATCACCGCGCGAACCAACAACATTGACGAAATGGAGAAGAATATGACAGCTTGTCTTGATGCTGTCCCGCTGCTAACAATTCGGCGGTATGTGCAACACAATATCACGGAAAAGCACTAAATAGGATGCAGGTTTGCGAATAGGGCTGCACGCTTTATTTCGGGCTATGACCATGGCTTATCCGGCTCGGAAGCTGCGTGGGCTGCCAAAAAATATCCCGGGCATCGCACTTTACCTCCTACAATGGCGGCAATGGCGCGAGCAGCTCATGTGGACTTCACTACTGTATAGCATATATATTTCTTTGATATCTGGCTACCGGAATGCGAAATGAAAAAATTGTTTTTGGCGAACGCGAATTTGGCCAAGTGTGCGTGGTGGCTGTGTGCTTACATAACACGTGCTGGATCCGAGTGACACCTATCTTAGCTGAGACAGACAACTACCCTGTTATAGTTCTTATGGTGTAAAGGTAACACCCTTGCTGCTTCTGATAGCTAAAGGTATCAAGTTCAATCCACTCTATGGGCATCCTTTTTTTGTATACGGCAATGTCCACAAGATAACTCATTACGCTTCAACAGGGCCAGCAGTTAACTAGTTATCCTGTGGGTTTCCATATATAGAGTTGCCACGAAATAACGCATTGAGCCCGTGGGCATGGCCAGGGGTTTAACTAGTTAATCTGACCATATATACTGGCCCTCCACCTGTCACGCACAGCAGCAGCATCATGCCGCTGCTGTACCTGCTGCACCAGCCCGTGGGCGTCGACTCGCGAGACACGCAGGGGCACACGGCGCTGATGTGGGCCGCGTATCAGGGGGACGCTGAGTGTGGATTTGCTGTTGAGGCATGGGACAAGCCCGACGGTGCAGGACGACGCGGGCTGACGCTGCTGCATTGGGCGGTGGTGCGCGGGAATCGGGTCGCGATACGCAGGCTGGTTGAAAAGGGCGCCGTGTTGGGGTGCACTTTTTTCTTCACTTGGTATGCTGACATGACACGTACCTCGCAGCGCAAAAGACGCCGAGGGCCGCACGCCGTGCCACATGGCCGTCGAGCTCAAGTCCCTCGGTGCGTGGCGCCACGCGCTCGAGGAGGGCGGGTGGGACGAGGAGGGCGTGAAGAGGAAGACCGTTTTGGGCGAGAGGTCGGTTGAGCGTTTTCCAATTTCATTTTGAGGGAGTGCCGGCCCACGACTGCATAGACGCGGGGGGAGGCGCGCACGCGCAGATTTCTCTCCTTCCTTCCTTCTCTTTCGCCACCTCCAGAGAAGGAGACCGGTGCTCGCTCGCTCGCCCCACCCCTTCCTTCCTTCCCTCCCCCCTTTCCCATCTTCTCCTTCTAATTCCCCCCAACGCCGCTGACGCCCCCTCTTTCTTTTCTTTCCTAGGAACACCACCTCGCGATCTTCGCCCTCCCCACGCTCGTCTTCGGCATCGTCTTCATGACCCTCGCGGGCCTGCCGTGGTATACGGGTGTGTTGCTGGCTGTGGCCGATTTTTCAGGACATCATGTGCGTGGGTTTTTTGGTGCTTTTTTTATTTTACTTTTTTGGGGAGAGACGAGTGCCCCCTTTTGCTCGCTTTCATCGCAATTCCAATTCCTCATCCGGTTCACCGCCTTTTTCATTAATGGAGTCAGTTGGCATCGTTCAACGGTTCTGTCGCAAGTGGTAAACACCATGTTGGTGCTTGGACGTGATTGAATGGCATCTAAATCCCTGGCTGAGGTAGAGGCCTTTCTTCACCCAACAGCGATGCCGGTGAATTAATCCAGCCTAGTTGAGACCCCCATCAAACGGAATTCCCACGGTTGACTTCTCTTATCTGCGAAAGTTGAACGTTGAACAGCGACGGTCATAACGATCGGGTTCTGGAGAGATCTTTGTTGCATACTGAGTCAATTTCAATGACAGTGACCATGAGTTAAGACTTTAGATGAAGTGGCTGAAGCTGCAGCGATCCTTATATTTACTTCCTTTGAATTCACATGTTTTGGGGGAGATAACTTTTTTTCGCGGTTTCGTCACTGTTGCCGTGTTTTGAACGAAAAAATTTCGGTTGAAATGTGCGCAATAGCACCAAGAGACTTATATCTGGCCGTGGGGCTTTTTGCAGGTAGAAACACATTATCCAATGAAGAAAAATACAGGCAACTCGTAATCAAGGGAATAATAAAACTCGGTCCAGCCCACCACCGATCGGCTCGGTGCCGATGCGATGAGCCGTAATTACTAGGGTGTTTGGAGACAGGTTTTCCACGCGTAGATGATGATCATTGAGCAGGGGCACCATGGTAATGCTCATGTCCGGTTGTGGGACGTCAATAGTAGAGTAGAAATCCTCTCTGATCACTGACAATCGCACGAAGGCATCCGTCTGGCTCGGGGGGACAGCATACATGCTCTCTGATGGTCTCTGAGACTACAATGGTTTCTGTTGAGACGGATCGTCTTGCAGAGCCTGAATCGATGCGTAACGATCCCTTCCGGACGGCGGACAGATTCCCCAATTACCAGACTTTAAGATGGTGTCAGATATGGTTTGATTACATGGATGGGTTGTATCACCTGTTCAAGCCATTGAACGCGCATTTTCGTGGTTTGCGCTTGTTTCATTTGGCGGATTGTCCCACTTGAAGCAAGTGCCACAAATTCTCCGGCGACCACTAACATAGGCGCCTGACCTGTATCGTCAAGTCTCCTACTCCTCTGGTGGTGCGGAACTCGAGAACCAAATTGTGCAATCTAGACTCAGGTTTTCAGGTTTAAAGTAGCGAATTGGCGGAGAAAAATTCTACCTGGCACCATCACGAGTGCCTTGGCCGTAACAGATGGGGCTGTTCGTAGGTGAAAAATCAGGATCGTACTGCCTTCCGGTGGAAGGATTGATGGAGAGAGGTGAAGTAGTCCCGAATGGCGATCCCAAAATGTTTGCGTCAAATATAAAGAAGCTGGGGTCGAAGGCCTTTCCGCAGCCCATGGGTTGGGACCGCCTGCTAAATTATGAGCTTTCTGTTGCGAGATGGAGGAGTGGACTGACCATTTATCAACATCCGCACACCCCAATAAAGAATGGCAATAACTACGACGTTGTCGCGTTCGGCGTTGAGGGTTTCCCTATGTTTTATAGGCAATATTGACAGAGTGAAGGGTACTGCCACACTCCAGCTTAAATGTTGGCAGCGTAAAGCTTGAATTTTTTGTCGAGGGCAAGGGCCGGTGGGCCAAAGTATGGTTCCTTCTCATTTTGTACTTGATTGTGTTTCGAAGGACACCGGGGTTGTGTGACGTTCGAATACGGTCCTAGATGATTGGATCCGTCATGTTCTCGCTCTCCGCTGGAGAAATGTTCAATGGGCGAAGTATACCATCGTCGGATAGTGGAGCCCACGAGCTGGTGGGACTGTACGTTAAGTTGAGGTCGCGACGCCATGGGGTTGGAGTATGAGGCGAAAGTGAGGAGCAGGATGCGGAGGAAGTAATCGAAATTATGGTGCTGCCCCACGGTATAGTGATAACTGTGTTGTATGGGTGGCAAGAAACCAATGCCGGAGAGCTCCTTCGGTCGGATGCCTGTAGATCGGTGGTTGTAACCGGCCTTTGGTGTGGAAGGAATGAGGTATCCCTCATTGGAGCAGGCCTTGACGGGAAATCACATTAGTCAGGGCCCACCGCGAATAAGGAAATAATGTACTCACCCCAGCGCTCCTTGACTTAGTGGGTCCGAGTCGTCCTGTGGACCCCTGCACAGTAATTCCTATCGCATTTGGATGACCGCTTCCCAGGGAGTCTTCGAAAGGGTCAGAGCTCCAAACAAGGGGGACTATGGTCGATGACGAGGAAGATTTGGAGTTTTTGCCTTGCCCAGCAAAAGTGGGTCCACGCGCATTAGTGTCCCAAGAAGAGAGGTTAGGGCTGACAAACGGTGGCGGATTGTCGGGGGAAGAAAAGCTGTCCTCGTGGTCGTCAATGAGGAAGAAGGCAGAAGCTTCCTGAGTGTCTTGGCTTGACGAATTCCTGGAAGACTTCCTCGCCGCCGGTCACGAGATGATACTCTGTGATGCAGAAATGAAGTGTTCGTTTTCAGACCGCTGGAGCAATTGAAATACCTGGTTCCCCCTTTCCACACATTTTGCAGAACCTGGATGTGGGAAGCCACCTGTTTCTTAGAACGGGTGATGCCCCAGTTTTGGAGGTAGTCGACGAGGTACTGGTTCCGCCAGCGGCTACGTCCGCGTGAATAAGTTGCCCACAGCGAGTCCCAGTATTCACGGAGACCTGTGCGCACCGCTTGAACAGGGATTTCTCGGCAAGAAAAACAGTAAGACCTTGGACAAACACTGCCTCGATGGATTCGGACCAAACAGCGTTGCTGGAGCCGTCCGTAAGCAGCTTGCGGTGCTTGCGTTGAGGAGTGAGAGACTTGTAAGTACTTGGAGCATGGGAGTCGTCCATATGCATGGGTGTCGGCGGATTGTCCCATTCAAGCAGAGGCAGCGCATCGTCGTTTGACGAATGGAGAACGGGACCTTGTCAAAATCGTGGCCCATGCAGTTGCCCGATCACGTTATCGAGCTGTTTATCTGTTGACACATGCATTCCAAAAGGAGGGCGGTCGACAAGGCCATGGTCCTCAACGGGGATGATTGGTTTAAGAACTGCTGGTCTTTGGCTTGAATCACAAAGCCAGACCCAACCTTTAAAGTAAGCAAATTAGCTCGAACCGTGAGCATCAACGGAGGAAAATGACCAGAGGATGTGGACTATATTGTATTTGCTACAAATGCGTTTGATAAGCTCGCAGTCGTCGGGAATTCTTCGTCCCTCTTGAACCAAGATAATATTCGCATACACCAGAGAATATGTGACTTACTTCATCAATCACCGACATCCATTCGTCGTCGTGTGTCACTGCGACATCGGCAGTAGAGGACTAAAGACAAGTTTAATCTTGAGTTGGGAAATTTGAACAACGTACAACACTCAGAAGATAGTCGTTAATAGTGGATCCAGGGTGATACGCCTGTTGCAATGATCAGCATGAATGTAAAACCATGACCGAAGATGAACCTTGGGAATTTTCCGGGAAGTATTCAACTGAATTGCAATTGACCCCTCATCGTCTGAGGCTCCGTCGCTGTTGGAGAAAGTGGAACCGCCAATACTAGCTGGGTATGATTGCGAAATGGGAGAGCCCCCCGCGATAGAACGAATAACCGACACATTGGTAGATTGCTTTAGAAGAAGAGTGGTTAGCAAAAAGAACGAAAACCCGGAAACCGATAACAAACCGTGGACTCTCTGGGTCAGCTGAGTCGCCAACAGATGCTATGTTGTCCCTTACGCCACTGCTCCCCGATGGAGGAGAAGTGCGAAAGAAGCTCCCAGTGCTGGTCGAGCGCGAGTGCGAAAAAAAGGATCCGCCAGTTTTCGAAAGTATATCTGACGGCTTCGAGTCGACGATAGAGATCGCCTTGGCGTATTTCTTGAGGGGGGAAGCACGAACTGCAACTTTGAAACCACGGAGAAACACAGTCTGGTTCTCGAACCGCTCCCCATCTGCTGGAAGTGGCCGGGGCCTGAGTCCATGAAGGAGTTTTGCGGTTTCCCATTCCCAGATGCATGATGTCCCCACAGATCCAACCTGAGCGGCCTTCAATTTCAGCGAGATTTGCAATCTTCCGAGTGGTTTTCAATCGCTGCGACACTCCACAAAGATGATTTATCGGTTCTGGTCACGAGATACAGATCCCCGTTGTCTACCATGCGCTCCAGTTCGTCGTTGATGAACGCGTACCAACAGGGCGCATGTGTCAACACATAGTCTTTAAATTCTTCTTGCGTCGAACATCTGTCCGCGAGGCCCTGTCTGGAAGAAGGAGCACTGCTGTCTCGCTCGAAGATGTAGTCTCTCGCAGACAGACACTTCAATATTACCTGATCTCGTACCTCGATATATTGAAGTCTGTTGGTAAGCGCGGGGGTCCGATCAGGGTAAAACCTTGTTACATAATCTGCACAAGCCACGCCGCCGAATTTCGATGTTTTGTGCCTACAAGATAGATTCTTTGAGCCTCAAACAGCACTCTAAAAGTTCAAATAAATTGGAGGAGCTTTAAAACAGTGAATAAGACATTCTGTATGCTGGAATTTCTTGAAATGTTGTTGCTAGTTTCGCGGTCGCCTTTGAAAGAACAGTGTGGCTGTGCTGATTATATAACAAGCGCTTACTCCAATCGGGACCCCACGCGCCTAACAACAGACTATTGAAGACGTGGATATTCCACCTTGGCTCCTGCGCTGAATGGGAGGAATCTAAAATGAAAAGATGGAAATGAGGCATCCAATCACCAGACTCAGTCGCTGGCAGTGAGCACTCACACATTACTTTCTACACCCGCATCCACGTCTAAGCGCCGTTTGCTGATTGTTGTGTTTGATACATCGGATCCCGGGCGATGATATTGCGCACGAGGAGCGATATCTCCAGAACTAAGCTTGATCTGCTCAAAACCTTCAGGTACGCCAAATCGATTTACTGGGTCATTCGCTGAGCGACAGATGTTGAAGATAACATCGAAGGAGCCGTCCACGGTGACAACCCCCACATCTCCGATCTCTGTTCCGATATGCCGAGATTCCAAGGGCAAGTCGTCGAAGGGCTGGGGGTGGAATAAAGGGTAGCCGTGGCGCTTCGGGAGAAGGAGGCGGGTGTAAAGCTGACAGCTGTCGGACATGGAAGTGGAGATTGTGAGCGATGAAGTGCTGGTTGTGGCAGCAGAGAGTCCAGTCCTGTCTCCCTGTTTTTAAGCACATTCTAAATGTCGAAGGCTGTAGAGTTATTTGCAAGTTGAACCCAAGTTGAACATTCCATAAGATGCATATGCAGAATGAAGCACGAGCCACCCGCAGCAAGCTGGGAGACTGATGCCCATCATCACACCAAACAGCCAACAAGAAGGGATTATTCTACTGAGGAACCCTGATTCCAAGGGAAACCCCTCGCTTAAAAGTTGTTCTATTGGAAGCCCAGATTCTAAGGGTTTCTCGCACCAGCCGCTATCCCAGAACGGAGACCCGGGACCGGGACCGGGCAAACTTTGATCTCACGGGGCGCTTCCCACGGTTCCTATTTTGGGTTCGAAGCAACTACTTATGACGCTTTTCTACTATGTTAGCGGACATCGGCTTCTATTTCTCACTGCCTGCCTTCGATCCGTTCCCTTCACAAAACACCATCTTTATCATACAATTTGAACGGTTATGTCCCTTCTGCCGGCACAGACTACATTTGTATGTCCTTCCAACCCGAGATGCGGAAGCCGATGCAGGGTCTGGCCCAGCTCGCATGGTTGCCCTTGTAGTCCTTGCTACCCCATCTCCCTTTGCTGACCCTCGCGAGCATTGGTAAGGCGAGCAGTACGTGGCTGGCCCTTGTGGGAGATGACTGGCGGGTCAATTATCTGTTCTTGGCGGGTCTCATCAATATTCCTCTGACTATTTGCAACATCCAGATTAGCAAAGGCTCCGTGGGTGAAATATGGCGGACATACTGCAATTTTCCAAGGCTATCAAGAAGGTCCGCAACCTGTTCTCGGGTCTGAATTCCAGCGATGAGGGGGCATATCGCAGCCTGGACATTATGGAAAACATTGCGAGCTGGGACTGTTTGGGTCTGTGGAGGTGGCGTTGTTTCGTTAGACGTGCTATCACCTGAGGGACCCGCCACTTCCTTTACGGCATAGGCCTGTTAGGGTAATTAAGTTGTATGACAGCTAATAGCCTAAGAGGCCTGCCTCCCGCACGGGTGCCGGCACTTCTATTCTGTGCCTGGCGTGTGGCCTCCTTGCCCGGTACCCGCATCTGTCCTCGGAGCCTCCGGCCGTCACCCATTGCCTTGCGGGATCCAATCCAACGCTTGACGGTCGGTCACTCCTATCTCAAACCACGAGAAAATCCCCTGCCCCTCGGTTAACATGCACTTGCGCTGTAAATCCTGGCGCTCTGTTTCACTGCAGCTGCTGCTGCCGCCGCCTTCGCCTTTGCCGTTGGGGCTCCCATGCGTACAATCCCTCACGTTTGACATGCACCTTATCATACCGTTGCCTGCATTCCGTTGCCTCAGCATTCCGTATTTTGCGCCACTAATATTCAGAAAAAGGCGGTGGCTCCAGCACACAGGTTACAAGCAAGCCATATTATTAGCTGGGCAGCTAGCTATTTACAATATATAGTATGTACAGTGGCAAGCTAGAATACACAAAACACGATAGTAATGTAACACAAGATAGCAAGATACAGTAAGCAAGATGCAGAGATATGTAGGGCAAGATAGAACACAAGATATAGAGCAGGATACAAGACAAGATACGGCAGGATACAGCAAGATGATAGGATGTGTGCGAGAGTCCAGAAAAGCACGAGTAGAGATATACAGATGGAGGCTACGGAGCCTCCAGCACGGAAACCGGATTGTTCGCGACGCTCAGAATCAACAGCAAAGACAGCAAAAGACAGCAAAAGACAACAACAAACCCGAAAGTACCCCTGCGCCGGCCGCCGCCGCGTTCACTGGGTGCCGCTCCAGCACCACTAGCCTGAGTCATGAGTGACATGAGCATCGCTTGCATCTGGGCCGCAGACAACCTGCCCAGCATCTGCACGACGTCGGGCGGCACCTGGGGCACCGATGAGGAAGCGGGAGACGGAGCAACAGATGGCAGAGCTGGAGGTGCCACCGACAGCGAGCGCGAGCGAGCGCGGGCGGGGAACAGGAGGCACCACCAGCGACGGGTGAGCGGGGGCGGGAGCAGGAGGTGCCACCGAAGACGAGCGAGGGGGGGCAGGAGGGACCACTGAAGACAAGCGAGCGGGAGCAGGAGGCGCCATGGACGACGAACAAGCAGGGGCCGGAGCTGCCGATGACGAGCGAGCGGGGACGGGAACTGCGGATGATGAGCGTGCGGGAGCATGAGCAGGAGCTGCCAACAAACGAGGCGACGGGGAACCAGCTCTACGCCCGCTGACATTCGTGCCGTCGTCGAGCGTGACGATGGGAGGCACCGACAGTGACTGCGACCGGGGAGGTGCGCAGATGGGACCCACTGGCGGCGGCCCATAGTGCGAGGTGGGGAGGACGGGGGTGGCGGGCTGCGCTGAGCTCTGGCGCGACGACGAAGCGATGGGCCGCGAACCGCGTCCCTGTGCCCCGGAGTGGGATCCGGAAGACGTGCCGCCGCCTGTTGACGAGGGAGGAGGGGGGGCGGGAGGACGAGGAGCCGCCGATTGGCGGGGCAGGGGGCGGCTGCTTCGGCACCACGTAGTACCACCCGCCTTCGTCCGTCTCAAAGGCAGTGGCGACGGGCTGGCCCGCACGGTCCGTACATGGTACGGAAAGGGTGGCCCGCGTGCGGGTCGCACTTGATCGGAGGAGATGGGGGGACCACGACGCATTCCATCACCTGGCGAGCCAACAACGCCTGCTCCTTCTGTTTCCTCGGTGATACCCTCCGCTTGACCGGTGCTGCCTCCTTTGGACGCTCTGCCTCCGAGTCTGAAGACTCGATCACGACGGGTGGGGCCCTGCGCGTGGCCTTGGTGGTGGCTGCGCGGGGGCGGGGAACGGGGCGGGGAACGATGGGGGCAGGGACCGGTTGGACATTCCCACCGCCCTCCTGCACAGCTGCGCTGCGAGCGCGGGTCGTGCGCACCTCCGGAGGCACCTCGGTGTTGGCAGGGGGGGACTCCGTGCGCTGTCTCTTCTGTGGGTGCAGGGATGTCGGCTCCTCGTCCTCGGGCTCAAACACGTCGTTGTCGTTGTCCTCGTCGCTCGACGCCGGCCTCTTGCGTTTGGTCCGTGCCTTCTTGGTCTTGTTGCCCTTGACCGGTTTGGAAGCGCGCGGGGTGGCTGCACCCGCAAGGGGCTCCAGGTAGAGGTCTGAAGTCTTGACCATTACTTCACGTCCCACGGAAATGATGACACGCTTCTTGGAGCGAAGGTCGTAGTCGATCTCGAACGACTGGTTCTCGCCGTTGGTGCACGGGAGCTGGGAGCCACCGGACGAGCACCAGAACCTCGCGATGTCGTCCGCAGAGGCGCCGGTGGGGGGGTGGGGAGGCGGTAATCATGGCTTAGGATCACATAGTTCCCTACAAAAATATTAGCATCTGAAGGAGAACACCAGACTTGAGTAACGTACCGGGACTGTAATGCCGCTTGTGACGGTATACGGACTATAGAACATGGTGCAGTTCCACTACGAGACGCACTTAGACTTAATGTACATACATATATTCGTTAGCTACGATAGGTAGATGATCCGCGATCATTACTTACCTAATCTTATCTTACTTTGCAACTACTCTTATGTCGTGAAGCCCGAGATCCACCAAGGCGAACCACCTTATGCGTTAGACCCCCTGCCTGGCTGAGCATCCGTACAACTGCTCCGCGACCCTCGCGTTACAGGGGTCTATCTCGGTCTACACAACCCGAGTGCATCTCTCACAGGAGCGCTCTCTAGCGCTCACTGCTCGAACAGCAGCGCCAGACTCGACGTCCGTGCGCGCTTCACCTCCAGTGCGGTAAAGCTTCAACGACCCGCATCACAATGGAGCCCACCGCGAGGGGCTTCACCGCGGCTGGAGAAGCGACGACAGGCATGAGCGCTCAGCTCCTGGGGAGCAAGCAGCTATTGCCTGCGTCGAGGTGCATGGGAGCGCAGGGCAGCCCCCACCTTCCCCTTCACTACTGGTTAGATGGAGGAAGGCGGGTGGAACACCCCATGCACGGGAGTGAAGTGCTTGGGAGCGCTCAACCTCACGGCGAGCGCTGAGCTACCCACTCCCTCCCTCCTATCGCGGCTTCTACCCTCTACAACGGCGGCGACGCAGCCGGAGAGAAAGTAGAAGTCACGCCACTCAAGGAGGGCGGACTTGGACTTTGAATACTATTCGCCGATCGGCCTAGAAGGTCCGATCATGTGCGGGTCACGTGCTGGATCGCACTTGCAATCTCCCAAGTCCCTTCCTCTGTGGCAGGACTCGCAGAGCAAGGGATTTGGAGTGCAGCGCCGTGCTAGACATGAGCGCGCGTGTGGGATCGCCTCGGGGCCGTACTAATGGGGTGACTGGCCGCCAGGGAGACTTAGCCGACATCACAGGGACGGGAAGATTGAGCGCATATATTGCTGCTCGTCTCCCTCGTCCTCTCTTCCTCGCTCGCCACTCTCATGTCGCAGAAACCCAGAAACTCTAGAGGACCCTACGACCCCGTATTCGACCACCAGAATCCCAATCCTGTCATCAACCGAGCGGCGTCGACTCGACAAGCCACCAGAATGGAAACGGCGGCATCCTCGAGTGGACCGTCCGGCCCCGCCTCAAGTTCTAGTTCTCCTCCTCGTCGCGACCCCTTAGGACGTCCGAAACCTACCAAATCCAACAGCTCTAAATCGGCGAAGACTCCAGTCGCCACCCGCTCGTCAGTTCTAGCTCCCTTAGCCGCTCGCCTGGGTCTACAGACCCCCACTGCAGCCTCTATCGCCAAGGGCGTAGCCGCTCCCACTCCAAAGCAGGCTCCTTTCGGTGGCATCAACCCGCGTATGCCCTCCCATATGACCGAAGAAGGGAGACGCGGACCGCCGCCCCGTAGTAACTCGGCGTTGGGAACAGAGGAAGGTCGACCCGCGAGCGCTGCTTCAGTAGCTGCACCGGGTTACGATCTCTCCTCTCCGGCGGGTGATAACGCAGCTCTTCCTGGAATGAGCGCGTCTCCCCCGCTGGCGTCGTTCTCCGAGAATGCCCAATGCTCCTCCACCGAGCCTTCCGAAGAGTCCGACCTCGGCCCCTTGAGTACAGGGAACGAGACAGAGCCAGGGGGCGTTGGTAACAACGAGAGTATTACGACGGCGCTCAGGTTCGCGGAACACTCCGAGGCTAGAGTCTTCAGTGGACTAGTGCGTTCACTGGAAGTGTTCAGGGAGCCGCTGATGACTTCAGTAGCGCGCTACCACGAATCCTACTTCCCAGAGGATCCCAATGGAGAAGACCCACTGGCGGAGTTCGGCGCTGTAGGCGGGGAGATTCCGAACTTTGACCCCGCTAGAGCCGCAGCGTTGCGAGATGCTCTAATCCGCTACGATAAGCCTCACCGCCAGTTCGAATGGGAGCACCTAGGACAACTTCTCGATGAAGTGGCGAAAATTGAAGCACAAACAGCTCCGTGTTTTCAATTTACGGATCCTACGATCTCGAGACAGTTCTTCTGCCTCTCTCTGGAACCCTTGAGTCATGTAGCGCACGCTGTAGTCGCGGTGCACCAGATTCTGGAAGCGCTGACGATCTTCCTGGGCAAGGATCCGAAGACCAGCTTCACGCTGGACCCGGATTACGGATTACTCGGGTTACTGGAGCACAGCGAACACGAGGTGGAATTGAGGTTTACGCTCTCTTGCCTTCAACGGCGCCTGGCCAACGGGAATAAGCACATCCTCACCTACCTTCAAAGCATTTGTCGCACTCTCGTTGAGGAAGATTGGAGTGAAGTAGTCAGCTCAGCGGACTCGACATTGCCCGAAATACATCGGGAATTCGGGACTGTTCATCCTACACAGGAGATGTATCGCTTGCTCCTGAGGCCTGACTATTCGCTGCGAGTTGCGATGATCGATGATTCCGCTCGAATGGGTATGATGCGCCGGTTGAACGAGGAACCCAAGGATCGTTACTACCGCCCTCGTCGAAGTGTCCCTACTATCAAGGAGACCTCTGTGAAGGGTTCTGATCGAGGAGTGAGCGCTCCCTCTGAAGCTGCTCCTCCCGCGGAATCTGAACCCAAGAACGTTCGTTTCCCGGCCCCCGCTTCGCTTTCCGCAGTCCATCATTTGCCGGGACAAGGATTTATTCCGAATACTCGCGCGACAGCTCCTATCATTGGGGGGCCATCGGTGATGCGAGTTCTAAACGGCGCGAATCAGGGATTGACGAACTGGACAAGTTACCAATTCCAGCACGCCTCCGCGCCGGGTGGAACCGACGGAGACAAACAAGGATCAGCGAACGGGCCCCTCCTGGGAACGTACCCCCGGGATGGCGGGGTAATCCGAACAGGGACCCAAATGGCGGAGGAGATGGACCAGACGACAACGGACCTGGGGGGCATGGGAACCCTGGGGGTGGGGGAGACGGAGCAGGCGGAGGCGGTGGAGGCGGTGGAGGAGACGGAGGTGGTGGAGGCGGCGGAGGAAGCGGACAACCAGCTGCTCCGGGACTTGATCCTGTGAGCGCTGCACAGTGGCAGCTGAACAGCAAACTCAACATATCGGTTGTGCCGTCGTGGAACGGGAAAGGGGAGACCATTATCCCTTATGTTATCACGATGTCGTCCTTGGCGATGCTCAGCCCCTTGCTGGAGAAGCAACTTGGGCAGATGGCTCCTTCCTGTTTCACTGAGCGCGCGTTGAAATGGTGGACTTCACTTCCAGAGCCCTCTCGCAGAGAATTCAGCCAGGACTGGCCGCATCTATTTGATAATCTGCGCCGTACCTACCTCACCGACCAGTGGATTCGGGATCGCAACAAGGAGTTTGAAGAGATGAAGTTCAGACAAAAGGGTCACGACCTGGAGGACCCGGTGGACTTCTTTCAGCGGCGTGCTCAATATCACAGCTTCATCTTTTCGGACAACGTCGACGGACCTACCGCTGTTTCCCGCCTCATATGCACCCAACCGGCGGACTGGAACAAGGAAATCAATGAGCGCATCTGCCCTACCATCGATTCCTTGATGGCGGTGGCGCAGCATAGCCAAGCTGCTCTTATGTCAATCTGGCTGCTAACGACCAAAGTGGACCGACTGTTGGTGGGATCGAGCGCGTCTTCCGCTGCTCCCCGCCCACGATTCCGTCTGCGCGCGCATATAGCCGAGGTTGAAGAGGAGACAGAAGGGTCGCCGGGAGAAGGGGAGGACGAGGAGGGAAAGGAAGCCATGGCTGTGGATCGGAGGCGAGGCGCTACTCCGGGAAATTCCCGTGAAGCTGGCCCGTCTCGTCCTGACTGGCCCGGGGGAAAAACCATCAACGGCTACTCCTTCGCCCGAGATGATTCGAGGGTCAGCTCGCGTCCCCCGAATGGAGAATGCTACATCTGTACCAGCCCCAAGCATGTAGCGTGGGACTGTTCGCACTACGGCAGATGGCAGACTCTGAGGCAGGCGATGCTGATACACGTCGAGTTGGACCCAGCCGAGGAAGAAGCAGAACGTCGGGAATATGTAGCTATGCTCGTGGAATCCAAGATCGCGTCTTCCACTTATCCTGAGGGTGAAGTTGAGCCTGCCCCTATAAGTAGAAGCGTACTCGTCGTTGACGCGCTAGACTGTGGAGCGAAAGCTGCTCACGTCGAGTACTGAGGCTTCAACAGAAACCGGCGGCGACATGACGCTTCTGTGAAGGAAAAGTCGAGCAAGGATAAAGGGAAAGCGGTGAAAAGCGATGACCCTGCTCCCTTGCCTCGGCGGATCCTACGCAAGACCGCTCATATCGCCGAACTCCCCTCGAGCAAGGATGAGGAAGGTCTCACCATCTACGAGGCCCATAAAGCTCGTCAACTTCCCGACGGTCTAGGATCCCTGGGTGCGCGGGCCCTTCACGTCAAGGTTCATGTAGGATCTCTGGCAAACGAGGAAGTCCGAGGACGCCTCGACTCTGGCGCTGATATTTCCTTGATGTCGGAGGAGTTCTGGATTGCACTCGGACTACCGAAACCCAGAGAAGGGATGCAAATGTCCTTCTACCATCTCACAGGGCAAGCCAAGGTCCTAGGCTATGTCAAATGTCCAATCTTCATGGTCACCACTGAGGGGGAAATCGTGTGATTCGAGCTCGAGGCGTATGTGGTACGGAACATGAAAGTTTCTCTCCTTTTAGGGGAGGACTTCCAATCCGCGTACAAACTCAGAGTGAAACGCTCTTCTACCGGCCACTGCGAGGTGCAAGTAGGGTCTTCCCGGCATATCATAGCGGCTTCCTCCGCGCACTCCGTAGACCTGGGCTTCGAGATATGGCAAGCAAGCATGGCGAAGTCTATGAAGCGCCTGTTGCCCGGGATCTGGCGAAAGACCTACCAACGATCCAAGGCTCGTAAACGTCGTGAAGAGAAGCTCGAAGCGCCGCCGGTGCTGGCTGCTAAGGATACCCTCGTCGCTGCTGGGTCAGTACATAATGTTTCCCATCACCGGACCGTTCGAAGGAAAGGATGAATGGCTGGTGGAGAAAGTTGTGATAGCCACGGAAGACGAAAGTGTAATGGCGGCACCTTCCACCCTTATCAACTCGAGCGAACCATTCCTACCCATCGCGAACCCGAGTACCCGCCCGTGGTACATCCGCGCGGGTGACGTTGTAGGACGCCTCCATGACCCGGCGGATTATGCGGACACGCCCCGAAACGAGGAGGAAAAGGAGAAGTTCGTGGCTTCAGCGGAAGCGTTAGCGCGCGTAATCCAGGAGACGCAGCGCGTGCAGGATCCGGAGGGGTTACCCCGAGATCACGAAGGCACGAAGGATCAGCTCGAGGAGGATGAGAATTGGGGTCCGAAGACCACAGCACTGCCAGGGGAATTCGACGAAGATAGGGGTACGGAGGACGTTGCGCAACTGGTTAACCTAGGTCCGGATGTGCCGGAGCATATACGCCCTCGCCTCGACGCCGTTTTGCGCTCTAATTCAGCTGCATTCGGAGTTGGGGGGCGTTTAGGGCATGTTATGGAAAAGGCACCCATCCCTCTGAAGCCCGGCACGCAACCCATCTCGGAACCCATGTACGCAGCCTCCCCTCTGAAGCGTGAAGTCATCGACAAGCAGATGGATTTGTGGTTTGAGCGCGAAGTGATCGAGCCGTCGGTCAGCCCGTAGGGCGCCCCATGCGTCGTGGTATTCCGTAATGGGAAGCCTCGACTCGCGGTCGATTATCGCAAGCTCAACGCAAAAAACTGTCGCTGATGAATTCCCCATTCCTCGGCAATCGGACATCATCCAAGCGCTATCAGGAGCACAGGTCCTATCGTCCTTCGATGCCTTGGCCGGCTTCAACCAGGTGGAGATGGAGGAGGAGGCGAGAGAGAAAACTGTGTTCCGATCTCACAGGGGTCTCTGGCAGTTTAAACGCATGCCCTTTGGGTTGCGGAATGGACCCTCCATCTTCCAGAGGATCATGCAAGGCGTGCTGGCGCCGTTCCTCTGGATATTCACATTGGTGTACATCGACGATATCGTTGTGTTCTCAAAGAGCTGGGAAGACCATCTGGTTCATCTCGACAAGGTCCTGAGCGCTATTTCAGCAGCTGGGATTACGTTGGAGCCAAAGAAATGTTTCGTGGGGTACTCCTCGATTCTACTCTTGGGTTCAGAAGGTTTCTCGGCTAGGATTGTCCACGCACAAGGAAAAGGTAGCGGCCATTCAGGAGCTATCGAGACCTTCGTCAATCCTGGACCTACAAAAGTTCCTGGGCATGATCAACTACTTCTCAGCGTATATTCCGTATTACGCCTTCGTGGTCAAGCCCCTCTTTGCTCTATTAACCAAAGGAGCTAAGTGGGAGTGGAGAGCAGAGCACGAGATAGCCTTCCTACAAGCCAAGGACGCCTTATCCGCCGCCCCCATACTAGGACATCCAATACAAGGGATGCCTTACAGGCTGTACACGGATGCTTCAGACTATGCGATAGGATCCAGTCTACAACAAGTGCAGCCGATACAAGTGGCGGACCTGAATGGGACGGCGGCTTACGATAAGCTTCAGGCCGCTTGGGAGGCGGGGGCTGCAGTGCCCAAGCTGGTGGTGACGTTGGTGAAAGACGTGGAGGAAGGAGGGAAGGAGGACCAGTGGGGGGCGACATTGGATGAGACAATAGTACAGGTCGAGCGTGTAATCGCCTATTGGAGCCGAAGCCTGAAATCCGCAGAGCGGAACTACAGCGCTACGGAGAGAGAAGCGCTGGGAGCGAAGGAAGCGCTGGTGCGCTTCCAACCTTTTATAGAGGGGGAGCAGGTCATTCTGGTGACTGACCACGCAGCCTTGCAGTGGGCAAGGGTGTACGAAAACGCGAACAGGAGACTCGCGGCATGGGGGGCAGTGTTCGCAGCGTACCCTGGACTGAGGATCATTCACAGGCCAGGGAGAATACACTCGAACGTTGATCCTCTGTCAAGGTTACCGCGGGCGCCGCCGCACGAGTCCCCCGTTCTCGAAGATTGCGGGACAATCGTTCCAGATGAGGAGAGACAGAAGGAGGCGCAGAGGCTAGAAGACCGGGGAACGTTTGCGCCAGCCAAGAAGGCAGCATTCGCAATCTGGTGGTGGGAGGACGTGGTGGACAAGTACGCACTTCCAGTCCGGACAAGGAGGCAGAGAGCGGAGGAGGAAGGAGAAGGGCACGAAACTGAGATGGAGCGCGACGGGATCGCTGCACCGGATCAGGAGGGGATGATGAGAGCAAGAGAGGAAGTCCAGGAGCGCGACGACGACGCAGCTATGGATAACCCTCTCCCTTTCGAGCAGCCTGACCATTGGACGTACCCGGCAGGGGCTAAACCGGACAGAGACGAGGAAGACTGGAACAAGCGCTCACACCTGCTAGTGTCGGTCTCGCAAGCGGTGAAGGACGAGTTCATTCAAGGATACCAGGAAGACCCGTACTTCCGGGACCGGTATACAGAAGAGGCCACCAGCCCTGAGAAGGTGCTTACGCCTTCGCATTTCCAGAAGGGCAAGGACGGGTTGCTGTACTTCGTGGATGCCGACTGGAGGAATCGCCTCTGTATTCCACATACGAAAGTCCAATTCGTACTCAGATGGATCCACGAGTCTCCTCACGAGAGCGCCCACGCTGGTCCGTTCAAGTTCATCAATCGACTGAGGGAACTATTCTTCTGGACGACCTTAACGAAGGACGCGGATGAGTTCACATCTACGTGCGACGTTTGCCAGAAGATCAAGGTGGACCATCGACAGAAGATGGGTGGATTAAGGCCTGCTCATATACCCCCTCGTCCTTTTGCTACGGTCTCCCTGGACTTGATCACTGGGCTTCCCCCGTCAGGGAAGGAGAAGTTCACGGCGATACTAGTCATCGTGGACAAGCTGACTAGATTCTCGGCTATGATCCCAACACACACCAACCTGTCGCAGGAAGGGTTCGCGACTTTCTTTGTGGAGAAGATAGTGAACGTCTTCGGCATGCCGGAGCGCATAATCTCGGATCGCGACAAGCGCTGGGCCACCGCGTTCTGGCGTTCGGTCACACTACAATATGGAAGCATGCTGGCGCTGTCTTCCGCACATCACCCGCAAACGGACGGGCAAACGGAAATCCTCAATGCTATGATCGAACAGATGTTGCGCGCCTATGTCGCTGCAGATCGTTCTTCGTGGGCCAAATGGCTGGGAGAGATTGCCTTCGCCTACAATTCGAACGTGCACGGGTCTACAGGATATAGCCCCAACTTCCTCCTATTCGGCTATCACCCTGGAGGAGCCGCTGGAATACTTAACCCTGGAGGAGACCCCGTAGTCCGCCCTTTTCTGCCGAGTCAGAAAGGCGAGGATTTCATAGAAGCGCTAGAGAGTCACTGGAGAGCGGCGAGGGACGCAGTAGTGCTGGCACAGGAGAGACAGGCTCGCGCTTATAATAAAAGCAGGTGTCCTGTGGAGAGTATCGAGGAGGGTGACTACGTCCTGGTCAATCCTCACTCGCTGGAGTTGGTTGATGTGCAGGGCACAGGCCGTAAACTAGTGCAGCGCACTATCGGTCCCTTTGAAGTCATGGAGAAGATAAACCCGGTTGTATACCGCTTGCGGTTGCCGGATAACTACCCCATGCACCCGGTCTTCAACTTGGAACATCTGCGCAAGTACCATATGTCCAAAGAGGAGCTGGGCGAGCGGACTAAGCTCCCTGACACTCGGGAATATTTAAAGGCATCGGAGGAGTATGCTGTGGAAGCCATTCTCGGGCATGTGGTGCGCCCGAGGAAAAACGGAAACTAGAGGATGTTCCGGGTTCGCTGGGAGGGATACGGACCGGCCAATGATACTTGGGTCTCCGAGAGGGATTTGAGGAACGCGCCGGCGCTAAAGCGAGAGTATCTCCAACTTCATAAGTTGACTTAGAAGTTGCGAGCTGGTCGGCCGACGGACTCCGATCGGCAGGATCCGAACGAGGCAGGATGGAGGGCCGTGCACAATGGGCCGTGCGTGCGAAAAAGCCACGTGCGAAAAAGCCACGTGCGCAGTGACATGACAACAAGTTTCTCTCTCTCTCTTCCTTCATCTGCCTCAAATTAAATACCACTGCTCCTCTTTTGTGAGCGCGTAAATACATTCAGGGCATCTATCTATTAGTACTACTCGAGTAATGTCGTCCCCCAATACTCCCTCCTACAGCCACTCCCGACTGTCTTGCACTGCGGGATACTACGACCTACCGAACATCAACTCTGCCATGACTTTCGACTTGAAGCAGTTCCCTTGCTTGTCAGCGAGGATCGTGAAAATCGGGAATCGAACCTTCGAGCTATGGTCGCCGAACTCGAGGCAGCTCCCCTTTCTACCGGGTGAGCGCCTTCCGGAACCGGCGACTCGTGCCTCTTTGGACGTCTCACAGAGGAGATACGACGGACACACCGGCAAGCATGACTGTCTCTACAGTCCGCAATACTTCCTGGAAGCAACCTCGCACTGGCCGTTTATCCGTTGTGTCGCGTCGGTCCCTGTCTCTGACCCATCGTATCTGGCCTTCAAACCGTTGACTGAAGGATGGATCCGCTCGCCCCGTAACGCCTCAGAAGGTGTCTGGGACACGAACTTCATACAGGGACTGCAAGGGGTTCGCGCTCTCCAGGACATTCGCCTTCGCCGCCTCCAGTCAGGATTCCGTCCGGGCTCCACTACCTGGGCTTCTCGACCTTCCTACTGCTCCGAAGCGCGTTTACAGTCGCTGCTAGGAGTACGGAAGTGGGACGCCGCGGTGGATGAAGGCGTAGCATACCAAAGAGGTCTGCGGGAAATGGAAGCCTGGATTACAATGGTTGAACTACAAAGGAGATTTCCCCCCGTAGACGTCCGCTACCTGCGGTACCTCACTCTCCCAGTCGCGGATGACGATCGAATTGGCCTCTGGGTCAACGGTATGCGCGAGCAAGGGGTCCTGCTCCTGATGCAGCAGAGGGTTCTGTGTTTCATCGTGCATGAGTTTCCTCTAGGCTCCTCGGAGATTCGTTCGGCGGTCCCAGAAGCGTTGACCTTTTATGACTTCGTGGAGGGTACGGACATCGTCTACCTCGTTCGCCACAACGAGTACCAGTTACTGGCTGAAGCACAAGGGCGGCTAGACGCGGTGTTCAGATCTGGTGACGGTAGAGGCGAACACGTACCGACCCTACCCTTAGACGAAGCGCGCTCGGCCTCCCTCCACATGGTCTCACTGGCTCCCTGGACTCCCCGTGTACGGCAAACCGTTGCCTCCCATCCGTCCGAGAGGAGGAGGCCCTCCTATGAAATCAGGAGCTCGTATGACAGCTACCGCGCGCGCTCCTGTAGCTGCGCCGGAGTTCTCCGACGAGGAGGAGGACGATGAGGAGGACGATGAGGAAGAGGGATCATGGATGGGAGGATTCCGCCTCGACACAGGAGCGCCCGCCCCCGAGGCAGCACCTGGGCCGTCGCGAATCGGGAACTCGCAAGCAGTCTTCCGAGCTCCTCCCCCTCCGGTATACGTCCGACCGCCTCCAGCTGTAACCGATGACAATCTTGCTGCGCGACCCGTAGAAAGGCGGACCCTCGACGTTGATCGCGTTCCCTGGATCGTTCCTCCGATGATCCCTAATAACTGGAACGGGAAATGGGACAAGTGGGAGTTGTCGGAAGTGAATGACGAGCGAGCGTGGGTATACAGAGGGAAGAAGGTGAACGTGGAAACCAACTGCTGGTATGACCGAGCGATGGGACGACACCTATTCTTCGGACAATTCGTGCCTCCTCCTGGGGTAGTGGACTGGGAAAGGTTCGGGTCTCCGGTTCCCCCGTATCCTTTCTTCGTGGAAAGCGGCAATCGCTGGATACCCAAGAAACCTTCGTACTGGACGTATCCCACGGAGAAGGGAGAGACTAGGGACCGTGGAAAACGTGCAGAAGCGCCCAGTCCAACAAGGCTGCCTCGCACGGAAGTACTGCTCGCGATACCGGAGGTGGGAGGGCCGGATGATGGGTCTGGGGACAATGAGGATGGGATGGAGATCTCCAACCTCGAAGTGGAGAACCCTGCGTCGAACGTAGTCACCATTGCCGACGTTAACGATGATATCTCAGCACAAACCTTCCAGGTCCTCACGCGCGACGCCTTCTCCAACAGCAATGCGAGGCCCTTGTCTATCATTCGCGCATAAGGGTTGATCTGGGTACGGTTCGTGGACGTCAGCGCCGGCAGGAGAGGGTTCGGCGCGCTGGGAGCGGTGTGGAAGAAGATGAGGATTGTGTTCCGATTCGACGGCGAGTTCGAGGAGGCCTTACTATACACCACGGACGTATGGCGGAGGGACGAGGATAACGACAATGATGTCCTCATGGGTAACTCGGAGGCGTTGGGTAACGAATCTGGCTCGGTGGAAGGGGCTGTAATACGACCCTTGTCTCCTCCCCCTCGGGAATCCGTGAGCGCAAGCAATGCTGCTCCGGAAAGAGGAGCTCAGCCTTCCCCACGACCCTTGACTCCTCCCCCTCAAGATCTCGTGAGCGCAGGGAATGCTGCTCCGGGATGGGGGGCTCAGCCCGAGCTCAACTGGGGGGCCGGTACTTCATCAACGCCTAGCGAGGCTGTCCCCCCTTCCGGAAGACCCACGACGACTGTAGTGCCGCCTCGTATGAATGTACGCCCCCCGCCTACGGAACCCAGGTCTATGCGGGACAAGGGGAAGGGAGCCACATCACGCCCCAACCCGGAGTACCGCGATAAAGGGAAAGGGAAGGCGAAGAGTTCACCTTCGCTGGAGGATCGCCTGTCCGAGCCATCTTCATCCTCGGCAAGAACGGCGAGGGTTCCGCTGGAGCAGCAGCTCTCCAACCCCTCCACCCCTCTCGCAGACCGCCTCCAAGCTCAGCGACCCTTCACCCTGGCCGAACAACTCCAAGGACCCAGTTCCATGCCGCTAGCCAGTCGACTAGCTCCCCCAGCTCCTATGGAGGGGCCCCTCATGTCAGTGCCCCTGCCTGCCAGGCCGCCGCAGCCAGAAGGGACAGGGCCATCGTCTCTGGCAGAATGGCTGGCGACTCGTCCTAGTACGGACACCCTTCCTCGTCGCTTCGCAGTTCTGCTTCAGTGGGACCCGCCCGTGCATGACGGCCACACGTATCGCTCGCCTATCAACCCCCAGGACCCTACAGCACCTCGAAGAGTGCGAAGAGGGAATAGAGCGGGACGTCTGCCGCGGGAGCTCGCCGCTATGCGTGTGGAAGAGGAAGCTAGGAGAGCAGCCGCCGAGGCGGAAGGGGTCACCATAGCGGGGTCAGCAAATCGGAGATCGCCAACTCCAAGCGAGATGGAAGGGGTAGAGCTTCATAATCCGTTTTCGAGTGCGCTTCCTGTAGCTGCATCGAACGGAGTCCTGCACTTGGTAGGGCAGCTGGGTGCCCCGTCCGCATCAACCCAAACGCAGGATGGTGACGAGGAAATGAACGACCCTCTGCGAAGCTGGACCCCGGACGAGGACGATGAGTGGGGCATGGGACCCTCCATATAGTGGCCGAAGTCGCAGGAAGTTGAAAACCGCGTGGCTAGGGTTTCGCCTCCTACGGGAGTGTAAAGGAATCAAGAGCGACGTAGAATCTACAAGACGCGCAGTGGACGCTACCCGTGTGGGGGGCTCTGTGACGGTATACGGACTATAGAACACGGTGCAGTTCCACTACGAGACGCACTTAGACTTAATGTACATACATATATTCGTTAGCTACGATAGGTAGATGATCCGCGATCATTACTTACCTAATCTTATCTTACTTTGCAACTACTCTTATGTCGTGAAGCCCGAGATCCACCAAGGTGAACCACCTTATGCATTAGACCCCCTGCCTGGCTGAGCATCCGTACAACTGCTCCGCGACCCTCGCGTTACAGGGGTCTATCTCGGTCTACACAACCCGAGTGCATCTCTCACAGGAGCGCTCTCTAGCGCTCACTGCTCGAACAGCAGCGCCGGACTCGATGTCCGTGCGCACTTCACCTCCAGCGCGGTAAAGCTTCAACGACCCGCATCACACACCGCTGCTGGAACCGAAGGCCTGCGTTAGGGTCCGTGCCCCGTGCATCCATGGCCGCATTCAAGACGCGCAGCTCGGGGACGCGCCACGCTCCGGTCGCCTTGCCTGCTGGATACAACTCAGGGAGCCGGGCGCCGCATGGGTAGCCGGTCATGATGAGATGGTGGTCCTTGAGCGTCCCGGCGGTGTTGTTGCACAGGAAATTGTTGTTGCGCAGGTTGAAGAGGTCGAGGCTGGTGTCGACAACGCAGCATTGGGCAATGCGTTGACGCGTGCTCTTGATGTTGTCCTGGTGCGATGGACCGGACTTGACGGGAACGGACTTGCCCCCCTTCGCTTTGCCTTGCTGGGCTTGGTATCAACCAGAGCATCGACCGGAGCCTCTGGCCCCGGAGCCTCCGGTGGCGCGATCGCTTTGATGGCCGCGGTCGTGACAGACGAATTGGGAATGTCGGCGACTTTGACATCCCGCATCGTGTTGGTACTGGAACTCGGTTAGTGACAGAGAAAGTGGGACGACAAACCAACTTACTACGCAGTGAGCTTAGCCGCTGCTATCAGATCTTCATCACACGACGAGATGTCCTGGACGAACTAAAAAACGGATGAGTAAAGTGATGGTGAGCATGGGGGCTAGACATACCGTCCGTAGTGCAGGCGTGGTGATGATCCTTGCCAGCTCGGCGTCCTCGTTCATATGAGGGCCGACGAGGATCAGGAAAGCCTCAATGCTGTCACGGTTGGACAGCTTGTTGAGCTACCAAAGGATATCAGTACCCATACACGCGTCATACTCGAGGCTTACCAGGACCTCGAGCTTTGCCTCGTGGCTCGAAAACTTGCTTTGCCGCTGCCGGAGGCTCTGCTCCCCCTCCGTCTCGTTCTTGCTGAGCTCCGCAAATGTTCCAAGGAGCTCGTCCATCTCATCCCTGCTATATTTCCGCTTGAACACCGCCCACGCCCCCCTGAGCTCGTCCACAGTCAGGTGGGGTGTGGACTCCTCTGGCGGCGGTGCGTAATCGGGCTCCACACGGCGGCGCTCAATGAGACGCTGCTCCGCCGTACTGTTTGCAAATGCTTGGTAGATGTTCCATCCGTTGTCCTTGCGTGCGGTGACACCGGTGAGCTGCCACATGTACGCATTGACAATGCGCGAGACAGAAAGGCCGGCGGCGGCGGAACAGGCGGCTGCCGACTGCGACATTTCAACGAAGCAGGCATCCAGAGCCTGCTGCTGGGGCCACACTGAATCTTCCACGAGCAGGAGGAGCAGCACCGTCGGCGGCGGCACCGTCGTCGTCTTCGTCATCATCCTCGACGAGCGCGGGCATCGGGTCATCCGGTGGCTGGAAACCATGCGGAGGAGGGGGGATGGGGACCGACTGGAACTGGTTGACGTCGAGGAACTCCTCCAAGTCCCCACGGAATTGGACGGGTGACGTGATGTTGAAGGAGGCGGTTGCGGACTTGCCTTCGGGGAGGGCAACGCGCTTGGCATCTGGAACGTCGACGTGCGGGTGCTGTGCGGGACGCTTCAGCGCCGCTGCAGGCTTAAACTTTACCGCAGACGCAGGGGGTTCAGGATTCGCGGACGACGCGGGGTTGGTGGGCACAGGGACTGGAGGCACCGAGTTTGTGGGATCGGCGGCACGCCGCCACAGCTTCGCGCGATGTGCCGATGGGCTCGCCTTCTCCGTTGCTTGCACTTTGGAGCGGAGATACGTCAGTGTATTTTGGGGGGGAGGCGTCGCTTCGCGCCTCGGGTATCCGCCACCGACCTGCTCCTCAGCCTCCTCCTCATGCGCATCTCCCTCGGTGGTAGCGATAGTGGACAAGGGCGACGACCCATCGGACCACGCCCCATCAGACAATGCCTCGTTGCCGTACGTATCGACAAGAGGTTGCCGAGGCTGCGGGGTGCGAGTTTGCCAGCCTTCGGGGGTGTAGCTCAGTTGATCTTCCTCGTCCTCCTCGTTGCCGTGTTCGTTGGCGTACACCGTGCTGAGAAGATTGCTCATCTCAGCCGGATCGAGATCCGTCGAGTGGATGATGTTGGTAGCCTCAGATCGATTGAGGAAGACGCTGGCGTCGGCAGTTGCAGGGTGTTGTATGACGGTGAAAGGATTGTCGGTGAAAGGATCGTCAGTGGAAGTTGCGGAGAAGGTGTTCGGGGGCGCGGGGAAGATGTACCCGATGTCGCCGGGGAGGGGATGAGTGAACAGATCCGAGTTTTCAGCCAAGTCTGAGTCGAGGCAGATAGAGTCCGTGGGGCTTGGGCGCGTGGTGGGGGTGGGGGATTCAAAGGCACCGCGCGTCGCAGCGCGCGCAGCCTCCGGCGTATCAAAGGCGGAGTACATGTCCGGGCTAGGAGGCGAGGGGCGGGTGCTTGCGCCCCCGTTGGTGGCCATTTTTAAGACCTGAAAACAAGTTTAGGTGGGTAGGATGCACATCAGGATTCAACTTACACGTCGTTAACCAGGAAACCGGAGGCTCCAGCTGTGGAGAAAAAAAAATTTGGATGTTTCTGGTCGACGAGAGCAAGTTTAGGTGGGTAGGAGACGCATCTGGATTCAACTTACGTGTCGTTCCAAGAAACCGGAGGCTCCGGCTGTGGAGAAAAAAAAAGTGGATGTTTGGTCGATGAGAGCATCAGTAGGGACCATGTTATGAAGAAAGACGCGTACCTGCGAGTCGCGTCGTGCGGGAGATTCCAAAAATACCAGGAAGTTTGGTGGTTGGGCTGGGTCGACTAGAGGAGGCTCCAGTCGCGGAGAAAAAAAGACTGAATGTTTCTGGTCAATGAGAGCATCAGTAGGGACCATGTTATGAAGAAAAGATGCGTACCTGCGAGTCGCGTCGTGCGGGAGTTTCCAAAAATACAAGGAAGTTTGGTGGTGGGGCTGGGTCAACTAGAGGAGGCTCCAGTCGTGGAGAAGGGACTAAAGTCGCGTCTAGAGGGTGGAGGTGGGGAGCAAGGAGGAAAGAAACAGAGAGCGAGGGGTAGAGGATGAAGGGGGAAAGAAAAAAGAGGCGAGGCGGTCACATGATTGCCTGTACCGTTGCTAGCACCTCCGACTCCGACGCCACCGCGGACGGTGGAGGCACCTTACACGACATTGGGGGCCCTTTACACGTCTTATTGACTCAAACCATCAACCAATAGGAAGCGTTATAAACCTCTCCCCTCCTTGTCTCGTGTCTCCCAAGCTCAGAACTGAGGATATCCATTCGTTTAAAACATGCAACCTCATCTGCCGACTTGCCCCCTCCTGCTGGTATTTTTTTTGGATTTATTCAGAGAGTTTAAACTCACATTCACAAAACCGACTGAACGATAAGCGCAGACATACTGCAATTACGACTGCTTTTGGACTCTCACCACCACCTCATCAATGGGCCGGGGCATAAAGTACTTCACTGGAACAAAAAGCTGCTGCAGAAGCAGGCTCTCGGCGCAAATATACAGAGACTGAACAGTAAGTCTTCAACCGTTTACTGGAGACACGAATAACCATATGCTCTGTGTATCTAGCGGGAAAGGTGTCCGTGCAGCGGACAAAGCAGCGGGCAAACACCGTCGAAAGGGCCCCAAGAATCCTCCCCTGTCGCTGCTAAGACTCCCGCCGCTCAGCGAGGAGATCGAGAGCCTTCGCAGAACCGTGGTACCGGAAACCAGCCCACTGTACCAGAAAGCGCTTCACGGCATTATTTCCCCCGAGTTCTCAGACCTGGGACAGTGGACCACCGAACCGTCTGTTCTTCACATTGACACGGGGCCGACCGATCCCCCAACTTCTCCTATGCAATACTACCTCCACACACGGAGCCTCCGATTCGTATTCGATGGAATCAGAATGCGGGAAGAACGCGAGCGAGATGCAGAGCGCCGCCTGGAATTCGAGAGTAAGGGTAGCGAGGTGGCGTTGGAAGCGTTGCGGACGGAGGTAAGGGGACTCCTTGATGACTTCGAGCGGGTGAGCGCGGTCCACTATCACCGTTATGTGTATGCGCGCGAATACGCCATGTGGGAGCACTACATTGCCTGGCTGGCACGTACGATTCACTGTTTGTACTATCTGGAATTCCTCACAACTTGAATATGATCCACATCTTGCTGCGCAAAAGAGGGAACTCGAAACAGTTTTTACATTAAGATAAATCAAAGCTTCTACATCAATATCGAGCCCTTGTAACGAAAGGTAAAGCAAGAATGTGGTTCGTAAGGAGGCGCCGCACCGAGGGCATCAGAGCCTCCGTGACATTACTGCAATGGAAGCCTCGGAGAACACATGCTACGACACACAACACCCAGACACCGCAGTCGTGGCCGTTGGACTGGAGCTGAGCCTGCTGGGGAGGGAAATGGATCAGTAAATCAATTGCAAGGAGGACTGGTGCTCGCCTCATCAAAGAAAGGTCGTGTGATCCAATCCTCGTCTTGTGTCGAAATGTGCAGTGTATTCCCTCGCCTGTTCGCGATTAATACCATTCGCGTGATAAGGAGCATTACATCCTGCCCAAGCAAGCGTCACTGACTAAAATATATGTTGGAATCAAAACTCACCTGAATGTCCCGGCGCCAGCCCTTTCTTTGGTTAAGGCTGTCGAGGAAGAAGAGTCGCTGCTCTTGCACAGCAGCAACCACAACCACCCAATGTTCATCCTTTGGCCGGTGAATTGGTATAATCCAGAGCCTCCGGGTCCAATACTCCATTGGGCCGAGAAATTTCCAGAGCGTGGCATCGCTAGCTTTGAAGCGGATACGGTGGAGGTCAAAGGTATCAAGGATCGCGCAGTCGCCGGCGCTATTTGCATAGGGAGAGTGCGGCTGGGAATAGAGATTAAGGAGAGCAGCCGCGGCTCCGTTGAGAGCAACATCGTTCAGACGGCCGGTTGGCGAGCTGAGACGATTGAGATCGGGGATGCCAATCTCTATGGAGGGGCGGCTACGGAGTCCGACTACAACACGAGGAACTTGCAGTTCGGAGATGGGAAGGGTGGCATTGTGATTTCGTAGATCCTGGGGAAAGGTGGTGTCGATGCTTAGTCCGGACTAAGATACTGTTAGAATGGACGGAGGGAGGCTACACCCCACTTACCAGAGGGCTCCACATGATCTTGAATCTCATTGACGCGCTGTCAATGCGGGAGGTGTCGTTCTCATCCTCCAAATGCGATTCCCGTACCATATCTTGAACAAGGAGGGGTTCCTCCATGTCGGAAACGTCCCCAAGGTCAAGCTCCTCCACAGCAACTATCATGTTGCTCACCGGCTCCTCCTCAAAGAGTCCCTCTTCGAGCTCGGAAGTTGGGGAGTCGGAGCGACCCGGGGATGCAGCAC
Organism: Mycena olivaceomarginata; assembly: GCA_029378375.1. NCBI lineage: Eukaryota > Fungi > Basidiomycota > Agaricomycetes > Agaricales > Mycenaceae > Mycena > Mycena olivaceomarginata. The sequence continues at coordinate 286,125 of JARKIC010000317.1, read as the reverse complement.
GAGTAGGCGGGGAAGCGGCGACAACGGCAGCAGAAGCATGGCGGCTCGCAACGATGGCGTCAGCGGGGGCAATCGCGACTGGCGGCGACAGCGGCAGCAGGGGCCCGAGCAACGGAGAGAGTGGCGCGGGGGCCCGATTGGCAGGGCCAGCGACGGATGGACCAGCGTGAACACGACAATTGGTGGCGAGGACCCGATTGTTGCGGTTGGCAGCAGCGGTGCAGTTAGGCCTCGGCGCGGAGGTAGCGGCACGATCGGGGGCAGGAACTGAGGCAATGAAGTTGGCGAGCAGAGTGAGCTGTGGAAGTCGCCATGAGAGCTGCAGATCTTGCACATGCTGCTGTCGTAGGCGAAGGGGGAGCTCAAGCAAAATATCTAATGAAAGAATGGTCAGGGTGGATTCAAAGAGAAGTCCACAGTGGCGTACCTGTATTAGCCGCCATGGCGTGCTGGACGATGGTGAGCTCGTGATCTAACCATCGTTCGAGATTCCTTCGCTCTATATTGAGCCTGCGCATTTCCTCGTTGCATCTGTCGAGAACCAGGAGGCTCCGGATGCCGTCACAAACATCCTCGTCATCCATCCAACGAGGAATTTCCCCCTCCTGCGGTGTGAGCCAGACATCCTCGTGAAGCGTTGGATCCTCGCGGAGGGGATTCAGTTGCGTCGGCAGCGCGGTGGGAATTGGGATGTTACATCCCAGAGGGCAGAGCCTCTCGAGATTGCTGCAGTGGTCGTTAAATTTGCCGATTGCTTTGAGAAGTGCAGGTGTCCGCTTGGATATCGCTTTCTGAGTGGCCTGATGGAGCTTCGTACCTGGAACCAGTCAGTCTAGGATCGAAAAACAGGGCTTCGCAAAATACCTAGAGGCTCTCGTCTCCCAGCAACAGCGCGGTCCAAAGTCTCCCACTCGTAGAAGGACTCGATGGCGCGGTCACGAATGTTCATCTTGAGGTCGCGCATGATGATGAGAGTCCGAACAAAATCCAGTGGGAGGTCCCTCAATTCCGGGAAGGAATCATGTATATTGAGTGAGGCATAGAGCGCTTCTGCCTGAGAGCTGAGGGTTTCGTGGGTTGATTGGAGATGGCGGATATGTGTAAGCGAGTCGGCGGGCGCAGTGCCTCCGGTCAGGGATTGCTTGGCCTCGTGGATGGATTTTTCGACGGCGTCTATTTGGTCCTGAAGCTTGAGGACTTTGTCGAGCTCGCGGCGCAGGTGTACAGGAGCATCTGAATTTTCTTCAGTACAGTCCGGATGGCGTGGAGATGTATGGACGACATACGTGATCGAGCAGAGGTCTGTGCCAACTTTTGTGCCTGCCACTGCTCCCGGAGCTCGGCCTCGGGGACGCCGCACTCGGAGAGCGTCTTGGCAGCAGCTTGACGCTTCTTGGGGAGGTTCTTAGCGAGCTGTCGATGGAGCCAGCCGCCAAGACCGTCAAGGCCCTCCTGATTGACAAATGAAGTGTACTGGTCAATCGTCCAGATGCGCCGCGAATTCTGCAGTGGATATCAGCAGAAGCAATAATAATTGAGTGAAGACCTCACCCATTGTGCCCGGGTAAGTGGAATGAGCTTGCGGATCCGTGACCAGAGCCGCTCGACCCCCTCCATATCACTCAGTCCCACGCCGTCATGACAGCGGGGGCTGTAGACCAGCTGGCAGACCCACCGATGCCCAAACGCATGCATTGCATTGATGATGAAAGATACGCGCTCACGGAATCCCTCGGTGAGGATGGGGAACTGAGAAATTGATGAGTCGGAGCCTCCGATCGGGTAACAGCAGTGGACATACCAAATTGAAGCTATGATCAGTGACACAGCCCACGTCGTACGCCTGAAGAATGGTGGCCTGCGGCGGAAGATGGCTGTTGACCTCCTCCATGAGCGCCACAATGTACTTTTGTTGCTCGCCCGGGGTGTCGATGTCACAGAGGAATATGACCTGCGAGTGTCGGCAGGTCAGGACGAAGACGCCGCTAGCGTCGTAGTACTTCGGGTCTGCTTTTTGCTTCTTTTCATTTGCCGCATTCCATGACTCCTGGCAAGCATCGAGAGCCTCCTGCGGGATGCAAGGCTTGTAGTTGGTGCTTTTCCGCTTCCTCGCTTCGAGTATGCGATTATTAACTTTGGCGACCTTCTCTTTAGATACAAAATACGTGGGGTCGTATGATATGGGGCCATCCCCAGCCGCCCGGAGGTGCCGATAGCTGAAACAGCCGTCGGCACCGAGCTGAACATCTCCCCCACTGTAGAAAAATCAGATTCAGCGAGAATTAGGCGAGAACAGAGTGATACCCACTCTCTCAAACTCCTCCCCCATTCCTCAAGGCCAAAACATGCAGGGCATCTCTCACGTAGAGCCCGGGAGGCACGCCCAGGGGCCAGAGGCGGCGGTGCTGGAGGTGGTGCAGGTGCTGGAGTCGATGCTGGAGTCGGTGCTGGATCGGCGGGAGCGTCGCTCGGATTCCTTTCAGGGAGCTCGTCCTCCATCACTACATCTGGATCCGGAGGCTCCTCAGGCCCACCCCCCGCATCCGAATCCACACCCTGAGCGACGTCTGGACCTGGAGGAGGCTGTGTGGCCGCCGTCTCGGGAGTCTCCATCCCTGGACCACGGCGTGCATCCTGATGAACAGGATGGACGACGTCCGAAGGCTCCGGAGCTGAGGATCCTGCGTCGAGACTCGGCCCTGCGGGATTGGGAGGAGAGAGGGCGTGCTCTGCGGCGGTGAGTGCCGCATTCAGCTTCAAGTTAATGCGTTCCTTGATGTTGCTGTACCACAGAACGGCATGTCCGAGAAGCTTGCGGAAAGGGTCGGTAGCAAGCTGCCCAATATTCTGAGGAGGGATCCACAATGAGCTGGTTTCATGAAGGGCTCGAGTACTGGAATACCTTCTGTCCGAGAACCCGAAAGCCACGATGCTCGTAGATGGTGTGAAGAGCGGAAGCCAGAGCCGTGATTGCATCGCATGAACGCTCGAAGAGGGCGCAGTAGATCTCTAGCATGTCGATGGATACACCGGTCTGAACTCTGGTGGGTGAGGCTGGGAAGACACCGTTCTGGACAAGGAGTACAGAGACCGGCATGCAGCTGCACGTCGCCACCTGCACCTGCTCGAGATCTGTACAAAAATTCAGTGGAGAACAAGATTGAGATGGAATGACGCACGGGAAATATACAGGCATTGAACCTTTGCACTGACCAGGAAGCCACAAGCAACTGGGCATTCATAGGTAATGCTTGAGGGGATTTGGGTAGGGCGCTGGCCGTAATTTGAGCTCGTATAAAGAGCGTACGGCCTCTCCAGTGAGGGCAGAAGGACATTCCACGCTGTGTTCAACCGTTCCGCAGCACTGGCGGCTGGCTTGGGGTGGGGAATGGGGGGAATAAATGCAGGAGCGGGTGGTGGAGCCACCGGGTTGTTTTCGTCCATGTCTATGTCGCCCGTTGGAACGTCCTCAAAGTCAGGCCCATCCTCCGGCAATACTACTGATGCGTTGGGGGCTGAGTCGCGAGCTAGAAGCGTGTCGAGCTTGGATTGGAGCCCACGAATCCGACCGGCGCGTCCTACCCCCGCCACCGGCCGGTTCTTTCGCCCATCACGCGTTTTGAGAGGGCTCAGGAAGTGAACACCAGGTCCCTGGCGACTTGCAGGCTGAGACGCGCGTACGGAGCGTTTTATGTGGCCGGCGGCGGCTTTCGGAGCCATCGGGGGCGAAAAAGGGAGGAGATCGCTGTTGAAAGCACAGAAGAGAGATGCAGAAAGAGCTGGATTGCAGGCGTGCGTGGATACAGGAAGGCGCAATGGACGCGTCGCTGGATGTCGGCGGTGCTGGTGCTGGGCGCAGAGAGGCGGCGTCGGCACCCAAACGGGGATACGACGTCATATCCTTACGGCTTCGGTGTCAGAGCCAGGCCTCGTAGGGTAATTGTACTCATACAAACTAAATGCCCTAACAGGCCTGTGACTAAGCAAACCAGCGGTCCCTGAGGTGCATGCTATCGAGAGGATTTGAAGCAAAGGCGGATCATATGGTTCTCGTTGGCAACCTAAATTCTTGCGGACCAAGCTCACGCATCCGACAAACAGCGGGAACAGATTCAACGGCTGCTCCAGGATCCTGATACCATCTGTGGAGATATTTTATCACTGGATAGAATGCAGAGTATAGCTTCGTTTGGTTTTTTTAAAGACACAGATCAGACTCGGAGACGAACTTTAGAAATACTGAGTACTCAGTATCAGTATCAGGTCGGAGCCAAGATATAAGACAGATTGAGGGTGAATGAAGAGAAAGAGACATAGCCATCGCATAGTACCGACAGGACCAGAAGTTTACAAGGTTCCATATACGTTTCGAGAGCACGCTGTTCAAGTTAGCCGCCAGCAGATCACTTATCGTACAGCCACATCAAAACGTCCGGCCAAGTTTGATTGATACGAGTTCTCCGGCCGTCGCCGGCGGGGTTGCTGAATAGATTTTTCGAAAGATTTCTCCAAAAGGTGGGGTTTCCCTTAGAATCAGGGTTGCTGAGTAGAATAATCCAACAAGAAGCGCTAGTACGTTATATAATAACGAGAGTTCATACCATTGTATGCTGTTGAAGCCGTCCGCTTCGAGAATTTCACAGCGGCATTGAATTTTTGAGCCGCTACCCCAAGTTTGGTGAGCCAGACGGCGAAAAAAACTTGAATGTTTTCGAGCAAGGAGTCTTAAGATTCGTCTCGCGGCTGTTTATCCGAACCAAAGCATAGCCCATTTAACAGCAAACACATATTTGCGTTGACAGTTATATCCATCCGGTCAAAGAAGGACTTCGCAGATTCGTGATGAGACCGGGAAGGCCGGGAAGGCCGGGAGAATGAACGATGTTGCTCCATTATGAGAAACCAATTGAGACCGAGGCTTTGTGGGTAATCGCCATCAAGTTCGCGAGATATCCAACCATGGATCGTCGAGGAATAAACACCCTGCGCGTCGAGGGTTTGGACGATGATGTAGACGCCAAAGATGGTCTTACGTCTTCTAATCTGGGGCAGTTCTGCTTGTTCCAAAGGAGAACCATCAGAAGGGGGCTATGGAGCAACATTCAGTTGTACAGCAGTCTATTGGAACTGTGCATCCAGAAGAGGCTTTTGGATGGCTGCGGAGGCACTTCTCGGCAGCCAAGTGCTGTGATGAGATGATTAAGCGGACGGTCGAGACAGGCGCCTGCTCGAGGCTATGGTTGAGTTCCAGACAACCAGTGGAAAAACTTCACACAGTTTCGTCCAAGGTCGCTTCTTGGTTTCGTCGACAATGTTGCTCCAGAGTAGCGTGGGATCAATACTAGTCTGTTAGTTACCACGTCAATTATATGGGTAGTGCGCAGCGGCCCATAGTCCCGTTCCTTTGTTGTTTTGAGGTCCGATTATTCGTGTGCTATCGAAGGCAGGCACAAGGCATTGGGCAAAGTCATCCAGTAAGTACGAGTATTGCGTGGAAGCGACTGGCCTTGAAGCTTGAAGCTTGAATATTCAGTCCGGACTTGGGGAGGCTAAAAATACTTGGGGACAATCGAGACATTGGTCTTGGGGGAGTCGAACACCCGCCGCGCATTTGCAATCCACGTGCACTGGTAGTGTGTCCAAGTCAGATGCATTGATACTTCCCCCGCAAGCCTCCTACAGACTCGTTCCTTTGTTGGTTAGCGGTTCGAATATTGATACCAGAGAAAACTTGAAGCCGTCTAGTAGGAGCGGCGCGCGGAAATGAACGCCGTCCAATCCGAAGGGGAGACTAAAAAGAGACTTGGAATATCGTGGATGGTCCATGGGTTTTGAGGGAGTCGAACCCCCGCCGTACACTAGCACTGAGGACAACAAATTGTATGGACGGTGCGCGGCGCCCCACAAACCCGTTCCTGTGTTGTTTTGAGGTCGAATACAGGAGCAAATTTTGCTCCAGTACGAGGTCGCGCGAAATGGACGGTGATTCGAAGCCTGAGGCACCTGGCAAGCAAAAGTTTAACTTGGCACTTGTCAATGAACATGGGTCTTGAGGGAGTCGAACCCCCGCCGTACGCTAGCACTTTGGACAACAAATTGCATGGATGGTGCGCGGCGACCCACAAACCCGTTCCTTTGGTGTTTTGAGGCCGAATACAGGAGCAAGTTTTGCTCCAGTACGAGGTCGTGCGAAAATGAACGGTGATTCAGAGGCACCTGGCAAACAAAAGTTTAACTTGGGAGTTGTCAATGAACATGGGTCTTGAGGGACTCGAACCCCCGCCGTACACTAGCATTGAATGAAGCTGTGACCAGAATTGATGGTGCGCGGCAGCCTACAGACCCGTTCCTTGTAGTTTTTAGGTTGAATACAGAGCTTGAGGCGCAGAGCGAAGTCGTTCAGTAAGTACGAGTGGTGCGCCGAGATGGCTGGCCTTCAATATGTATTCCGGACTTGAGAGACTAAAAAGATCACAGGCCAAGCATGGACCTTGAGGGAGTCGAACCCCCGCTGCGCACTGGTAAATATATACCGCATCTCGATTATGAGTGCGCGGCAGCCCACAGACCCGTTCCTTGTAGTTTTTGGGTCGAATACAGAGCTATCCAAAAGGGAGGCGCGAGCGAAGTCGTCCGGTAAGTACGAGTGGTGCGCCGAGATGACTGGCCTTGAATATTCAATCCGGACTTGAGAGACTAAAAAGATGATATTGGACTGAAATATGGATCTTGAGGGAGTCGAACCCCCGCCGCACACCGGCAAAGCATAACCCCAGTTCCTTATGGATGGTGCTCGGCAGCCCACAGACCCTTTTCTTCGTCGGTTTGCGGCCCGAATGTTGATACACGGCTATTGAACAATGAAAGCAAGCACAAATTTGCAACGCCGTGCGTACGAGGAGCTCGCCGAGATGAACGGCCGAGGCGGACTAAAAAAAGCTGAACTACTCGCCAGTGGGTCTGGAGGGAGTCGAACCCCCCGCCGCGCACTGATATTTGAAGACGACACATTGGTGGTGCGCAGCGGCCCATAGACCCGTTCCTTGGCTGTTTCGAGGTTGAATACAGGCAAAGCAGTGAAGTCGGAGTACGGCCTTCAATTGAAGGGGAGACTAAAAAGAGATCTCATGAGCGCATGGGTCTTGGGGGAGTCGAACCCCCGCCGTGTACTGATAGAGGTCGCCGGTATATACGAAGAGCGCATGGATGGTGCGCGGCAGCCGATAGACCCGTTCTTTTCTGTGTTTAGGGATCGAATAGTGTGGTTTCACCGCCGGGAAGCGAACAAGTGCCAGCCGGTGTCGAAGGTCGGGACAACGAGCGGAATAAACGTCTAAAAGTCAAAAGGAGGATGATTATCACATCAGGCTGACACTGGGCGCTGTGCGGCGAGGCAAACACCAAGCACCGCCTTCCCGACATACTCCTCACCCCCATCTCTCTACAAGACTTGCTTGTTGCCCTAGACTTGTGCTGGCCTACTGGTTCTAGATTGTACTACTTGGGTCACCATCCCTTCTGTTACCACCACCATGCAGCCCCCACCGCCCACAGCATCCACCGCCGCCGTCTCCCAGGACAATGCCACCGCTGACCTGTCTTTCACCCAGGCTCTGAACCAGACGACCCCGGAGGAGGATGTGCGTGCTGTCCCCCTTTTCAACGGTAATAATAACATGACTACCAGACAAATATCTTCGTCGCCGCCCAACGCGGCGACGTCGCCACCCTCCGCGCCCTGCTCGACTCTGGCCATGCCCGCGCAACCGACCGCAACACGCAAAACATCACACCCCTCCACTGGGCCGCAATTAATGCCCAGCTCCCCGCATGCCGCCTGCTCCTTGACGCCGGCGCCGACGTCGATGCCCTCGGCGGCGACCTCGTCGCCACGCCCCTCCAGTGGGCCGCCCGCGGCGGCTACCTCTACGTCCTCCAGCTCCTCATCGCACACGGCGCAGATCCCACCATCGCCGACTCGCAGGGGTACAACGCCCTCCACCTCGTCACGCACAGCAGCAGCATCATGCCGCTGCTGTACCTGCTGCACCAGCCCGTGGGCGTCGACTCGCGAGATGCGCAGGGGCACACGGCGCTGATGTGGGCGGCGTACCAGGGGGACGCGTTGAGTGTGGATCTGCTGTTAAGGCACGGGGCGAGCCCGACGGTGCAGGACGACGCGGGGCTGACGCCGCTGCATTGGGCGGTGGTGCGCGGGAATCGGGTCGCGATACGCAGGCTGGTCGAAAAGGGCGCCGTGTTGGGGTGCGCTTTTTTCTTTCACTTGGTATGCTGACGTGTCACGTACCTCGCAGCGCAAAAGACGCAGAGGGCCGCACGCCGCGCGACATGGCCGTCGAGCTCAAGTCGCTCGGGGCGTGGCGCCGCGCGCTCGAGGAGGGCGGGTGGGACGAGGAGGGTGTGAAGAGGAAGACGGTTTTGGGGGAGAGGTGCGTTGAGCGTTTTCCAGTTTTGTTTTTGAGGGAGCGCCGGCACACGACTGCATAGCCGCGCGCGGGGAGGCGCGCGCCCGCAGATTTCCCTCCTTCCTTCCCTTCCCCTTTTCCCATCTCCTCCTCCCCCTCTTAATCCCCCCAACGCTGCTGACGCCCCTTTCTCTTTCTAGGAACACCCGCCTCGCGATCTTCGCCCTCCCCACGCTCGTCTTCGGCGTCGTCTTCATGACCCTCGCGGGCCTGCCGTGGTATACGGGCGTGTTGCTGGCCGTGGCCGAGTTTTTCGGGATGCATCATGTAAGTGGGGTTTTTGGTGCTTTTTTTTTTCGGAGAGACGAGTGCCCCCTTTCGCTCGCTTTCATCGCGATTCCAATTCTTCATCCCCTTCACCGCCTTTTTCATTAATGCAGTAAGTTCACATTGTTCAACGGTTCTGTCGCAAGTGATAAACACCAAGTGTGCTTGGACGTGATTGAATGGCATCTAAATCCCTGGCTGAGGTAGAGGGCTTTCTTTGTTCAGCAGCAATGTCGGTCAACTTGAGAGAATTAATTCAGCCTAGTTAACCCGAGACCCCATCAAACGGAATTCCCTCGGTTGACTTCTCTTATCTAATATCTGCGAAAGTTGAACGTTGAACAGCGACGGTCATAACAATCGGGTTTCTGGAGTCGCGGACTGAGTCGATTTCAATGACAGTGACCATGAGTTAAGACTGTAGGTGAAGTGGCTGAAGCTGTGGTCATCCTGTTATTTACTTGATTTGAATTCACATGTTTTTGGGGGAGATCACTTTTTTTCGCGGTTTCGTCACTATTGCCGTGTTTTTGAACGAAAAAATTTCGGTTGAAATGTGCGCAATAGCACCAAGAGACTTATATCTGACCGTGAGGCCTTTTGCGGGTAGAAACGTGTTATCCAATGAAGAAAAATACAAGCAACTCGTAATCCAGGGAATAATAAACTCGGTCCAGCCTACCACTGATCGGCTCGGTGCCGATGCGATGAGCCGTAATTACTAGAGTATTTGGAGACAGGTTTTCCACGCGTAGATGACGATCATTGAGCAGGGGCGCCATGGTATGCTCATGTCCGGCTGTGGGACGTCGATGATAGAGTAGAAATCCTCTCTGATCACCGACAATCGCACGAAGAAGGCGTCCGTCTGGCTCGGAGGACAGCATACATGCTCTCTGATGGTCTCTGAGACTACAATGTTTCTGTTGAGACGGATCGTCTTGCGGAGCCCGAATCAATGCGTAATGATCCCTTCCGGACGGCGGACGGATTCCCCAATTACCAGACTTTAAGATGGTGTCAGATATGGTTTGATTACGTGGACAGGCTGTAATCACCTGTTCAAGCCATTGGACGCGCATTTTCGTGGTTGCGCTTGTTTCATTCGGCGGATCGTCCACTTGAAGCAAGTGCCACAGATTCTCGGCGACCACTAACATAGGCGCCTGATCTGTATCGTCAAGTCTCCTACTCCTCTTGGCGGTGCGGAACTCAACCAAATTGTACAATCTAGATTCAGGTTTTCAGATTTAAAGTAGCGAATTGGCGGAGAAAATTCTACCTGACACCGTCACGAGTGCCTTGGCCGTAACATATGGGGCCGTTCGTAGGTGAGAAATCAGGACCGTACTGCCTTCCGGTGGAAGACCTGCTAAATTATGAGCTTTCTGCTGCCAGATGGAGGCGGACTGACCATTTATCAACATCCGCACACCTCGTAAAAGGATGGCAAATAACTAAGACGTTGTCGCTTTTGGCGTCGAGGGTTCCCCATGTTTTATAGGCAATATCGACGGAGTGGAGGGTACTGCGACACTCCAGGTCAAATTTTGACAGCGTAAAGCTTGAATTTTTCTCGAGGGCAAGGGCCGTTGGGCCAAAGTGTGGCCCCTTCTCATTTCGTACTTGATTGCGTTTCGAAGGACAACGGGATTGTGTGACGTTCGGATACGGTCTAGATGATGGATCCGTCATGTTCTCACTCTCCGCTGGAGAATCCTCGATGGGCGAAGCATAACCATCGTCGATAGCGGAGCCCACGAGCTGGTGGGACTGTACGTTGAGTTGAGGTCGCGACGCCATGGGGTCGGAGTACGAGCGAAAGTGAGGAGCAGGAGGAAAATCGAAATTACGGCGCTGCCCCACAGTATAGTGATAACTGTGTTGTACGGGTGGCAAGAAATCAATGCCGGAGAGCTCCTTCGGTCGGACGCCTGTAGATCGGTGGTTGTAACTGGGCTTTGGTGTGGAAGGAACGAGGTATCCCTCATTGGGAGCAGGCCTTAACGGGAAATCGCATTAGTCAAGGCCCACCGCGAATAAGGAAATAATGTACTCACCCCAGTGCTCCTTGACTTAGTGGGTCCGAGTCGTCCTGTGGACCCTCCACAGTAATTCCTATCGCATTTGGATGACCGCTTCCCAGGGAATCTTCGAAAGGGTCAGAGCTCCAAACGAGGGGGACCATGGTCGATGACAAGGAAGATTTGGAGATTTTGCCTTGCCCAGCGAAAGTGGGTCCACGCGCATTAGCGTCCCAAGAAGAGAGGTTAGGGCTGACAAACGGTGGCGGATTGTCGGGGGAAGAAGAGTTGTCCTTGTGGTCGTCAATGGGGAAGAAGGCAGGGACTTCTTGAGTGTCTTGCTTGACGAATTCCTGGAAGAGTTCCTCGCCGCCGGTCAAGAGATGATACTCTATGATGCAGAAATGAAGCGTTCGTTTTCAGACCGCTGGAGCAATTGAAATACCTGGTTCCCCTTTCCACACGTTTCGCAGAACTTGGATGTGGGAAGCCACCTGTTTCTTAGAGCGGGTGATGCCCAGGTTTTGGAGGTAGTCGACGAGATACTGGTTCCGCCAGCGGCTGCGTCCGCGTGAATAAGTTGCCCACGGCGAGTCCCAGTATTCGCGGAGACCTGTGCGCACGCTTGAACAGGGATTTTTAGGAAAGAAAAATAGTAAGACCTTGGACAAACACTGCCTCGATGGATTCGGACCAAAGAGCGTTGCCGGAGCCGTCCGTAAGCAGCTTGCGGTGCTTGCGTTGAGGAGGAGTGAGAGACTTGTAAGTACTTGGAGTATGAGAGTCGTCCATATCCATGGGTGTCAGCGGATTGTTCGATACAAGCAGAGGCAGCGCATTGTCGTTTTGACGAATGGAGGACGGGACCTTGTCAAAATCGTGGCCATGCAGTTGCCCGATCACGTTATCGAGCTGTTGATCTGTTGACGCATGCATTCCGAAAGGAGGGCAGTCGACAAGGCCATGGTCCTCAACGGGGATGATTGGTTTAAGAGCTGTTGGTCGTTGGCTTGAATCGCGAAGCCGGACCCGACCTTTAAAGTAAGCAAATTAGCTCGAATCGTGAGTATCAACGGAGGAAAATGACCAGAGGATGTGACTATATTGTATTTGCTACAAATGCGTTTGATAAGCTCGCAGTCGTCAGGAAATTCTTCGTCCTTCTTGAACCAAGATAAATATGCGTGTACACCAGAGAATATGTGACGTACTTCATCAATCACCGACATCCATTCGTCGTCGTGTGTCACTGCGACATCGGCAGTGGAGGACTAAAGACAAGTTAATCTTGAGTTGGGACATTTGAACAACATACAACGCTCAGAAGATAGTCGTTAATAGTGGATCCAGGGTGATACGCCTGTTGAAATGATCAGCATGAATGTAAAAACCATGACCGAAGATGAACCTTGGGAATTTCCGGAAGTATTCAACTGAATCGGCAATCGATTCCTCGTCGTCTGAGGCTCCATCGCTGTTGGAGAAAGTGGAACCGCCAATACTAGCTGGGTATGATTGCGAAATGGGAGAGCCCCCCGCGATAGAACGAATAACCGACGCATTGGTAGATTGCTTTAGAAGAAAGAGCTGTTGGCAAAAAGAACGAAAACCCGGAAACCAATAACGAACCGTGGGACTCTCTGGGAAAAATTCAGCTGAGTCGCCAACAGATTCTATGTTGTCCCTTACGCCACCGCTCCCCGATGGAGGAGAAGTGCGAAAGAAGCTCCCAGTGCTGGTCGAGCGCGAGTGCGAAAAAAAGGATCCGCCAGTTTTCGAAAGTATATCTGACGGCTTCGAGTCGACGATAGAGATCGCCTTGGCGTATTTCTTGAGGGGGGAAGCACGAACTGCAACTTTGAAACCACGGAGAAACACAGTCTGGTTCTCGAACCGCTCCCCGTCTGCTGGAAGTGGCCGGGGGCCCGAGTCCGCGAAGGAGTTTGCGGTTTCCCATTCCCAGACGCACGATGTCCCCGCAGATCCAACCTGAGCGGCCTTCAATTTAAGCGAGATTTTACAATCTTCCGAGTGGTTTTCAATCGCTGCGACACTCCACAAGGATGATTTATCGGTTCCTGTCACGAGATACAGATCCCCGTTGTCTACCATGCGTTTCCAGTTCGTCGTTGACGAACGCGTACCAACGGGGCGCATGTGTCAACGCATAGTCTTTAAATTTCTTCTTGCGTCGAAGATCTGTCCGCGAGGCCCCGTCTGGAAGAAGGAGCACTGCTGTCTCCCTCGAAGACGTGGATATTTCCACCTCGGCTCCTGCGCCGAATGGGAGGAATCTAAAATGAAAAGATGGAAATGAGGCATCCAATCACCAGACTCAGTCGGTGGCAGGCGAGCACTCACACATTACTTTCTACACCCGCGTCCACGTCTAAGCGCCGTTTGCTGATTGTTGTGTTTGATACATCGGATCCCGGGCGGTGATATTGCGCGCGAGGAGCGATATCTCCAGAACTAAGCTTGATCTGCTCAAAACCTTCAGGTACGCCAAATCGATTTACTGGGTCATTCGCTGAGCGACAGATGTTGAAGATAACATCGAAGGAGCCGTCCGCGGTGACAACCCCCACATCTCCGATCTCTGTTCCGATATGCCGAGATTCCAAGGGCAAGTCGTCGAAGGGCTGCGGGTGGAATAAAGGGTAGCCGTGGCGCTTCGGGAGAAGGAGGCGGGTGTAAAGCTGACAGCTGTCGGACATGGAAGTGAGGATATCGATTGTGAGCGATGAAGTGCTGGTTGTGGCAGCAAAGAATCCAGTCCTGTTTCCCTGTTTTTAAACACATTCTAAACGCCGAAGGCTGTAGAGTTATTTGCAAGTTTAACCCAAGTTGAACATTCCGTAAGATGCATATGCAGAATGAAGCACGAGCCACCCGCAGCAAGCCGGGAGACCGATGCCCACCATCACACCGAACAGCCAACAAGAAGCGCTAGTACGTTATATAATAACGAGGGTTCATACTACCATTGTACGCTGTTGAAGCCGTCCGCTCCGAGAATTTCACAGCGGCATTGAATTTTTGAGCCGCTACCCCAAGTTTGGTGAGCCAGACGGCGGAAAAAACTTGAATGTTTTCGAGCAAGGAGTCTTAAGATTCGCCTCGCGGCTGTTTATCCGAACCCTGTCTCGGTAACCCAGTCGCTCCGGTGGTGATCTCCGTGATTGACAGTCGGAGAATGAAAATGTAGTGCAGAGATCACACCGTGACACTTCTGCACTTCTTTTTCAACTCCGACTGTCAATCACGGATCAAGCGGTCCGCTAGGGTCCGCTGTGTTGTGGAAGTGTCAGTGTCACCGAACGTCTGGGTTACCGAGACAGTCCGAACCAAAGCATAGCCCATTTAACAGCAAACACATACTTGCGTTGACAGTTATATCCATCCGGTTAAAGAAGGACTTCGCAGATTCGTGATGAGACCGGGAAGGCCGGGAGAATGAACGATGTTGCTCCATTATGAGACCAATTGAGACCGAGGCTTTGTGGGTAATCACCTTCAAGTTCGCGAGATATCCAACCATGGATCGTCGAGGAATAAATACCCTGCGCGTCGAGGGTTTGGACGATGATATAGACGCCAAAGATGGTCTTACGTCTTCTAATCTGGGGCAGTTCTGCTTGTTCCAAAGAAGAACCATCAGAAGGGGGCTATGGAGCAACATTCAGTTGTACAGCGGTCTCTTGGAACTGTGCGTCCAGAAGAGGCTTTTGGATGGCTGCGGAGGCACTCCTCGGCAGCCAAGTGCTGTGATGAGATGATTAAGCGGACGGTCGAGACAGGCGCCTGCTCGAGGCTATGGTTGAATTCCAGACAACCAGTGGAAAAAACTTCACACAGTTTCGTCCAAGGTCGCTTCTTGGTTTCGTCGACAGAGTTGCGCCAGAGTAGCGTGGGATCAATACTAGTCTGTTAGTTACCACGTCAATTATATGAGTAGTGCGCAGCGGCCCATAGTCCCGTTCCTTTGTTGTTTTGAGGTCCGAATATTTGTGTGCTATCGAAGGCAGGCACAAGGCATTGGGCAAAGTCGTCCAGTAAGTACGAGTATTGCGCGGAAGCGACTGGCCTTGAAGCTTGAAGCTTGAATATTCAGTCCGGACTTGGGGAGGCTAAAAATACTTGGGGACAATCGAGACATTGGTCTTGGGGGAGTCGAACACCCGCCGCGCATTTGCAATCCACGCGCACTGGTAGTGTATCCAAATCAGATGCATTGATAGTCCCCCGGCAGCCTCCTACAGACTCGTTCCTTTGTTGGTTAGTGGTTTGAATATTTGATACCAGAGAAACTTGAAACTGTCTAGTAGGAGTGGCGCGCGGAGATGAACGCCGTCCAATCCGAAGGGGAGACTAAAAAGAGACATGAAACAGGGATGGACCATGGGTTTTGAGGGACTCGAACCCACTAGCACGTCGGATGACAAATGCATGGGTGGTGTGCGGCGGCCCACAAACCCGTTCCTTCGTTGTTTTGAGGTCGAATACAGGAGCAAATTTTGCTCCAGTGCGAGGTCGTGCGAAATGGACGGTGATTCAAAGGCAACTGGCAAACAAAACTTTAACTTGGCAGCTGAACATGGGTCTTAAGGAACTCGAACCCCCGCCGCACACTAGCAAATGAAAGATGAGCTGGACCATTATTGTATTGATAGTGCGCGGCAGCGTATAGACCCGTTCCTTTGTTGGTTTGCGGTCTGAATAATGCAGGGCTACTGCAGGCCGGTGCAGAGCGAAGTCGTCCAATAAGTAAGAGTGGTGCGCCGAGATGACTGGCCTTCAATGTATAATTCAGACTTGAGAGACTAAAAATATCGGAGTCGAACCATGGATCTTGAGGGAGTCGAACCCCCGCCGCGCACTGGTATTATAATAAGGAGAGAACACATCTGATATGAATGGTGCGCGGCAGCCCACAGACCCTTTTCTTGGTTGGCTTGGTCCGAATATTGATACAGGGCTACTGCAGGCCGGCACAGAGCGAAGTCGCCCGGTAAGTACGAGTATTGTGCCGAAATGACTGGCCTTCAATATTCAGTTCGGACTCTTAGGAAGAGTAAAAAGACGACAAAGCCATGATCGAGTCGAACCCCCACCGTGCACTGCCATCTGAAGACCGACACATTGATGGTGCGGGGCAGCCTATAGATTGTTGGTTTGAGGTCCGAATATAGAGACAGGGCTATTGCAGACCGGTGCAGAGAAAAGTTGTCCACTAAGCACGAGTGGTGCGCCGAAATGACCGGCCTCCAATATTCAATTCGGACTTGGGGAGAGTAAATTTTTTTTGGAGACAATGACATGGGTCTTGAGGGAGTCGAACCCCCGCCGAGCATTTGCAATGCAGGATCTACTCGTAGTATCGATGGTGCGCGGCAGCCTACAGACCCATGGCAACGTCAGTGGTTTGAGGTCCAAATATTCGGATTGAACTCGAAGACGTCTAGCACGAGTGGGACAAAAAATTGTGGAAACGGGTCATGGGTCCCGGGGAGTCGAACCCCCGCCACACACTGGCAAACGTCACCCTTTGACAGCATACGCATATGGACGGTGTGTAGTAGCCGATAGACCCGTTCCTTTGTTGGTTTGCAGGGCAGTCTGAGTACGGCCTTCAATTCGAAGGGCAAACTAAAAAACATCGCCTTTCGATCATGGGTCTCGGGGGAGTCGAACCCCCGCCGTGCACCGGTAGATTGTTGGCCATCTATCATATGGGTAGTGCGCAGCGGCCCATAGACCCGTTCCTTTGTTGTTTTGAGGTCCGAATATTCGCAGTGTGCTATCGAAGGCTTAGGCATTGGGCAAAGTCGTCCAGTAAGTGCGAGTATTGCGCGGAAGCGACTGGCCTTGAAGCTTGAATATTCAGTTCGGACTTGGGGATACTAAAAATAGTTGCCGCAATTCAGTCATGGGTCTTGGGGGAGTCGAACCCCAGCCGCGCACTGGCAGTGTATTGAAGCAGACGCATTGATAGTCCCCGGCAGCCTACAGACCCGTTCCTTTGTTGGTTTGCGGTTCGAATATTGATACAAGGCTATTATGGGCAGGTGCAGAGAAAACTTGAAGCCGTCTAGTAGGAGTGGCGCGCGGAGATGAACGCCGTCCAATCCGAAGGGAAGACTAAAAAGATATTTGTACGAAACAGCGGATGGGTTTTGGGGGAGTCGAACCCCCGCCGTACACTAGCACTGAGGACAACAAATTGCATGGATGGTGCGCGGCGACCCACAAACCCGTTCCTTTGGTGTTTTGAGGCCGAATACAGGAGCAAGTTTTGCTCCAGTACGAGGTCGTGCGAAATGAACGGTGATTCAGAGGCACCTGGCAAACAAAAGTTTAACTTGGGAGTTGTCAATGAACATGGGTCTTGAGGGACTCGAACCCCCGCCGTACACTAGCATTGAATGAAGCTGTGACCAGAATTGATGGTGCGCGGCAGCCTACAGACCCGTTCCTTGTAGTTTTTAGGTTGAATACAGAGCTTGAGGCGCAGAGCGAAGTCGTTCAGTAAGTACGAGTGGTGCGCCGAGATGGCTGGCCTTCAATATGTATTCCGGACTTGAGAAACTAAAAAGATCACAGGCCAAGCATGGACCTTGAGGGAGTCGAACCCCCGCTGCGCACTGGTAAATATATACCGCATCTCGATTATGAGTGCGCGGCAGCCCACAGACCCGTTCCTTGTAGTTTTTTGGGTCGAATACAGAGCTATCCAAAAGGGAGGCGCAGAGCGAAGGCGTCCAGTAAGTACGAGTGGTGCGCCGAGATGACTGGCCTTGAATATATAATCCGGACTTGGAGAGACTAAAAAGATCTGAGTCGAACCATGGATCTTGAGGGAGTCGAACCCCGCCGCGCACTGGTAAGGAGAGAACGCAGCTGATGTGAATGGTGCGCGGCAGCCCACAGACCCTTTTCTTGGTTGGTTTTCGGTCCGAATGTTGATACAGAGCTATTGAACAATGCAAGCAGGTTCAAACCAACGCCGTCCGTACGAGGAGCTCGCCGAGATGAACGGCCACGGCGGACTAAAAAAGTCTGACGTTTATGCCGATGGGTCTGGAGGGAGTCGAACCCCCGCCGTGCACTGATATTTGAAGACGACACATTGGTGGTGCGCAGCGGCCCACAGACCCGTTCCTTGGCTGTTTCGAGGTTGAAACAGGCCAAGCGGTCCAGTCGGAGTGCGGCCTTCAATTCGAAGGGGAGACTAAAAATATTTTGACACCCGACTATGGGTCTTGGGGGAGTCGAACCCCCGCCGTGCACTGGTAGTGGTCGCCGGTATATACAGTACGAAGAGCGGATGGATGGTGCGCGGCAGCAGATAGACCCGTAACTTTCTGTGTTTAGGGATCGAATAGTGTGGTTTCACCGCCGGGAAGCGAACAAGTGCCAGCCGGTGTCGAAGGTCGGGACAACGAGCGGAATAAACGTCTAAAAGTCAAAAGGCCGGATGATTATCACATCAGGCTGACACTGGGCGCTGTGCGGCGAGGCAAATACCAAGCACCGCCTTGCCCGACATTACTGCCTCCTCTCACACCCATCTCTTGTTACCCTAGACTTGTGCTGGCCTACTGGTTCTAGATTGTACTACTTGGGCTCCTCATCCCTTCTGTTACCACCACCATGCAGCCCCCACCGCCCACAGCATCCACCGCCACCGTCTCCCAGGACAATGCCACCGCTGACCTGTCTTTCACCCAGGCTCTAAACCAGACAAACGCCCGAGGAGGATGTGCGTGCTGTCCCCTTTTTCAACGGTAATAATAACATGACTACCAGACAAACATCTTCGTCGCCGCCCAACGCGGCGACGTCGCCACCCTCCGCGCCCTGCTCGACTCAGGCCGTGCCCGCGCGACCGACCGCGACCCGCAAAACATCACGCCCCTGCACTGGGCCGCAATCAACGCCCAGCTCCCCGCGTGCCGCCTGCTCCTCGACGCCGGTGCCGACGTCGACGCCCTCGGCGGCGACCTCGTCGCCACGCCCCTCCAGTGGGCCGCGCGCGGCGGCTACCTCTACGTCCTCCAGCTCCTCATCGCACACGGCGCGGACCCCACCATCGCCGACTCGCAGGGGTACAACGCCCTCCACCTCGTGACGCACAGCAGCAGCATCATGCCGCTGCTGTACCTGCTGCACCAGCCCGTCGGCGTCGACTCGCGGGACGCGCAGGGGCACACCGCGCTGATGTGGGCGGCGTATCAGGGGGACGCCTTGAGTGTGGATCTGCTGTTAAGGCACGGGGCGAGCCCGACGGTGCAGGACGACGCGGGGCTGACGCCGCTGCATTGGGCGGTGGTGCGCGGGAATCGGGTCGCGATACGCAGGCTGGTCGAAAAGGGCGCCGTGTTGGGGTGCGCTTTTTTCTTTCACTTGGTATGCTGACATGACACGTACCTCGCAGCGCAAAAGACGGAGAGGGCCGCACGCCGCGCGACATGGCCGTCGAGCTCAAGTCCCTCGGTGCGTGGCGCCGCGCCCTCGAGGAGGGCGGGTGGGACGAGGAGGGCGTAAAGAGGAAGACGGTTTTGGGCGAGAGGTGCGTTGACCGTTTTCCAATTTTGTTTTTGAGGAAGCGCCGGCACACGACTGCATAGCCGCGCGCGGGAGGCGCGCGCCCGCAGATTTCCCTCCCTCCTTCCTTCTTTCTCTTTCGTCACCTCCAGAGAAGGAGACCGGTGCTCGCTCGCCACCCCTGCCTTCCCTCCCCTCCCCCCTTTCCCATCTTCTCTTCCCCTCTTAATCCCGCCCAACGCCGCTGACGCCCCCTCTTTCTTTTCTTTTCCAGGAACACCCGCCTCGCGATCTTCGCCCTCCCCACGCTCGTCTTCGGCGTCGTCTTCATGACCCTCGCGGGCCTGCCGTGGTATACGGGGCGTGTTGCTGGCCGTGGCCGAGTTTTTCGGGATGCATCATGTAAGATTTTCTGCTTCCCTTTCGCGCTCGCCCCCCTGGAGCATGACGGACGGCATCGCACTCGTTCGCACGTCCTCCTCCATTCCATTCTATCCTACTCTGCGCCCCCGCCTCGCCCATGCTCCACCCTTACTTTCCTCCACTTCTTTTCCCTCCTTGCACCCCCTCCGGCCCCTGCCCCGTCCCTTCTCTTCTCCCCTTCCCGCATCTTCCTCCGTCCTTGCCCGTCTTACCTCCTTTCATCTCTTCTCCATCTCCCGCCCTTCTCTCTCCCTCCCTCTTATCCCCTCCCACTCCTCTTCCTCTCCCCCCCTCCGCTCCTAACACTAACAAAACCCCAGGTCGTGACGCGCGTCCTGCTCAACAAGTCCTCGTACACCGACAGCGTCAACACGACGCCGTACTTTGCGGGCATCATCGCGGGAGCGTCGTGTGGGTGTGCTATGCGTGGGTCACGCGGCTCGTGGGCGTGAGTGGTGCTCTCTCTGCTTGCTTGCTTCGGGTTTTGGCCGTTTTTGCGGGTTTTTTTGGGGGGACGTGGGGGGCTGGAGCGGCGGTGCGGCGGTGTTCGCTTGTGGGACGCTGTGTCGACGTGGAGGGCTGGAGCGGGGTTGGGTTGCCGTTGCGTTGCGGTATGGTGGGACGGGCAAGCGCAAGCGCATCGGGTGCTTGCATCGGCGGGGGTTGGTGCGGCTTGCGGGTGTGGTTTTTTGCAATGTGGGGAGGGAGTGGGAGCAGGAGCGGGAGCAAGGTTGCTGGGAGGGAGAGGTCGGACGGGGAGAGCGGGTGGTGTTGTGCGGGTGTGCGATGGTACGAGGCCGGCGGCACGCGCGACAGCACAGCTGTGGAATGAATGTGCCTCTTCCTCTTCTGCGTCGACAGCGCGTCACGTTCAGGGCGTAACGCGTACGGCAGCGCTCGCCCCGCCCCGCATCGCTTGTTGTTTTCATTCCATTCCGCCTGCTTCCCCGCATTCCGCATTAACTCACGCGTCCCTGTCCCCCCTTTCATTTCGTTTCGTTTCGTTTCGTTCCGTGCCATCATTTCATTTTGCGTTTCCAGACGCAGCTCTTCACTATACTCTACATTTTCAGGCACAGCTCGCTGACGCTCGGTCGCCCCACAGAAACCCAATCGCACGCGCTCGCGCACCTGCTCTTCGCGCTCTGTGTTGGCCTGTGCGCGTACAACTTCTTCCGCGCGGTGACGCTCGACCCTGGGACGTGTCCCCGGCCGGGGAGCGATGCGGAGTTGAAGAGCGTGAGTGGCGTCTTCTTGCGTCATTCTCCCCTTCCCCACACTCTCTCCCCCCACCCCACCCCCTCCCTTCGGTGTTTGTGCGGGGTCGACGGGAGCTGATAATACTTGCGTTGTGCTAGATCATCGAGGACCTGGCGTCGGAGGGGCGGCTGAATGGGCAGACGTTTTGTATTCAGTGCATGGTGCGTCATGGCCCTCCTTCATACGCAGGTGCTGACCGGTCGACAGGCACGCAAACCGCTGCGGTCGAAACATTGCCGGGTGTGCGATAAGTGTGTGGCAAGGAGCGACCAGTGCGTTTTCTGCTTTGGTACCTCTCAAGAGACTGACGGACATTGCAGCCACTGCCCGTGGGTGTGGAACTGCGGTGCGTAGTATTCTTGAAAGGCTTTAATATGGCATGGCTGACACGAAGTAAAGTGGGCGCAAACAACCATCGCCAGTTCGTCATCTTCGTGTCGACGCTCGTCCTCGGTGTGGGGCTGTTTGATTACCTTACATATGCCTGTGCGTGTTTCTGTTTCCTCGCGATATCTCGGTTCTGATCCTTTCCCGGCCCGCAGACTTCTCCACCATCCCGATCCCCGTCCCCGCGGAGGGCTCCGCCCCAGGCCCCTCCTCCTGCCCGCTCCCCGCGGTGCTCTGCGCCCCCACCGTGCACGACGCGTTCCTCATCTCCGTCGCCGCGTGGGCGACGCTGCAGCTCTCGTGGACGTCCGTCCTGCTCGCGAGCCAGCTGTGGCAGATTGCGCGCCAGATGACGACGCTCGAGGTGTCGAACCTCGGGCGGTACGGCTTCATGGTGTGTCCCCCTTTCTTCCCCACACTCTCTGCGATGCGCTGACAAGGCGATGCTGTGCAGGGCGGGCCGCGGCGGCGCGTCGCTCAACGGGCAGATGGGCGGCCACCGGCCCCATGGACACGCACACGCTGCACCGACGGCGGACGAGGAGCTCGACCCGTCCGCGTCGGGCGCGCCTGCGGGCGCACATGCGCACGCGCACGGCGGCAGCGGGTTCCTCATGAACCTGCTCGGGTTCGACCGCTTCACGCGCGGGCGCGCGGCGTCAGGCCTCGCGCGCGCGTCCAAGGCGTCGAACCCGTTCGATCTGGGGGTGGTGCGCAACTGCCGCGACTTTTGGACGAAAGGACGGGAGCTGGGCGTGGAGTATGAGCGGCTGTATGATGTGCCGACGGAGGGCTTTGAGGAGGCGAGGCGGCGGCGGGAGCGGGAGGAGGATATGGAGGGGGAGGGGCTGGCGGTTGGGGGTGGACGGAAGGGCGGGAAGAAGGGCATTTTGGAGAGTTTGGGGATGTCGATGGGGATGGGGAGGGCGGGGAGCAGTCGGGGTGGGTATGAGCCGATTAGCCAGGTGTAGGCCGGCGAGGCTTGATGCAGAGGTGGATGAGACGACGAAAAAACGAAAACGAATCTTATGGTTAGGAACAATGGCTGAATTATTTAATGGACTGGATTGTCAGTGTAGCAGTGCCCACTACTACTTCGTATAATGTATTGTCGCTTTGCTTTACTACTCGTACAAAATGGAACTTGTCGATGTGCGTCTGTGGAAGTCATTTGAGACAGACGGAGAAAACACGCGGGAGGCGGGAGGCGGGTGTGCTACGTGGTCGGTGTGACCATAGAGAAAGGCAAGTGATCGTCTTCTATACAATGAAGAAGAGTTTGGAAAAAAGAAAACGCAAAACCTGCTTATTCCGAATCAGGGAATCGAACCCCGGGCTGCCGCGAGCAGACTACGTACGGTGTCGGGAAACTGAAGTAGTGGCAGTTCCTGCAACTTGAGGCCAAGTTTAGCATTGTGGGTGAAAGTACTTACAGTATTTTGCGCCTCTACAATGGAATGATATCAATTCATCAATTTCGAAGAAAAACGACTAAGAGTTACAGTAGGCTTAAGGCCGTCGATGAAGGGATTTTGTGTGTGCGAAATCGCTGCCGTGGCTGAGTAGAAAAGAGGGGACTCACAATGTCATCCCAAAACGGATTCTAACAGGTAGACGAAGATGCTGCTCAGGCTTGTCGTGGCAGCCGCCGTCCGCCGCTGCTCACGGAACCAACAGCTTTTTCTCTGCACTCGGTGGAGCGGCTATTACCACAGGACGTCTAATCTTCGCAGAGATGGAGGGATCCTGCGGGGCTCATAGGAGGTGACAAACGGGTCGCCCCGTGCTGAGTGTGAGCGCTGTTGCACCTTGGAGTCAGAGCCCAACGTCGAATGAAGCGACATGGTGATCGAGTGAGGACGGTGTGCTGATCAGCATGTAGACGGTGTCAGTCACAGCGATAGTACTTGTGCGATTCGAGGCAAGCACAAAAGCATCCTAGCCAATTGGCTCGCGTACATCTGTCTCAAAACGAAGTCAGCCGGTGGAGGGAGGATGTGATTGTCGCCGCGCAATAAACAGCCTCGACGAAGTGTTAAGTGCAGAAACCTCACTTGAAAGTAAAATTGAAATAAGTGTCATTCAAGTCCGTCGGTACCGCCTTCGTGGAATCACGTCAATGTTCTGTCATCTGTGCCGGAGCAGAGCACAGGCCTGTCCTGCATACTCTATTGAAATTACACTGGTTTCTTGTTATGAATATTTATGTTTCGGACAGAGTTAAGACTACACTCTCAACGTCCGCGAATCCGAGAGCACCGCCCTTCGCTCTGTGAGCTCGATGTCTGTGGAAAACAAATGTAAGGTATTCAATGTGTGATTACAATGCGGCACCGCACACACCCAAATTGGTGTCAAGCACTGGCGAGCCCCCCGCGAGGGTATCGCCTGCGAACCAGTTGTTGCCCGTAGTTGTCGTGCTCTGCGGCAGTCGCCCGGACATGTGTGCGAGCGCGGGGTCGCGGAGGTTGAGCATGAGCCGGCTTATCATGATCGAAGCGATGCTAGCAGGATGAATAAAGCCTGGGTAACAGTGACCGAGCAAGACAATGTACGTACATGTTTGTAAAGGTTGTAGCAATACCCCGGCTGTAAGGCTGTATTGCGTTCAAAAATTCGCACCGAAGAACTTCAGAATCAGATACATACGTTCCCGATCTATGGGGCATTGATTAGCAGGTATAGCGAACGCAAATAACTGTGCCTTGCACTCACGACAAGCGTTAGAATGTTGGCTAGATTAGACATGACCATGACTCTGTGTTTCATGCTCTCAGAGGGAATGCAACGGCAGAAGAAAATGACATACCCAAAGTAGAGGGAACCTAAGACTAGGGCGTCAGAAGCACCAGTAGAGAAACAGAGACCGGGAGGGAATGGCCACACCGTCACGTAGTAATATGGTGAAGAGATCCCGTCCATTGGCATGATGCCGACCCAATACTTTAAATAACGTGAGGAGAAAGATCATGGAGTCAAATACAGTGACGCCAGCCCAGGCCACGGCGAGGCTGTTCCCTCTTAAATTTCCATTTCAGAGGCATCACACCAAAGATAGAATATAGATGCACTCAGAGCGAGATGTTGTGAAGTTGCATCCAAAATGAAGAAGTACGCTGGTATCATCCGATGTGCTTGTGATAACTGCCCACTGCAATGTTTGTCGTCAGTTGTACTGCATATGATAGGCTGACGCCGACGTACAAGCCCAACAGCCAAAGCTCCGACAGCCACACCGAGCATCAACACAAGGGCGCGTTTGCTCCGCTCATATAGCGCATAGGTCCGCAGAAAGAGCATTACTAGAAGGGGACGTGTTTCAGGATGCGTTGTCAAACAAACGTACATACCTCCGACCAAGAGCTGAGTCCCAACGATGAAATATTGATGGTACGACACCAAATTTTGACATCTAGCCGAAATGCACAGTCGAATTAATCCGCAATCACGAGAAGCAATGACAAGTCGCACGTCTAGTGAGGTTTAGTATGCTGTTGAACCAAAGGAAATTTGAATTGACCGTTATTTTCTCTGCCAAGCTCTGACTGGTCCAAAAATACGGAATGATGACAGGAATGTTGCCTAATAGTGTGCCATATCGGTTGGCAAAGAATAGGACATTGGGCACGGTCAGGGTGAACGCCTCCCAATACCGGGAGATTTCCCAATCGAGCGTCAGGAGGCAATCGTAAACTAGGAGCGCTGAGCGAGGATATGAGCTCTGGATTGAAACGGACTTGAAAAGCTGCGCACCGAAGGGCCAAATGTCAAAAACGCCAACAATCCTGCTTGACGGGGTCGGCATCAATAAGGGAAAGTACGTGCCACGTACAGTTGCCCTTGAATGTCAGCGGCACTCATCGACTGGCGCGCTTCATGGAGGTTCTTTTAAGCACGGGTGTTTGTACAAGTGTCTGATTTGCACGTGACAGTGCTGATGGAAACCGCGGCGCCAGTCAAAGTTTCATGAAAGGGGTTGGCCGGCAAGCGGCGGGGCACAAACGGAATTCAGAACATCAGATTTGCCTGTACATGCGAGCCTTTTATTTTCTGGACTACTCCGTAGAACTCGAAAGGTGAAATTGATGCAAAATTGATGTAAACACTTGAATGAAAGTTTGATGAAAGTGAGTGGCCGGCAAGCGGCAGGCTGCCCACAAATAAAAAGGACAGGGATTTTAGACAGCTTTTCAGACACCTCAATGTTCGATCGGTCGACGCTTGCGCGCCGACCAGCTCACATTGACCGTGTGAACTCCAGACTGCCAAAGGGTGTGTGCATTTGTTGAATGATCCAATAGTGACAGTCAAAGTAAACACTTCGACGTCGCTTCAGAAAATACTTCCCGAAATGCTTCAGATTTATTGAGGCGTTGGAAAATCACTTAAATCCTGAAGCATTTTCGAGCATTGAAGTGTTTTTTAAAGTCCCTCCAGAGCCGCTTCACGTGCTTCAAAAAGTGCTTCAGAACTTTAGCAGTTAAAAGTTTGTCTTAATGGGGTGATTCCGTCGATAGCTGACTAAGAAACATCAATCTATTTTATTTTATTTTGCCAATTCCCTTGATCGTTGTCTCTCTTGCCTCCTTACCATCTTCATGAGCACCAGAAAACCCAGGGTAGCCACCACGACCACCAAGGCCATCAGGGCTGCTGCCATCACCAAAGCCGAGGGTGAAGAGGCTCCCGATGAGAAACCAGCCAAGAAGAAGCACGGCTGCCCACCTACAGTGGCGACGAAAAGTTCTGCACGCGGCTGTTCTCGGCCGTGATGGCATCAAACAGCCCGAAATAAAATGCTACCATGAAATACGAGTGATTTGGACTGTGTGGGTACAAATTACACCATATCTACTCTGTACCGTTGGCTCACAATAAAATAAATGCTGATTTTCAGAAAAATCAAGTCTGTGGATTTCAGCAATGTTGTGAAATGGTGTATACCATCTAAAAGTACTTGTAAATGTGACCCTATCCATATATTAGTTGATCTAAATTGAGGGGGTTTTGAGCTCAGTATCTTCCATTGAAATTGGCCATTTTGAGTATTTTTGGCCTATTTTGAGCATTTTTTGGCAAAAGTGACCGACTTGCAAGGAAGATACTGAGCCCAAAACTCTTTCAATTTTGGTCAACCAACATATGAATAGGGTCACATTTACGAGTACTTTCAGATGATATATATCCTTTTACGATATCGCTGAAATCCACAGACTCGATTTTTCCGAAAATCAGTATTTATTTTATTGTGAGCCAACGGTACAGAGTAGATATGGTGAAATTTGTACCTACACAGTCCAAATCACTCATATTTCATGGTAGCATTTTATTTCGGGCCGTTTGATGCCATCACGGCCGAGAACGGCCGCGTGCAAAACTTTTTGTCACCACTGTAAGAACAAAGCAGCTCCAGAGCTTTCCACACCGGCGCCCTCATCAGAACCCGAGCCTGCAGAGGAGGATGTAGATTGTGGAGCCAGATATCAATGATATAGAGTTTGTTAACCGTTCATAGCATTCCGGATGGACACTGACTACTCTCCAGCTGGAAGGATGAAGAAGGGATCAAGCTCACCTGGAAATTAATCATGGCCATCGAGGAGGGCAACAAAATATGTGCTAGTCTCTTTCCACCTGTTGGTGCCAACAAGCTTTCCAGCGGGAGAAAGAAGAGTGAGTATCAGTACCAGCTCGCCAAGATTCTTTTCACGGTGCATCCGAAGTTCAAGGAAGCCTTTGCTCAGGCTACAACTGCCAAGGAGAAAAAGCCTTGGTACCTTAAGATTAAGAATCACATTGACACGTAAGTGCCTTCCTTCTCATACGTCTAGGCATGCCGTCATAAGATCAGAACTTCCAGCTTGATCAAGAAGGCAAGGGGTCAGCTAGAGGAGATGGGGCAGACGGGGGTGGAGATAGGATGCAAGGAGGACATCCAGCCTGGGACTGTGTTCATGACCAAGTGGGGTGAGTCTGGCTGCATGTTTCTCGTTGTTGTACCCTCCAGCTCATGCTGCAAAAGATTTGATCAAGAAGGACTCCCCTTGGTTCTTCCATGCAATCCTTGGTTGGGGAGCATCCCAACCTGGTGCACGCAGGCCTTGGGAACAACAACAGTGAGGTCGACATGTCAATCTTCTCGGCAGAGATCGTGACACAGATGACAGCTCAAGCCTCGCCCCCGATGACACTGCAGACCTCCCGGGCCAACTGACATGCTCGCTGTCAGCCACAGTGATCAATCTCGACGATGGCAGTGACTCCAACCTACCTCTGGCACCCATCCTTGCGTCCGTTACCACAGGGGTCATTAAGTGCAAGCAGCTGTCTGCCATTAACTCGTCTGAGTCTTTGGACATGAAACCTCCGTTGAAGAAGACCCGCCTGCAACTAGCTATCTCCCGGCCCGCAGAGAAGAAGACTGCGGTCGCGAAGCCCGTCACTGTCAAGGACAAGTTTGGAGCGGCAGTTTTGGCAGAGGAGGAGACGGCTCAGAAGTGCCTGAGGCTCAAGCAGGCTAAGAACACAGGCTGCAAGGAGGTTCAGCTGGAGAAGCTCCGGCTGCAGGCGGAGGCAAAGTCAGAGAAGAATAAAGCGCAGCTGGAGATTTTGCAGATGAAGATGGTGCAGGAGCACAAGTATCGCCTGGCTCAGCTGCACACAGGGCCAAGCCAGCCCCAGGCAGGTCCCAGCTGGCACTCTGGAGCGTACACAGGCCATTCGCAAAGCCAGTTCGGGGAATATACATCGCCGGGAAGTGGTGGAGGCAGCTTGGGCTTTGATTTTCATCAGATGCCTTGGATTCTTTTGATTTGTGGTTTGGATACTCGTACGGAGACAGTAGCATAGAGTAGCTGAGTAGTAGTCCTGCTCATGTAGGCCTCTGATCTTGAACATATACAAATGGTGTGCAAAGGTCATGAAGAGAAGAAGGAACACCCGATTTGGAAGTCTGAGTGGCTGTATGCCCAGCTGCGGAAAAATCTGTCAATTCAATCCCTAAATCGACTGGAGGTTCAAGGAAGCTTCTTGTGCACAGAGGATAATTAATACACTGTATTTTCATTCAAGTGCACTAAGATTAATTATAATGCAGCTCTTCAGCACGTCTGGCCATTCTACAATGAAAACACCTTTCCTTTGATTGGAAAAGCTTTGCCTTCAATACCTCGCGCAACTCCTTTCCGTTACTCAGCCTGTCCCCTGCGACTCCACATTGCCTATGGTTGAGTTCTTCTCCAGACATCCCACTGTCGCTTGAAAGTCCCTCGGCGATGAATGGGTCCAGATTATCTGAGTCCAAGTCGTCACCACCTCGTTCCTCCTTGCACTGGATAGCAAACACGTGAATCCCAACACATGCTGCAACCCGGTACGTTGCGATTTTATGCATGTCCTTGCTGTAGATATTGACCCAAAGATGTTTCAATGAATGGAATTGTCCCTTGAGAAACCCAATCACATGCTCGGAGCAAATGTGCCACCTTGAGATGTGCTTGTTAAACACCTCGTTGTCAGGCAGCTCACATGTGGGCATTTTATATGGTGCTGTCACCCAAGCGTCAATCCGTTTAAACAGCATCAATGATGAAGATGAATGGTAAGATACTATCTTACAGGTAGGCCGAATCGGCCCAAATCCATTCGCCTTCCTCAAAAACTGTCTCATGCTCCTGGGCAGTCTTGGACCCTTGGTACCATTCCAGGCCACCGAATCATGTGTGCTACCAGTATGCCTGTAGCTGAAATCGATAATTTGGAGGTTTGGAAGGTTAACAACCTGGAAACAATTCAGATGAATGCACAAACAGAGTGGGGTACGACATGCCTGAATATTTGAAGAATGATTACACTTCCTATTGAAATAGCTTGGTCCATACCACGTTGGTTGCTCATCATGAGGAACCAAGGTACCATCCACAAAACACCAGCCGTTCCTCCAGGCTTTGCATGAGTGGGTGTGGACCCATTGCTTTGCCTTCTCTTTCTCAGCAGCAGTGGGCATTCAGACAGCATTTTGCATGAACGAGGGACACAGGACCGCGGTTATAACACGGTGCATATATAAGTGGACCGTTCCCTTCCCAAGGCCAGCCCAATTTGCAACCGACTGCATGCTCGCAGCATTACCGTCGTGCCCAAAGCGATAGAGTGCGACAGCAACCTGCAACTCTACTGGAAGCTGCGGCTGGTTCAAATTGTTGAAGAATATGGGATCCATCTCGAGGTGGGCGACAAGAGTATTGAAGGTTTGGGGGCTGACTCGGAGTGCCTGACAGAAATGGTCCTCTCATCTGACTTTGAGAGCAGTGAGGACATGGTGGAGGTGTGAGGGCCTGCAGGGCAGGGAGTTCCGAGGGTTTTCATAACGAGTTTCGTACATGGTTCTGACTTCATCGATGATAAGTCGCCGCAAGAATGATGGGCAGAGAAGATCATCTTCACTGTCATTATCCGATGTCTCATCATTGCCCTCAGCCCCAGAAAAAGAGTCCCCAGACCAGTCCCAGTCCGAAGATGAACTAGAACTAGAATCTACAGAGTGGAGATCAGTCATTGGGTTGTCCTCGCTCGAGGGCTCCAAAGTGAAGCCGGTGACATCAGAGATTGAGTCGTCAAGGGAGTCGCTGGCGAGACGCTAGTCTGCGCCAAGATTTTCCAACCAACTATCTGAGTCCCCACTGGAGCTGTCGTCTGAGTCCGAGTCGAGGCTTTCACTGGAGAACATGGAGGAAAGAGCCAGGTCGTGGTTTTCATGTGGTATACAGTTTTCTCGGCACGCTCAAGCTGCGGCGCACTGGCACAGAAGATTTCGACGTTGGCAGCCCTTATTGTTGCATACATAGGCCTTGAAAAGTGCCTTCTCCCGAGCAATGTGTCGAGCTGGTGGTGCCATTACAGAGGAAGTGGAGGTGCCGTGGAAGTGGACACAGCTACATCACTATTATTGTAAGCACAGACAGATAGTAAGCTGAAACATTTTCTGAAGCGAAATTCAAAAAGTGATGGTCAAAGTGAGATTTGCTTATCCCACGCTTCTGATAGTAATTTAATTCTTGAAGTGTTTCTGAAGCACTTGGCGAAGCATCTCTGAAGTGATGTCGATGTGTTTACTTTGACCGCCACTAATGATGCCCCCAGTCACATGCTAATTTTACGACATTTTTGGTACTCAAGAGCACAATCAGAACTAAAGTTCTGTTTGTGAACATGGCTGTTGTAAATTATTTCAGTGTTGGCCCTAAGGGCTAAGACCTTAACAGTTCTAAGGCTTAGAGGCACCTTAGAGTAAGCCTTATTATAGAAGTTTCTGGGTGATTTTGGGTACCCTTATGTAGAGGCCTTAGAGCAGTGCTTGAGCAGTGCATCTCAGAGTTGAGAGGAACATTGTTGCTTATGATGAGGTGATGGAAATTGTGCAATGGCTCTGTCTCTGGCGACTCGGAGGCGGTTGCAGGTTTTGGCAAAGCTCTGCACTGCCAGCATAATTGAGCCATTGTTGAAGTGAAAAAGGAAGTAGGATTTTATCCAAGTTCTTTGCATGGAGAATGTGTCTATGCTGCAATGAAAATGAGGTCAGGATCCAACAAATGACAAAAAACTTGCTCACATCCCTATTAGCTTAGTCTCGTAGCAATCACAGTCTGATTGTTGGGCAACCAGCTGATTATGCAATCCAGTGGCTGTGCCCACAGGCACTCTTTACTTTGTACCACAATGAATACAACACAAACATATCTAAGAATATTTGTGCAGGCTCATGGAATGACTTGGGTGATATCTTCCTGCAAGAATTAAGTGTTTCACATAGCCAATGCTTCAATCTATTGATCAACCTAAAAACTGATTAGCTAATCTATGGCTCACAAACTCATCTGATATTGTCTCGATAGCTGCACCAATTGCTTAGTTGTGAGGGAAGGTCTTTCTCATTAAAGGATTTTCTATATGCTCAAATATTTGCAGAATTATTGCCTGAGAAGGTGTCCGAGAGCACGGCCACAAAATATTGATTGGTCGGCCAACAAGATGGTTGTGTTTACTAACAGACTCTATATTGATACTTACTTATTCGTCATCAATATAGAGTATCTGTCACAGAGACTACTATTGGCTCACTGGAACACAAAGCCTCATGAGGCATTGAGCTGAGTTGATGTTATGCCACAAGCAGAGAAGCTCCGGCGGTGATGTGAATGAACACACAGGCACCTGTCAACATTCTTGAATCAAACATCGAACTCAATTGCCTCTAACTGCCTCCTCCGCAACAAATTGGGAAAAAGAGCAGCGGGGGCTTGCATGCAAAACAAAATTCCGAATCGGGGAATCGAACCCAAGAGGTGCTTGATCGGCAGATCTTGGCAAATAATCCCACGACCCTACCTACCCCCAAATAAGGAAAGTGTTTGGCAGGACAAATAGCGGCAGTATCCAAGGCCATCAATACATCATTTTTTCGCCTGCCACTTCCCTCAGAATCAGAAGCGCGACGCGCATCATGTCGCGTCGAGACTAAAAACAGATATTTCAGAGAAACTTCTCATTTCTTGCAGCGAAGAATCCAAACTCGGGGTACCCGAACCTGCGCCGCCACCCACCCCCCAGCCTGAAAACTCCATGGGGCCATCCATCGGCCAGAAGAGGCGAGCTAATCCGAACTCACCAGCAGGGACCCCGCGTTTGAATCAAATTCTAAGAGAGACCTGCCCGGCGGCGGTGACCCTCAACCCCATCTTGTACTACCAGTGGTTTCTGAGGTTGTATCGGGGGAGGTAGAATCGGGCCAACAATCATCTTTGGATGTCTTCACTTGATATATATTGAATATAATGTAGCTATGTTGAAATGGCAAAGAATGTGAACTCATTTTGCAAGTAAATGCCAGAGTATGCCGAACGAGCCGTTGATGCTGCCAACATTTGATGTGGATGATCCGCGCCACCTCGCGTGGCCAGATCAAATGCCAAGATCTTCCGATCACTCACCTCTTGATCGAACCCCGGGCTGCCGCGATCCATCACGTGATGACTGGATTACGTATTGAATCAAATGCTACAGTACTGTACTATTTCGTTCAAATCGGCAGTCACGCGTCACGCATCCACCTATCTATCACGAACTTGGGTCGAGGTCACGCGTCACTCAGGCCTCTGTCGAACCTCCAAGTGGTCACACAGGCCCCAAATTGTCTAAAATTATATTTAAAAAACACAAAAAAGACAAAATTTCGGTTCAAATGCCGAAATTTTCGAGGTGTCATACAATATTCAGCGGCTGCCGAAATGTTGAATAGATAAAATGGGTCACGCATCATACTCCCTGTTGATTTGAACGAAATTGTCCGAAGTACGGTGATCATGGAACTTTCATACTTTAACTATGGCCCATTGGCTTTAAACTACTAGCACTGCAGAAACTCTTGAAAACGGCTCAAATCGATGCACCATCCAGGTCATGGCAAAGTTGTTAGCTTCCAGACCGGTGCGGAAGTAGAGAGCGAGATGTGTTGGGCCGTGCGCCTCCACAGCCAACGGCTCCACCAGAGCCTCTTGCTCGACAATGTTATACAGATCTTCAAGAATGGAATTGAAGGTTTCTTCCAGATCTATGGCTCCCGTGTCGACGTCAAAGGGGCCAAAGCGCACGGTTGTCTTCGCTTGAAATGTGACTCGCTTCTTGCCCTTGTTGGCTTGCGGTTGGGAAACTATCTTTTCGTCAAGCGGTGCATTGTTCACCAGTCTACTGGAGGAAGCTTGAGTGTGGGAACCACTGCCCAGCTCTTCCATGGCCGTAAATCCATTGCCTAACGCAGGCCCAATCATTACTGCAATCAGCTCGCAAAGCAGCCGTATCTCTGGCCGATCGGCGGGGTTGCGCTTCCAGCATCGGTGTGCAACCACCCACAGCGGCTCCGGTATCAGATTTCCTGCGCTATCATGGGGGATGTCTGCATATGGAGTGGCTGGGATTTCGTCTGTGTCACCGGTGAAAGCGAGAATAACGCTGGCATCTGTACCGAGATGGCTGAAAGGAGGAACACCTTCCGACCAGATCTTTCACAGGAGGTTAGATATGAGTGTATAATAAGGTGAATTTTTGAACTAACCTCACAGCAAACGCACCCAAAAGCCCAGACATCCGATGCTGGCGTGCCTTTTGAAACCGCATTTGGAGGAGGGAGGAGAAGCTCTGGCGCCATCCACCGCGTCGAGCCACCTCGCGTGGACGACTTGATTGACGTATCCCACCCCACAAACGATGCAAGTCCAAAATCTGTTAAACACGCTCGCCCTTCGTTGTTTATGAGGATGTTTTCTCTGCAAAATCCAGCTTGATAAAGTTGAATAAGTTCAGAGGAGAGTTCTTACACCGCACAAGTCACCGTGGACAATGTTCATGGAGTGAAGGTACTTCATGCCATGTATGACATCGCTGATCTACCTCAGATATGGGTCAGATCTAAAACTTTTAATCAAAAGCAAAGTGTCAGACACACCAAGTCCGGCGCATATGGCGATGACGGTGAATTTTCTTTCATGTATTTTAGCACGTTTCCCAAAGGTAACCAGGGCGAGACCAAGGCTCTAGCAGGTGCTGGAAACGTTGTGAAATCGACTCCGAGGAAAGGAACGATGTTTTTGTCTTGAGAGGCAGTCAATTTCTAGTTGCTGTTGTGTCCAATTTGAACTTACGCTTGAGATAAGACCAAAGGAGTACCTCCTTCGCAAATTTCTCATCCAGGCGACGACGGCTTTCATCCGATTGATCCTCGAATATTTTTAGAACTTTGAGCGCGACTTCTATTCGCTCGCCATTTGGATTTGTATAAATCCCGTGGTAAATATTGGAGAAGCCGCCGTGTCTGATGGGGTGGCCACCGATCAAAACAACATTGTTGATTTCGATCTCCTCGGGTAAGAGATTCAGAAATTTGGCTAAGCGGTTGAGGAGCAAGTGGGCATGGCGCGCAAAATCATCATAGTTACCAATGGCCTCGTTTTCAGGGAACCCACTGTCGAGAATCTGTTGGCGCAATAAGCGGAAAGTTCGTGCTGAGGTCATGTGGCGACTTTCGTACGTAGTGGATTAAATTGAGCGCGGCTAGCGCATGTTCTTTTGGTAGATTTGGGACATCCTTTTTGTATGATCGCCTGTTCGATAGGAGCTGGAGGATTTTCCCAACTTTGATGTTATCTTCCACAAGTGCTGTCATAATGCGCAAGCGCGGGACCACTTTGAGCTCATTAAAGCCCTGAAACGTGCTAGTTAACAACTCTGTGTCACGGTCCCTTTCGTTGAAATTACCTCCATAATTTTCTTCCGCGTCTCCGAGGCCGTGTATAGCATCGAAAAGTAAGACAGCGTTGAATGATTTGGATCATCCTCAGTAATAAAACGAGCGTCATAACTGGTTGGGACGGAGAAGTCGGGCAGTTTACGCCAGAATCTAGGCTCATAAGGACAAAGTTCTGACGTGAACGAGACTCTCGTACCTCTCCGCTTCCGGACCTCCGACCCGATGGATCCCCTCTATTAGTAGCTTGAATATGGTCTTCAGAGAGAAGAGTGTCAATATAAATCGTCATCTCAAGTCCAGCTGTATGGGACACACCTCATAAAACTTCGGCAGCGTAGGAACTCGTCCCGAATAGAAAGTACTCGCGTCTGATGCGCGCAACGTGCAGACACGCTGCATCACTTCTCCATTTGCGTCCTTCAGCGCTTGGAACAGCACAGGGACGCTGATGACAACGAAGCCGATATCCTTGGGCGGATCACCCTTTGAAGCCAACTCCTCGATGATAGCGTACATCTCGTTCGCTTGCGCCTGAGTTCGCATGCCCCGCACGACGAGAACAAGACGCGAAGGCCCAGGTTGCTTGTGTATGTGATTTACTCGCTTCGCGAGGGGCTCGGAAATTAAAGCCCGGACGATCTCCTGTTGAATGTTGAGCGTTGATGGCGGGAGAACCGATACAATGTCTTTCACATACGGTTAAGCTATGTTGCTCGTCGAGGGAGTTGTATGGACTTGTAGGTGAAGATGGCGGGACGTCCCAGACTCGCTGGCCTAAATTCTCTGCAAACCACCAAGGTGGGTGCTTCCCAATTTCTTCTCTGAACGCGGGCAGGGCTCCAGTAAGCGCGCCAACCAGGGGCCAAAACACGGAGTGAGTTTTGCTGACGTCGACTTCGAGAGCTAAACCGTCGTGTAAGGCAGAGTCGAAAACATCCGACATGTTGCGAGTGATCAAATCACATCGTTCTTCCGTGTCCGCCATGATCCAGAGAAGTTTATTAGTTGGCCAACTTAGGTCTGCTCCCATACGGGAATAATGCAAGACCTGTTCATTCACCTCGGCGAGGATGTTCCAGGAAGATTGATGTTGCGGAGCTTGGGAAGATGCTCTTAGACGGATCCTGTGAAAATAGGGAGAGTCGAGGGTGGGGGTCCATCGAGTTGAATCTGAAAACGCCAGAAGATTCCACGAAGGGTTCTCCGCCATACCCATAGCAGTTTTACCGCTCCTCTTCTCTGTTGAAGAGTCTCTTCAAACGAGAGCAGGTCCCCTTCCAGAAGAACATCCGCGCATCGCAGGACTGAGCGAACACGGCTACATTCAGTACCATGCAGCAAAGACGAGTAGAATGTGAGTTCACAAACCTATCATATCCCGCAGGTACAATCGGAATTTATCGCCCAACCGGATCTCCACAACGCAGAACCCGATGTTAAGGGCGACGATTGGCTGCGCGCAACAAACCGCATTCATTGAGCTTACACGATAAATTGCACACTAAGAATTGTACTAACTGCAAATGGGAGACTTTGCTCAACCAAGCTGGGGTTTGGGAAGATCATCTTATATTCGTTAAGCTAGCGGAATTCACTCACAGAGCTATGGCTGCAGCACCTGTTAAGACCTTCAGAGAAGGGATGTATATATCAGATCAGTACAAGTACAATTCATCGAGGCACACACCGATGAGATGACGCAGGCGACATGATATGGTTTCTTCTTGAAAAACACCCACACTCCCCATCCTACTGCTAGTAGTGGAAGTATCCGGCCTACACAACTGAGAACTAATAATTTACGTGAGGAAACCATTGTAAGCGTATCTCGAACACACCGCACGGACACACTGTCGCGGCCGAAAGATATTGTCCAAAGGCCATACTACAGACAGCAGTGGCGAAGTTGCAGCCTACCAACAGCTGCATAGCGGGCAACCAAAAGCGGCGGATGCGAGAATTTTGTTCCATTGTGCGACGGAAGCCGAATCGACCTGAGAGGTAGTGCAAGAGTGAGCGCTATTGATGGCTGTGTACATTGCCTCCAAACCGCTTCATCCCAAAAAAGGAAATCCTTCCCACCAGAGATATAGATACCTTACCCCAACGCTAACTGCGAACCATAACCCTTAACCGCTAACCGCTAATCCCTAACCACTAACCTCTAGCCACCCTAACCACCTTTCCTTTTTTCAAAAATTTCTCCAAATTCTCTCTTTCCCCTTTCTTCTCTTTCCTTTTGGGCGCTTTTTTTCTAATTCTTTTGGGATCCCACAAACACCAACACCGAGCCGAGGTGGGAGTCAGCAGGGGTGAGTGCTATCCATGGGTGTGTCTTTATCCTGTTTTGACTCGAAACTGATGGTAGTGTCATCGAAGAGCCGGAGAGGTGAGTGCTATCCATGGGCGTGTCTTTATCCTGTTTGGACTCGAAACTGATGGCAGTGTCATCGAAGAGCCGCTGGAAGTGAAGCATTCGGCAGAAAATCAGGCTCCACTGGAATGAATACTAAAATTGTCAATTACCGATGAAATTACAGCACACATGTAGTGCATTTTTACAGGATAACAGTAAGATTCACCTTGATGCATTCTGGGGCCGTTTTCGGCATACTTCGTATATTATACCTCGTATATTAAGCAGACGCCTCGAATCATGCACCTGTTTGTATCTTTCCATATTTGCTACTTTTTTCTCATCAACAGCTCTTTGGGCTTCCCATTTCCTTTTTTATCTTGGAGTTCGCCGGCTGATCAAGATTTGCGACAGATTAGCGCTTTACAGCTGTTTTTTGGCTGTTTTTTTTTTCATATATGTTGACACTGCCGCTTTTTTTGCGATGTTGTTTCACTTTGATAGAATTCCCCTACTCTGTTTACAGAGAAGGGTTCTGTGGGGCTGAAACCTCGAACGCTCTGTAAGCCACACCATCGTTTATCCGAGTTTTCACCGAAATCACTCACATGATTGATCTGATGATGATCTGGACCAGCTCTTTACGTGATAAATTCACAACCGGTGCCGGCACGCTCCACTTGTCTGATCATCAAGCCTACATCTGACTCCGACTCTGAGTCACGTTCCAGCCCTGGCCTTGCACGTGCTATCTCAGTACTTAAGAAAATGAGGCAATCCCCTACTCTGTTTACAGAGAAGGGTTCTTTCTGCACGAAACCTGATTCCTTGTGCCAACCCATATACGCGAGGTTTCGCCGACATCAGTCACATGTGTAGATCATCTGATTCGTTGTCCTCCACTTCCCGGGCCGGCTACATTATGTGTCGTGATTTCTACTCCACTCTGCTCCATCTCTGCTCCACAACCTGCTTCACATAAGCAAGCATATCATCTAACAGCCGCGATAAAATTCTATGAATGAGGAAATTCAAAAGTCAAAAGGATCATCCATGAATGATATTTAGTGATACTCTACTGGTTGGGATCCAGAACTCATGTTTCTGAGCAGGCATTAGGATCAGACCATAGAAGGCAATCACAGCCAAGTCAAAATCGATATATCATCCAACGGCTGCGATGAAATTCCATGAGGAATTTGGAGAGCTGAAAGGAACCTCCATGAAAGATATCTAGTGGTTCTCTACCAGTTGGGATCCAGAACTCGTCTTTCTGGGCAGGTCTTAGGATCGGACTGTAAAAGGAAATCACAGCCAAGTCAAAGTCGACATATCATCCAATGGCCGCGATGAAATTCCACGAGGAATTTGGAGAGCTGAAAGGAATCTCCATGAAAGATATTTAGTTGTTCTCTACCGGTTGGGATCCAGAACTCATCATTCTGGGCAGGTCTTAGGATCAGATCGTAAAAGGAAATCACAGCCAAGTCAAAATTGAACATATCATTCAACGGCCGCAATGAAATTCCACGAGGAATTTGGAGAGTTGAGAGGAACAAACATTAATCATATTCAGGCATTTGCTACCGGTTGGGACCCAGAACCGATGTTTCTGAGAAGCCATCAGTATTTGACCACAAGAGGTGATGGAGCCGGATCAAAATCAAGCATATCATTCAACTGCCGCGATAAAATTCTATGAAGAAATTCAAGAGTCGAAAGGTACATCCATGAATGATACTTAGTGATTCTCTACCGGTTGGGATCCAGAACTCATGTTTCTGCGCAGGCATTAGGATCAGACCATAAAAGGCAATCACAGCCAAGTCAAAGTTGACATATCATCCAATGGCCGCGATGAAATTCCACAAGGAGTTTGGAGAGTTGAAAGGAACCTCCATGAAAGATTCTTAGTGGTTCTCTACCAGTTGGGATCCAGAACTTGTCTTTCTGGGCAGGTCTTAGGATCAGACCGTAAAAGGAAATCACAGCCAAGTCAAAATCGAACATATCATTCAACGGCCGTGATGAAATACCACGAGGAATTTGGAGCGTTGAAAGGAACCTCCATGAAAGATATTTAGTGGTTCTCTACTGGTTGGGATCCTGTTATATCCGTGTCGGAAAAGGCCGGAGGGACGGAAGGACGGAAAGACGAATAAGGCCGGAAGTGATACCACGTAGCGGATCGGGTACACCAACTAACTTGGCTCGATGAAGGAAGCAGAAGTCAGACCACGGAGCAATGCGGAGGCAAAGCACGTTAATTTTCAACTAAAGATTCAGTAGAACATAATACGTATTTATACTAAATATGGAGATAAGTCTAATGCAGAAAGAAGTATGTAAATGACAATAAGAACAATAAGAACAATAAGAGGGAAGCATAGTTGCATAAGTCATATGTTTGATTTGGGGAATGCTCAGAAGACCTTCATTGCGAGAACCCCAAAGGTTGTGCATCAACAGAACTAGCCGGACACAACAGGAAGTTGGTTAGGACACAACGGCCGTAAAGTAGGCTGTAACTGGAATGGCTGTAAACGGCCGGAAAGGAACCGGAACGGATCAGAAAGTGCATGGTCGTAACAGATCCAGAACTCGTCTTTCTGGGCAGGTCTTAGGATCAGACTGTAAAAGGAAATCACAGCCAAGTCAAAATTGAACATATCATCCAACGGCTGCGATGAAATTCCATGAGAATTTGAAGAGTCGAGAGGAACAAACATTAATCATATTTCGGCATTCTCAGGGGATCAGAGTAGGGGATTGGTGCTTGTCGCCGCTACCGATATTGTATATAGACTTGATCTGCCGGGACACTCTCAATTTGGAAATCTGACACGAATGTGCACGCCCAAGTCTCTCTACATTTATGGTCTACAGAGCTATCAGCGACGACTTCAAAGAGCGAGCTTTATAGCTTTGGGACCACAGATATCTCACCTAGGGCATACAACTGTCCCGTAAAATTATGGAACGACAAGCTGTAAAAACGGTTACGCCCCCGTACCGTCGGCGAGACTGGTCCAACTCCAACGGCTCGGCGACAGTACGGATGAACCCGTATACGAGTCCCCGTAACCGGCCGTTTATGCGTAAAATACGGGTATGCAAAATCAACCGGAAAACTCACCATGCCAACGATGTCGACAGCCTGAGTGCCATCGCTTCTTAGTAACATCACAAGTTGCGGGTTGCACCTCGGCAACAGCTCAGACTCGTTGCCGACAGGCGCTATCAATGATTTCAAGCTGGGCCGGTGTTCCACTTGGTCCAGGTTATGGCCGCTTTGCTATTTCTCGCAAATTTTTTTCACATTGGATGCCAGTAGCACTTGTATTTGCTTCTCACAACCTTCTCAAGGTCAAAAATACAACAAATTTAGGCTCAACTCATGGGGAAATCTATAGCAAAGCCGTAAACACGGCGTAAACTGACGGTACGCACGGGACCCGTCCTGTTTGGCTCAACAGATTGGACCTCGACAGCCGGCTTCAGCCATGGCGTAAGAAAAATACGGTGTATTTCTTACGCCCGCGGGCATAAAACGGACGGTTTGATGCCCTAATCTCACCGAAGATGTCTGCAACATTTCTGGTAGCTCTCGTAGCAGCTTGTACCTTCTATCAAAGCATCGAAAGTGAAACAACGTCGCAAAAAAAGCGACAGTGCCAAGGTATATGAAAACAGCTGTAAAAAGGAATTCCAGATTGGGGAACGGAACCCCGGGTTGCCGCGATTCATCACGAGACGATTGAATTACATTACGACAGAAGTTCTCGTTGCGTACACTAAATCATGAAAGCGAAACAGCAACAGCCGCACCTCACAGGAACTGATTGCAGATCAACTCAAAGTTGTTGAACAGACCCGTGAGATTTTTTCCGCCCTGCATCTCCCATTCCCGAGTGTTCTCACTGAAACTGCAGAGGCCATTCAGCCTCCCCATGGCCTACTGGAACTCTCGGACAATGATGCCATTCCTCAGTTAATTACCACCGACCTCGCAATATCGTGACCCTCAGATACTTATGTTTGAACCAGACCGGTCATCGACATGGAACGTGACGTGGCATCTTCACGGGTGGCTCCCACACGATGAGCTGCTTCGTCCGGCGTGGCGTTATCTGCATCCAATCACGGTCAAAAAGGGAAAGAATATCACGGATATTCAAGCACCAGGTATCATGACTGAAGTCTCTGCTGTCGTAGCCGCCAAGGACAAACCTGAGGCGTAGCGGGGTACAGCTCGTGGTCTGCAACCCTTCCCGTGACGTCCTAGGCGGGGTTAGAGACGATGACCACGGTGGCTCAACCAGCAGCAGACGAAGGTCGTGATCGGTATGCATCCGGTCAGCATTGGCGGCGCACACACCGGTGGGGTTTGCTCAGCCATCATCTTCGCGCATTCCCGCCTACCGCCATCCAGACTATATTCCTAGTCAGTTTTGTAGAGAGAAGTAGCAGCCGATTTCCAAAACAGGTTAGTTGGTAACTCCTCGCCAGCATTGAATCTGTGCTTAATATTTCGAACAGATACAATGCAATGTTGCCAATGTACGTCTCGAGACACCCGAAGCATGCTTATATTGATCAATTATGACCCCCAATGGTTGATCCAATCCGCAACGAACCACCGTGCAAGCGGGTTCAAAAGCATGAGACCGTGCGCACATGCAGACATTGTCAAAGCTCCAACTGTCCAGGGTCGGGTGGAATACTCAACTGTTGAGTCATCTGTATGCAAACACTGTGGGAACTTCACGGAGTGTGTGGGAGTCGGGAGGGGGAAAAAATGGACTTGGGATAAGGATAAGCTGAA
Source organism: Mycena olivaceomarginata (assembly GCA_029378375.1). NCBI lineage: Eukaryota > Fungi > Basidiomycota > Agaricomycetes > Agaricales > Mycenaceae > Mycena > Mycena olivaceomarginata. The sequence continues at coordinate 244,250 of JARKIC010000317.1, read as the reverse complement.
GAAGAGTGCTTGGGATGTGTCGGAATAATTTATCTGTTGAGTGCTTGGGAGTTTCTACAATCTTCTTTCAATCTTTCCTTTTTGGGATTCTTTTTCGCGTTTTCCTCATCCAAAGACCCAGTGGAACGATCGGAGAACCGCTTGAATATCAAACTGTGGAGCAAAGGCTAATCATGAAGTCCGCCACTTGACACAGAACAGAGGAGAATTGACACAAAAAGGCATAGTCTGTAAAATAACACCATGACAAGGAATCGAAGACTCAACGGGATGTCAGTAGCAAGGTGACATCCAGCTGCTCCAAGCAGGGCATATTGGGTTGAATGCAGGGAAGGGACACATCGTCTTTGTGCGGACAGGTTGGCACCAAGGAATTTCAACTCATTTCCTAAGCCGGCTTTGCCGGTACCAAATTTGCTTTACCCTGGACTTTAGCCCCGAACCCGCCCAACGGCTCGAAATGACAGCTAACTGATTTCCGATGACTGAACGATGTACTATTTCTGACTGCCATCCTGGCCGGACTAGGAACCTGGCCACTTGCACTGTAGGAGACAAGAATGCAACCCAAATTCTGTTTTTGGTATTTGAGGGTGAGGAGGGACCTTAGACGTTGGCGCATAACAAGTTTTAGCAAATTTGAATGTTGCGATCGTATGTTGTGGCGTGCGGATCACCGGTTCTCACGTCATTTCTGTCACTTTCTTAATTTTGATCCGGTACCCACAACAAACAATCGCACCGTGCGCCGTCAATTCCGCTTCAATCCACCGTGTCAAGTACTTGCCCGACACTATTGACACCGGGCCTTCCACTGGCAGCCTCTATGGAGTGTCTAGGCGCTTTCTAATCTTGTTATCTCGCCATGAATTCTCACTGTCAATGGGAAATGAATGTCAGAAGACACACATCGGCGACGTTCGCGGTACATGAACCGCAGCTGCTACCGCCTCCAAAAGTTGGGAGGGCATTCAGCAAGGTTAATGCTTGAATTTCCAAGGTAGCTCATCTTTTTCACAATTTTATCTATACTGTGCTGGTGTCGCTTACAATAAACAGCCGATTTCACTGATGCCGACAACCCAAACATCGGGTTCTCAGCAGCAAGATCCAGGCATCGAATAGATGCATCAGGTGTGTTCATTAGGTTCCTATGAACGATCCTAGACGCATTTCCGACTCCCCCATGATCTTTTGACCATGTGCAATTCATTACGGGGGGACAGGTTCCTGCATATTTCACCCACACCTGTGCGCCACCCGGGTTCGATTTGTGCATGTCTTTGTTGTTATTCTGAGTGAATACAGTCGCTGACTATACTTCACGTTCACATTTCTCCTCTACGCGATGCCTCTGAGCCTATAAAGACCGCTACGCTCGCGACGTTTCAGCAGCACCTTTCCCTTGTTTTGGTGTCCTTACCACAATCTTCCTATCTTCTGTCGGCCGTTATGACTTCAAACTCCTCTGCCACTGCTCCGGTGCCCCTCGATGAATTTGATAAGCTCGTCGCCCTCCTCGGCATAGACCTCGCAAATGTTACCATGGAGGATCTCGACATCGAGACTAGGTACAAACTGGCCATCGCTGCCGTGCGGACCCGTGAAACCCCGGCTCGTGCAGCTGCGATCGAATTCTGTGTCCCACGCAGCACCCTCGGCACACGTCTCAAGGGTGCAGTATCTAGGAAGGAGGCACACGAGTCCCAGAAAGCTTTGACCACTGCGCAGGAGGTAGTTCTCGTGGAGTGGATCAAGGTAAGTTCCCATTCTTTATCAAACTATGGTCTCGCTAATTGCTATCATGAGGTCATGGGGAAGCGAGGGCTGCCGCTCTCCTTGGAGACAGTCGGGCATTATGGCGCCGACATTGCTGGTCACGCGCTTGGGGAAACATGGGCGCGACGTTTCAAGGTGAATTATGCAAGTACTACGTATTTTGAAGGGCGCTAATAGTATGGCAGGCACGCTATTACAAAGACCTGCGTGTCAGGTGGACACACTCGCTTGAAGCCTGTCGTGTACAGGCACTCAACCGCACCGCTGTGCACGATTATTTTACGCTCTTGCGGGAGACTATCGAAAAATATGACGTTAACTGGAAGAATATATACAACATGGATGAAAAGGGTGTTCAATTGGGGATTGGTACCAAGACAAAGGCCCTAGTTGACCGCGATCAAAAGACGGTGCAGCATATTACCGATGGACGTCGGGATCTTGTTACGATCATTGAGTGCATTTGTGCTGACGGAACAGCACTTCACCCATCGGTCGTTTTCAAGGGAGCGCGACGTGACTTGCGGTGGGGTGAGAACAATCCCTGTGATGCAAGGTAAGTCTCTAGTATTGCTCCCAATGTATATACATATCTGATAACAAATACAGCATTTCTCTATCTCCCAACGGTTGGACCGACCAAGAACTGGGTTCACTCTGGCTGGAGAAAGACTTTGCGCCCGAGACTGCAACCCGCTTGGCCAATGCCACCGACTATCGCTTGCTCATCCTCGATGGACATAATAGCCATTGCACCTTCCGATTCTCCCATTTCGCCGAACAACACCGCATACTGATCCTCTGCCTGCCTTCGCACACAACTCATGCGCTACAACCCTGTGACGTAGGCGTCTTTGGTCCGTTGGCCACCTACTGGGCCGCAGAGGTTTCAGAGGTGTGTTTGGAATTAGCGCCAGGATTGATTGAGATGTCTGATGGTACTTTACAAGACGAGTAGAAATCTTGTACCAATTGATAAATACAATCTTCTCAAGTACTATTCAATTGCGCGGACCAAAGCTTTCAAAATTACTACAATAAAAAATGCTTTTCGTAAAACCGGAATCTGGCCCTTGGATGAGAATGCCATTCCGACCGACGCATACGAGCCAGCCAAAGCTTTCACAACACAGGCAGCCCAACCAATTCCTGCGCGATTGCCGTCACTTCTAGTTCCCATGCCAGAGCCCAGCACGTCGGCGGTTACCTCACATTCACACACCGCGTCTTCCATCCCTTCCACCAGTTCGAGAGCGACGACGACAACTGCTAGTTCCCCTTCCACATCCACTATGCCATCCCGCTCTTCCACCCCGCCGCGTCCGACCACACCGACAGAAGAGGGTGACCGGCAGGTGGCTGTGGCAGCTCTCTACCGGATCGCTCTTCCTTCACCACTCAAAGGTGCCTCCTCTCGGAAGGCGCTCGCAGAAGAGAATGAACGGCTCCGTTATATTGCTGGGCTAGCTGGACTTGAGCTGGAGAAGAATCACGCACAGATGGTGTTGATGGATCGGGAGAACGAGCGGCTGCGAAAGCAGCTTTTTGCGAAGAAGACGAAGAAGAAACGGACGTACACGACAAACCAAGCTCGCCTTCTTACGGGTGAGGAGATGCTCGCGTCGCTACTGCATGATGAGCAGGCGAAAAAGCTGAAGCCGGTGCACAAGGAGATGAAGAAAGGTTTCCGGCTCATCAACAAAATGTTAACGCAAACGGGATCAATTTTCGAGTCGCCTGACGTCAACGCTCCAAATCCACCGGGGCGGGGCCGGGGGCGGGGGCGGGGGCGTGGGGGACGGCCACGGGGACGAGGTGCCGCACGGGGAGCGGGACGAGGGCGTGGGGAGGATACGGACGATGGAAATGCTCAGAACCCGGCGGCTGTTCGTGGGCGCGGTGGAGGACGTAGGGCTGCCCGAGGCCGAGGGAAAGGCAAAGGGCGTGGCCGCGGCCGTGCACAAGATTCGGAATCGGATGCCGAGACTGATGGAGAAGAAGCCCCGTCTTCCCCATTGTCGGAGCCATCCGAGGGCGAATCAAGTGGCGATGAATCCAGCCACAGCGCGCAAAGTGCTGCGGGAAATATCCCCAGCATTGTCCCTGGCGGCACCGGTCACGCAGACGAGGGGGACGAGAGTGCAGAGGAGACTGAGATTGTCGGGATCAACGGTCACCGCTGGGTGCGAGGGAACGTGGAGTTCCAGGTAATGTGGAGCGATGATGATGTGACATGGGAGCCGCTCTCCAACGTCAACGACTGTGCGGCGATGGACGAATACCTGGTGCTTCGTGATGTGGCCGATCCACTCCTGCTGCCGAAGCGTAAATACCTCATTGACAAAGCGGTTTCAGCCAGTAATTAGGTGTTATAGTGTTCCCAGAGGTTCGCTGTATTGCTCGAGTGTGTCTAAAAGCTTTGCCGTTGCTTGAGGATGCGTGAGGAAGCGTCGAAACGAGTAGAAACAGGGATCATTGAAATGTTCCCACGCCTGGCCAGGTAGGCCGTTTTGGCCCGTTTTGGACCTGCCGCCGGAAAATATTTGCCGAGCCATCAGATCTTGACAGAATTCCTTGATTCCGGACTCAAACGACTCCCAGGAAGCACGCCTACGTCCTTGGGCCCTACGTCGAAGGACGAGGTCTCAAATTCCTCCCCTACAGGTGCAAAACCCCTTAGGTGGCCAGGTTCCCCCTCCCAGATAGTACTAACTTTTCCAAAAAGCTAAATAAAAAAAATTTCACCGAAAAAAAACCCGAGATTCTTAGGGCGACAGCAGCTGGCAAATTTTTTGTCGTGTGCATTGGCTCTTAGCCTCATTTCTCTCATATTCCGGCACCGAGACCAGATACACTGGCGACAAAATGGGAACACAGAGGGGAATCGAGTCCAGGAGGGGCGAGAAAACAACTGCAACCTGGTGTGGGACTGGTACAGAGATGATGATGGATCGGCACAAGAACCCTGCAAAAAATTCCATAGCGAGGAGTTGGAATTTCCAGTACGGGGAATCGAACCCCGGGCTAGTGTGTGAGAGGCACCAATGTTACCGCTACACCATACTGGACGTGTTCGAGGGGGACGGCTGAATCTTCCAGTCGAAATTCCTTTTTTATTTTCTGTACCACAGGGTTCGATGCCAGGAAATTGTCGCAGGTCCTGAAATTGCTGAGTCAATCAAAAAGTGGACAACTGGTTAAAAATGTGATGTTTGAATTGTAGAAAGACTCGGGGCTCGATGGTGCATTAGGGAAGCGACGTCCGTGGCGTCTCTACAAGAAGCCTATGAAATGATGGGCGGTCATGACGGGAAGAAGCCAATAGCCATGTCACATTTGACACCACACGACACGGGCACTGGAATGACCTGAAACACCAAATTACAGCTCGACTTTAGTAGCACAGAAACTCATGAATTTTTTGCCGCCAAGTCCAAATCTAAATCTAAATCTCAGCTCGAGTTGGTATTTTTTCGCCGTTCGTTGCCCAGTGGCGAAAAAACTCTCGATTTTTTTCCTAAAGTCCAGGAAAATTACTTTTTTGCGAAAATCAGAAGGGCAACGAACCCTAGCCCGACCCAGGCACCGCTCCGCGGGAGATACTCGGGGCTGGATTGTCAGTACCCAGCCACCGCTTCGCGGAAAGTACTGGGTCTTGGAGGTGACGACCCACCGCTCCGTGGAAAGTACTAGGTCTTCGGTGGGGACTACCGCTTACTATTCCGTGAAATGGACCGATATTACCGCTGCACCATGCTGGACATGTTTAGCACTTGATGTGACGGCATCCTGACGGAAGGCAAGTTGTCTGCCAATCGCAGTTCCTTGCAAGTTCGGATGCGGCATCTTCAGAGTGACATTTGCGACATTCTGAAGCAAGCTGTCGCGTTCAGAAAGATTCGAGTTGCTGGTGGAAGATACACGACACGGTACAATTGCTTCGAAACCAATGCCGACTCGCGTCCCATCCGCAAGTGGAGGTAAGAAGAAAATATATTGCCATCCTTCACCGGAGTTACTGGCTGGCGGTACAAATCTAGGAGTATTCGAAACGGAGCTGGGGAAAGGGGGGAGGAAGAAGGGGTAACGAACACATCAGGAAAAACCTCCTTCGGAAAATTACCTCCAATTCAGGGAAATTTCCTTTGTACTTCCCAAATAGCGCCAATTGGAGGAAATCAACGCAAATTTGCTCCAACTTTCCCTGGTTAGCACTATATCCTCACTTGTTTTGCTTACCTCTAGATGAAAGGTGTGTTCAAATTGAAGGAGGACTAAAACCGGTTACCGAAGCATTTAAAAAACCAAAGTCGCATTTTCACAAATCGCTGCTTCGTGAGTCCCCCAAAAAATGAAAAATGTCAATCAGGGTCGGAGCATGCAAAACATCACAGGATTAGTCCAAGTAGTCTCAGTGGTGTTTCAGCCGTTAGCAGGGAAGGCTTGGATCTTGAAGCACCGGGACTTTGAATCGCAAATTGTTCTACTGTAGTATTACGACCACTAGTTCAGGTGACGGGTAACGGAGACCTGTGAACTGAACTAATCAAGGTCGGTGACGGTGACAATGAGTTTTCCTGGCCCAAATAGGCCTAGAAAATTGCAAAATTTCGCTCCGGCATTCACTGGGTTACCTTTTATGGGAATTGTTGGCTGATTGCTGAGCTGTGAACTTTCAATCCAGTGAACTTTTGTGGTGACAGGTGACACCCCATGAACTAGTGGTCGTAATACTACAGTAGTCCCTTGCCGAGGTAGCCGAGCGACATCTCCGTCGGATCAGAAGCTGAAACCGTCACGTGGAATGAGAGGAGGTTCGTTTTGATCTTCCGTCACCAGCATTCTCTTTCCTTTTCCCCGCTATCTCGCTCCGTCTTCCCACTCTGCCTTGGCCACGCCGCTATCGGAACTACCCCGGGGATGGCAACCACACAAAGCATGTTCCTTGTGGTTTCTACACCATGTCTCACTATTCCTGTCTCCCGCGACGATTCTGGGTCGAGCGAGAGTCCCAGTGACTCAGTGAGTCTTCCATACTGCCATAACATATTCTTCTCCAACATGTTTCCCCCCTCGCATTGGGCCTTCTTTCCGCAGATCATCTTTGCGCCTACCGTTGTTGTTCCCACATCGCCCGAGTCTCCCCACGCATGCCCGGTCGACCCGCACCATCGCCTATATTGTCATTGCTGCTGCGGTCTACGTGACTACGGCTACCGTGCCATCGATCTTTCGGAGGAGTTCACGAGCGGCCACCATCGCCGATGTATCTTGATGGCTGGTTTCCGACAGCAAAGGTGTGTTGTGTGTTATGATTCGCTTCGATGACGATCTGCATGCCGATCCTTTCCCATAGCTTTGTTGCCAGCGCCAAGTCATGTCTTTCTTGCGAGCTCAGCAGCGCAATGCGCGTGTCTCTTCTTGCACTACATGTGTGAGTCTAGTCTACCCCCACTCCGCCCCACTCTGCTACCCTACATGCGCCATATTGATATGTACTCACTCAGTTTTCACGTGTGTCCCGTCTCTGGAGTACGGGGTATTGTGGCCCCATTTTACTTCCCGCTGTCTTCTGTAATTTCAACCTCCAACTGCATCAACACGGTGAGTTGCACGCGAACTTTGTCCACATCGGGATGCCGCTCGTGTTTGATATGCTCTAGCTTGATCCGACCTCCAACAAGGTATGTTTCTGCCTCTTCTGCGCCTATATCTTCTAACTCATCTCAAGTCAAGGGCTGCGTTAGGACCGTTTCAGTGTGTTATACGGTAACTTATACCCTTCTCCGCATCCGAATTCTTTCGCAAGGACTCGGTAGTTGTTATGCTAGCTGTGTTAAGATCCGTGCTGGCATTTTTTGTCTTCCCTTGGCTGAATCTCACTGATGTTCCTTAGTGTCGCTTTGAAGTGGTTGTGGCCTCGACAAGCTGATTTATCGTTGACATATGGGTAAGGTGAGTGTCGTCTCGTCTTGCCTCGACCTACCTCAAGTGATGTGTTGTTTAGTGCTGCTCTGTTTGAGGGTATTGGCGGCATTATGTGCCTCCGGATGCCTTCGTCGGGCTCGGATCCAAGGTATCGTGTCGGTACTTCCCACCTATTAGTCGAGTTGTCCTGTGCAGAACATGTACTATGTAGATTTGAATATAATCACGTTCCGTATTATTTTACCTGCATATGAGCCCTAACCAGTGAAAAGTGAGGGGAAATATACGTAGCAAATGGAAGGTAATTCAAGGTAATTTGGGTCCAAATTGGAGGCAACTAGATAGCACTGTTACTAGCAGGGAAATCAGTGCAATCAAGGATATTTTGCCCAATTCAGGCCAAATTGGAGGCAATCCTGGGAAATTGCCATGGGAGGCATTTCCTGATGCAAGGGAGGGAGGCAGTGAGGGAGCGAGGAAGCGAGGGAGAGGAATAGATGAAGGTGGCTGGGGCCGGCACAAGAGCCCCGCGCGCGCAATCGTAGGTCCAGGCTTTGCACGCGACGCAGCCGCGGATCCAGTGCGCGTGGTCCATGTGGTAGACAACGTCTGCCGCGAGCACGACGTCGAACGGTGTCGAAAGGTACGCCGGGCGCGGGGCATGCCCAGTCGAGCTCTACTGCGGAGACGCGCGCACCGCTCTGGTTGGGCAGGTAGAAGTTTGTGTGCAGGTTGACTGCGAGGTTCGCGAGGAGAGGGATGAGCTTTGCAACGGCGATGCTTAGCAAGCCCGTCCCTGCGCCGAGCTCAAGGACGCGTAAGGGCCAAGAGATTGAAGGACGCAGGGTCTGTACAGAGACGTTCTACGAGAATGATCGCGCTGCCCCAGCTCTGCAGCCCAACAGAGGTGTGGTCAGAGGTTGACAGCGGTGCATCGTTCAACTCGATATGAACAGTCTTTCCGCTCGAGGGAGACGAGAAATACCGGGTAATGTCGAAGTCCTCGTCCTCTTCTTGATGCGAGAATTTAGCGAGGAGGGCAGCCTCGTCGAGCAGACTCTCGCGCGCTTCATCCGAGTCAGTGGTTGGGTTATCCACGGATAGGGTATCGATCTGACCAACTAAGCCCGCTAACCACCTTATCGCGAACGTGCGTTCCAAAGGGTCGGCGCGGAGCTCGTCAAGAAAGCCCGATGAATCCGATTCGACGCCCTCCTCGACGTCGCCTTCATCATCTGAGACAACGGCAGACGCGTATCTCGAGTCAGGAATTTTTTCGTCGTTGTAGATGTGTGCTATCCTCGGTCGAGTGAGTCGGCGACGGCCTCGGCGGCGTGGGCTGAGCAGTGGAACCGTGCAAGTATTGGAGCGAGAGTCGATGTGGAGGGAACCACAGAGGAAAGCAAGAGGAAAGAGTACCTGCGACACACCTGCCCACCCAGTGTTTCCATCTACCCGCCTTCTCTCCATAGCTTCGTCCATACCTTCGGAGCGAGTGGGCGGGACTCGAGTCACCTGTGCTTGAAGGTGGGAAGAAAGAGATACACAAGCACCAAACAAATGCCGCCATACGTAAGTAGGATTGTCACTTGGATTCCGCAATCTAACGATTTTAAAACGCGGTGTGTGCTCAGTCGGCTTTCACTAGCTGGGCACAGCCACACACCGGGGATCCGGCGTGTCATCGAGGGACTAACAAGACGGAATGACGGAACCTAACTAACTTCTCAAAAAGGAAAGTGCGAACGTGTGGAAAAAAATTCGAGTTGATGGATTGACTGGTTACGAGAATCGTGACAAGGAAATACGAATGGGAGACAGATGGACAATGTGAGTTGATGCGGTGGAGGTTGGGCGTGAATGCTGAATATGTTGCGGCCAAGAATTAATTGCGGCTCAATTGGGTGGCAAGATGACTGCAGTTGTGCGGTTGAATCGAGGGAATTACCAGGATGACTGCAGTTGTGACTTGCGTGCAAGGGATAGGTCCCAGTGAAAACACGGTATCGGGTGGGATCGCCGGGTATCTGCTGGCTCTTGTGGGCTCCGCAGGTATCGTACTGGTATCGTGACGGCTCGACTCTAAACCTAGCTACGTCATTGCAATGTCAATCAACTAGATGACCCAATTGACTTGTTCCCAAAACTACCTTTTGTCGCGTCTCGGCAATATTCATTCCACGAGTTTGACTCTGTCGTTTTTTTTGACTTGCACGATCAACTTCACTCTTCCGTCATTTTTTTGACTTGCGCGATTAACTCGACTTCTCTCTCCCAAGTCCGAGTTCTCTGCTCTATGTCCGACTTCTCTAGTTCTCTAGTGCCTCCGATGGCAAAGCGCAGGAAACCCTCTGCCAGCGATAGCAACTTGAGGCTCTGTAAATGCTCTAAAATTTGTGGAACCAACGGCGCATGGATTTCAAAATCTACCTATTACCGCCATAATCCTAGTAAAAGAAGGCCGACATTGTCTGGAGTCGCCGTTAGTTCGTCTACAGGCTCGGGCAGTCGCCGAGAAAATGACTCTCAAGATGAATCTGGCTCGGAAAATGCGATGCACATAGACACGATTCCGTCTGGTTCCCAGGACAGCACACCGGTAAGTCAGTACATTATGGTCGCTTTCACCCATCTTTACCTTGATATCCCCAGAAAACACCTAGCCCTTATTCAGACCCGTCTCCCGGTACAAACGGGGCAGCTGAACATCTGGCCAGCACTAATAATACGGTAATTTCGACCTTCCTCTCCTGTTCGTGATACTTATGCAGGTGCAGCCCGGAACCTCTCACAACTCACCACCGCCAGATGGTCCAACAGATCACGGAAACCAAGACGATCCCATGGGCAGTGCAAACCAAGACGCGACGTACGATGGAAATCGAGTTGATTCAGATGACGGAAACCCAGACCATCCGGACGACGATAACAACAACGAAGAGGTCGAGCCCCACCACTTCGAGTCATCCCTCGAGGACTTCCAACTCGCAAACGAGTTCATCCATCTCCTGCGCCATGCCTCCCTTGATGACGAAGAGGAACGTCTCGACCCGGAGACATTACATCGGTTAAGAAACCCGCTATGCGAGCCTCCCACCCTTGACGCCGACCAGCGGCTCTCAATCGACATCTTCCTTGCTGTCACCAATGCTTCTGAGCAGACCTACAACTCTGTTCGGGAAGCTCTCCTCCGCCGCTACCCCGATAGTGGAATTCTCTCCCACCACGCTGTCAAAAAACTGGTCCGAGATGTTACGGGTGTCGTCCACGTCACTCGGGACATGTGCATCAACTCGTGTATGGCGTACACTGGGCCATTGGCTCATCTCGAGTACTGCAAATTCTGCCACGAGCCTCGATACAATACGAAATACACCGGCGCGAAGGTACCTCGACAGCAATACAATACAGTGCTGCTAGGGCCCCTACTACAAGCTCTTAGACGGAGCCCCGAAGGCGCGGCTGAGCTGCGCTATCGTGAGCGTATCACCCAGGCCATCCTCGATGATCTCAATCTCAATGACGGCGAGAAAACACTGCCTTATACCGACATCTACGATGGTACCGACTACATTGAGGCTTATCGCACGGGAAAAATCAAGAAAGGCGACATCCTAGTGACGCTGACAGTCGACGGCGCGCAGCTCTACCGAAACAAAGCATCGGACTGCTGGATCGCCGCCTGGATCATCTTGGACCTCGCGCTTGTCACACGCTTCAAAAAGCGAGCCATTCCACCCTGCGTCGTAATTCCTGGTCCCAACAAACCAAAGCACTCCAATAGCTTCCTCTACCCCGGTCTATTTCACCTCGCAGCCCTACAGCGCGAAGGTTTGAAAGTCTGGGATGCGTTGGACAAGGAGATCCTCGACACACATCCCTTCCTTGCATTGGTCAGTGCAGACGGACCGGGAATGGCCACCCTCAACGGTTGTGTCGGGCATCATGGAAAGCGGGGTTGTCGAGTATACTGCAGCTTGAAAGGAAGGCACAAGGTGCGTACTGCATGGCTGCTGTATCATTTCCCTCACTGACACCTTCTCTCAAGCTTGGTGGCTCTCATTATTGTCCGGCATGTCTCAAGCCTGACCAATACTTCGTTGTTGGTTCTGACCACGACGACGTCTATCTGGGCGAACTGCTCGATAATTTCGACTCGGAAGAAGCCTCATCGGGTTACCGCGCTAACCTTATCCGTGTTGGTGAAGCCCGCAACAAACACCAGTACGAGGCTGCTCGCCTAGAAACCGGGATCTGCAAACCCACAATCTTCAGCGGACTCCAGCCCGACCACATTCTCGGCATCCTCGACTGCTTTGGCATGGATTTCATGCATGCACCAGCTCTGAATCTCCCCGACCTGCTGATATCGTTATGGCGCGGCACAATGGAGTGTGATAACACCGACAGCAAGGACTTCTGGGACTGGGTAGTGCTCACCGGCAATTGTTGGAAACAGCATGGTGCCGCCGTCGCTGCTATCAAACCTTGGCTTCCCGGCTCTTTTGACCGCCCTCCACGAAACCCGGCAGAGAAAATTAACAGCGGCTACAAGGCCTGGGAATTCATCCTGTATCTTTACGGTCTTGGGCCCGCACTCCTCTACGGAATTCTGCCGACCAAGTACTACGTGAATTTTTGCAAGTGTGTTCGCAGTATTCGCATCCTTCTCCAGGAGAGTATCACCCCCGACGAGCTTCTTGAATCCCACCAACGCTATTCCGAGTTCTCAGACGAATTTGAGCTGCTTTACGTCCAACGTCGAGCGGACCGGATCCACTTTGTACGCCCAGTCATCCACACCCTCTCCCACTTCCCTGCAGACACCGTTCGCAAAGGTCCCGGAGCTCTACGTGGTCAATGGCCACTAGAGCGAACTATTGGCAACCTTGGAGAAGAGCTCAGGCAGCATTCGACCCCATACGCCAATATCTCGCAGCGTGCTATCAGACGATGCCAGGTTAACGCACTCAAGTCCATCATACCAGACTTTGAGCCTCCCGAGAAGATTCCCCACAACTCCGTCGACCTTGGCAGCGGATACTTCTTGCTTGGAGCCACCGACAATTGCAGACGTGCCGTCCGTCCTGTTGAAGCAACGGCGATACGGGAATATCTAGAGGATGAGTTTGGACCAGAGATTGCGGACGAATGGCACCCGTCCGTTGTGCAGTGGGCTCGTGCCAAACTTCCCAACGGTCAAATAGCACGTTCGCTGTGGAAGGAGCAGTACAAAACTGTGCTCCGAGCTTCTCGTCATGTCAAGGTAAGCCCCGCTTGAAACCAACATCACTTTCACTCATAGTTTATTTAGATTCAGATAGACAAAGACGACGACCCACTATTTGTGGAGATATTGTACTTCGCAATACTTCACATCGAGGGCCAGAAAAGATACATTGCCGTGGCATCGTGCTTTAGTCCTCCTGACCCACACCTCCTCGACCTTTCATCCAAAATGTATTGGTTGGTCAAACATCTTCGCGACAACGACATCCGAGCAATTGACCTTACGACCATCGTTTCCTGTGTTATGATGGCACCCGACCACCAATATCGGCACTATCGCACAGACGGTTCGGAGGTCGACCGGTGGTTCCTTATGGAAAAACCCGGCCTCAAGCTTGCGTCCCTTGCGGGTTCCGAGGAGGAGGACGACATGGACACAGATGATTGAGTAGTTCGGCATCATAATTCACGCTTGTCTAGTTTGAGAACAAAGGTTTCTATTGATGCTCACTTCTCGTGCGGGACGACAAAGATTTTGAGCCTGAAGGTAAGGTGGGAGAAGTACAGTACAGTAAAAAACAGATAGAATTCGAATACTAGTGATGCAAGGACATGCGTGCGTATGATAGGTAGGTAGTGTTACTTGTGCGTGCAGGAATGTAAAAGGTATATAAGGGAAGGGAAGGGAGGGTGCATACCGAGACGCACACGGGTACGCAGCGTCGCCGATTGGGCAGGTGTTCTCCTCCGCGTCGTCTGAGTATGACTCGGACGGGGAGGTGCTGCCGCTCGCGAGCACACATCAGGACGGGAGGGCGTCGCCTGGTGGGCACCCGCCATGGGCGCAGAATGGCGGGGCTGCAGGAGAGGGCGCGGGCGCCGCGGTGGGTGAGGACGGGAAGTGGTTCCAGGCGCTGGACGAGCAGTATCTCCTCCTGCTCTTGAACGCAACAGGGAGCCGCGCGTTCCATGCGCGGTGCGGCGGTCGACACATAACCTGAGCACGAGTGGCAGCGGGGCGGAGGGGAGCGCGGGGCCAAGCGTGGCGGGGAGCGCGGGGCCAAGCGTGGCGGGGAGCGCGGGGCCGAGCGTGGCGGGGAGCGACAATGAGGCGGATGTTGCCGGGGGTGAAGACGAGGACATAGTGGAGCTGGGGTGCCACTCGAGCAACGGTTGCCGGGGCGCACAGGGACGGAGGCTGGAGCGCGGATCGGCGAGCCCGGTGTTGCGGTCGAATGGCAGCGGGGAGCAGCTCGGGGAGCATCGCGAGTGCGCCGATGCCCCAGCTCCCCCGCGCACTACGCCGCACGCTCGCAGGCGCGGGCGGAGTGATCGAGGGGGACGGACCCGGACCCGGTGTCGCCTCGTCCTTGGGCTCCTCGACGACCTGCGGTGGTGTGCGCCGCGCGTCGGCGGGATGTTCCCGCCTGGGCATTTGCTCGCCGCCGCTCGCCTTCCCAGCCCGCCTCAAGCGCACACACGCACGCGCCTCAGCGCCAGAGCCCCAGCCTCGGCACCCGTGTCCGCATCCGCGCCGCCGTAGCAGACCTCACACGACACATCATCGTCTGCATGCACGCGCATCCCTGCCTGCCTGCGGACGCGCCGCACCGCGTCTGTGGTGAGCTTCATTTCGTGGCATGCAATGCACAATGCACGATGGACGTGCGCGCCGAGGCACCACCCCCGTACGTCCACACAGCTCGCAGCAAGCCGCTCGCCCGAGTCATGTGCAATTCGAAGCCCGCAAAACAACTGTCACCAGAATGGTTGTTTACCCTCGCATATACGACGGCGCTCAGTGGCATGCATGGAGACGAGCACGAGCATGAGAGATTGCGGGCTACCGGGATCCCTGGTGCGAGTCGGCCGGCCTCAGGTCTGCCCACAACACGCGCGGCGGGGCTGCGACACTGAGTAGATGATTGAGGAACATTCAGGATCCACAGCATGGCGACGTGAACAAGAAAAACGCGGCCTGAATGAAAAAAACGCGTCAGTATAAGGTGGCAATGGCCCCTGAGACGTGTTCCGTTGCACCGGCGTGGCTACCTGGGTCCCTGGTGCGAGTCGTAGGGTAGCCGCGCCAGCTAAAACGCGTCTCAGACAGGGAAACACAAGACTTACCAAGGTTGACGCGTCTGGAGTTGTCGGTGGTTGTAGGTGCTCTATTAGTGGTGGTGACAGTCACAATGTCACACGTTTATTGGATCCTACCGCCATGTCTACTGGCTCTGGCTCGTCGTCTCACTCCCGTTTCGGCTCTAGCTCATCTACAAGCAGCATCAATAGTCTCTCTGATACCCGCCATTCCTCTCTATACCCTGAATATCGCCCTAATTCCTACCCGTCCTCATCCCTTCATATGGAGCGACCCAACAGCAATATCAACTTGCAAACCAGTCTCGATTTTGAAATGCCCGATAATATGGGCCGAAATGTGAGTACTATCCCATAGATTACCACTTCATGTTCTCAGTACATGTAGGATCGAATGCTGGCCAACTACTCCGACCACCACGACCCCACCCAAAGTTCCCGCACGCACCAGCAGCCGAATTATCTAGATCAATTGCAGCAGCTGCAGCACCAAAACAGACAGCTCCAAGACTAGAACTTGATCCTACGTGCACAGTACTCAACCCTTCAGTGTGTTATCATCTTCTCTATATCGTCCGCTTCAAAAAATATTAACATTGCAGGCAAAACTATAATTCTCTCTTGGACAAGATCTCCACCTCTTCTCCCCACCCCTCCTCAGTCTCTGCCTTGTCTGCCTCTACATCTTCATCTGGCTTGTCTGCCGCGGCCGCCATCCCCGAGATTGTGACTTACAAGCAGTCTGAAAAGCCTGGAGCGACATTTTGGCAGCAAAAGCGATGGCTCGAACGAATAAACAAGGATCTTGGGCGCGATCCTACCCACGAAAATCCTGTGGCAACCAAGAATTCTCTGCATTTTATTACTACCGAAAAAGGCCAGTTTCCGTCAAAATCTCGGATCTCTGAGATTCGCGGTGTCTACGCTAGCTTTTATTTCGAACTCAAAAAGGAGAACCTGATGCCCGATGTCTGGAGCCACGCAATTCTGAGCGTCAAGCACCGTTTCCGCGCTGTGATAGAGTCGGAAATTCCAGAGCTACATCTCTGTGATGGGCATTGGAAGGCGGATAAATTGGCTATTGTGAACTTTGCTAGCTGGAGTGGAAACCACAACCGTAAAGGTGGACGGGTCAAGGTGGAACATGATTCGGATGTAGACATGGACGGCGACAACAACAACAACAACGATGATCTCGAGATTATTTCCGACTCGGAAGCCCCGAAACGCAAGGCCAAGGCCAGCTCCAGTTCTCTCCCTGCTGCCAAGAAACATAAAGCTTTGCACTCTACGCCGGCGAACGATAAAGGGAAGGGGAGAGCAGACCCGCCTAAAGTAAGGCTGCCTTCCATTTTGCTCATTAATACACTCATCATTCTGTCTTCTTCGTTTAGCGCTCCAGAAACCCTCTGTGAGTGTACCGCCTACCAGAAATGACATACTGATGTATCGACAGCATGGGAAAGACACCCGCATTTGCGTCTCCGGCAGCACCGAGCCCCGTCTCTCTCACACCTTCACCTGCACCTGCGCCCACACCAACTCCCGCGCCTGTGCCTGCGCCTGCACGCGCGCCGACAACAACGACGGACACTGCACCCCCACCCGTGCAAACACCGACTCCCGCACCTGTACCTGCGCCGACAACAATGACGGATGCCGCGCCTTCGCCTGCGCCAACACCGACTCCCGCGCCTGTGCCCGCGCCTGCGCCGACAACAACGACGGACGCTGCACCTTCGCCTTCGGCCCCTGCTCCCTCCACCGCCTCTTCTGCACCGACACCCATAGGCTTGGCGGCTTCTGTACCAATCCGCGAGGTCGCACTCACATCCTCAGCCACTGCATCTTCGACCTCTGCAGCTTCGACCTCTGTCATTCAGCCTCCAGTTCACTCAAGCACCGTGGGACCCTCCTCTGCTGCAGCAGCAAAGAAGAAGAGGGCATGGAATCCCTCCGAGGAGTCCACTAGCCAGAAGTACGTCCTATGTTCCACTTCGACATACAATGTGCTGATTTTAATCAAGGGGACTCTGTAGTTTCCAGTATAAGAAAGACCACCCCGACGCCTGCAAAGATGACTTCGACGCCTACTATGCGGGTCTGAGCGCGGCCGACAAAAAGCAGTGGAAGGAAAAAGAAAAGATTGCGAAGGCAAACAAGGTATGACTTTGGGAGATGCACTAGTCCTACTGCTTATATTCGTTTTCAGGCCAGCGCCGCGCCGGCGAAGACACCGACACAGACTCAGTAGGCCACCACCGCTCCAAAAGCATAGACGGAGATGCAGAGACAGGTGAATTTTTCCATCATGATCTGGGACGATGCGAAACTAATGGCTACCCCCACAGCGAAATTGGATGGCAAGAAGACGAGGATAGCTGAGGAAGATCAGCCAGGCAGAGCGGGAGCACGGACGGCGCTGGATGTAGAAGCGGGTGCGGAAGCGGGGGCGAGCGGGAGGCAGAGGGGGAGCACGCAGTGGTGGGCGGGTGCAGGGAGCATGGCGGCGTGGGGCGGGCAGGAGCGAGCGGGAGGCAGAGGGGGAGCATGATCAGTGGTGGGTGGGTGCAGGTGCAGGGAACGCGGCAGCGGGGGCGGGCAGGAGCGTGGGGCAAGCAGGAGCGCGGGGGAACAGGAGCGCAGGGAACAGGAGCGCGTAGTATCACGCAGTATCGTGTATTTTGTACATTGCAATACCAGACGATATTTGACGATATAAAGTATCTATTGAGTCCCATTTTAGCACCGTCCAGCACTGTCTGGCATCGCGTAGTATCGTCCAGTATCGGAAGAGTGGATTTTTGCTATTCCGATACTCCACGATACTAGGCGATGCCTAGCCGATACCCGGCGATCCCACCCGATACTGCGTTTTCACTGGGGATAGGTGGCGGCCGATGTAAAACGATGACGAAACTAACGAGAGACATATGATGTAAACCTAACTAATGCAATCGTGTAGGGGCGGATATATTGCAAAATTTCACCCGAGGCGGCAATGTTAACCCCTACACCAATTCGGAGATACAAGGCTGCAGAGGGTAATAACCAGGTACGACGGGTAAGTGTTACATCAATTGGAATTCACAATTGATTGGGGTTAAATTTATCGCATGGACCACAACCTGATCTACGAGTTTACCAAAGACAAACAAGTAGGTACCATAAGGTGTTACAACATGCTGGATGCCAACAATCCTTGAATCAGACTCTCTACTTGGATTTGGCTTGAAACAAATTTTCTTCCTGCCTGCAGACACATTTTTTTGACAGCAATCCCTCAATTAACCTAAAGGCTCGAATGGATACTAGAAGGGGTCTGTTGGTACAGTGCACAGCACCACCATGAGTCATGACAGTATGTGCCATTAGGTGGGTTCAACTCCGGATTGTTAGCTCACCATTGAACAACCTTTTCATTCAGAGCACAAAACAGTGTTGGAAAGGGTCTGTAGGTTGTTGTCCACCACCAATAAGAGGCCTGGTAAACTGCCAATGTTCGGTGTGGGTTCAAGTCCCTCCAGAACTGTGTGCGGTGCGACCAATTATGTTTTTAGTTTGCACTTCACTCCTGATTCTTTGACAATATTCAGGTGAGAATTCAACGGATCCTCTCCAAGCTGTGCTGCACAGAGGACGGTGTGTGTGTGATCCTCTATGTTGAATCGGATCAGACAACCAAACAATTGAGGTACAAGATCAGTTTCGTTTTAAGTGTCTGTCTCCGAGGGAAGAGTTGAAAGCGTGACGAATTCCCACGGTTCCATTTCACTCAACAGAAATCCCTTGCATCATTCATATTTGATTGACTGCAAACAATCATCAACACTGGTTGAAATCTGAAGGTGCCCAAAGGACTTACACGAACGGTAGCATTTGCATTTCAAATTGAACAGTTAATACAACACAACTGTCTATCTGTGAATCCACCCCAACAAATGATCTACATGGAAGGCTGAATGTATTCTTTGCCATTTTGGGTTGTGTATTTCCTATTCGCTGTTCAATGCACTGCATCTGCACTCTGGAGTCTTCCATGAAATCTGGACCCTGCACTGACGGGAATGATAGGAAGGACCATCACATGGATCCACAAGATATTTGTGTCAAGTTTATGAACTGGTGGAATTGATCCCAGGTTTCAGGTTCTTTGGCCCTGAGCGACCGTCTCACACTCTTTCTTTCGTCTCTTCGCCCACTTCCTGACTCTCTATGCTTCAGCAAATACTTCATTCTCTGTTCCTTATCATCCAACAAGTACAGTCACCTCAAATTCTCAGGTCATTTCATCTCGTTCCCCAAAGATCTGTAAGACAGCCACCAATCGCACCACCGGAAATCATCTCAGAGCATTTTAAAGTGTTTCTAACGGTGGGTCTCTGGGCCTCACGTCTCTTTCCCAACGGACTTACCACATACATTGTATACAGCAGAATTCAATCAGGTATGCTGTCTATATAATAGATGTCAAGATACCCGCGCCCGCCCTTGTTAAATATCCCGCCTTTGCAGTCGTATCCTTCCCCAGCGGGTCCGGTCTCGTAGTCGGGGTCAAAGTCATACAGTTCGTACGACGGTTTGTGGTCGATCAAGTATGTGTTGACGGCCACCTTCTGCCATCTGGGCCGCTTGTAGATATTCGAGAACCCGCCGCCAGTGGGAAACGCAGTTACAGCAATCTCCTCGTCGGCTTCGGCGGAGGCGCCAGACGGTAGGTAGGTCGCGCCAACGGCGGTGATGTACGGGCAGGTCACGGGGTAATCCGGATTGAAAACTTGGCCTGTTCCGAGGCAGCCACTGGCGTTCCCGGCATCATAGCCCCGCGCAGCGACACCAGAGTCTCCAGACGCGACGACAACGGTCGTTCCCACAAGACCAAGCTTCAGAAACTCGCTGCATTGACGCTTCTGGTAGCTTTTGGGTAGATCGAATTCTTGTTCGCCGTACGAGATGGAGAGGACGTTCGGGGGCTTGGTCGTGCCGCATTGAAGGGGGTGGCTATACGCGGAAGGTCCTAAGGATCCTGACACTTGCTCGGGGTATGGTCGTTCGCCAGTTCGTCTTGCCTGGCAGATTGACAATAGACCTCGTCGAACACATTGAGGATGTTGTTCAAGAACCCATTACCGTTTCATGAAATATCTCGACCCGTCGTGTACAGATTGTTCGATTGGTAAACAGTCGCGCGCTGCGGGTAAATGATCGGATAGCTGGCGGTAGATATGAACCAAGTTTAGTCCATCGGTGCCATCAGCCAAATGAGAAACACGCACCTGATTTGCAAGTCTAGATCGGATTCCGTCCCCATTCCTGGAACGCCTGTCACGGGAGGAATATAGGCGCCGTCGATGCGCTTCTGGACTGGATCTTCCATGGGGGGGGATGGGCGGGTTTCTCGAGAGCGGTTAGCCATCAAAATAGCCTGCGACGTGATTTAACTTACTGGAGGATGATACCAAACGTCGCGAAGAATTCTTTGAGGGACGCCTGGCTGTAGAAATCGCCGAATTCGAATATGCCGAGACGGTTCCGCGGATCCCCAACGCAGGTATTATCCGTGATGTTGTACATCGCTGAGGCACCCTAAGCAGATGGGAAGAACATGAAAACGCGCACGACTGACCTTTGATGCAGGACGGGGTAATGAATTCATCGCAATGTGTGAGAGTCGGAGTTATGCACTTTTTAAGCTGATCGTTTGTCATGTTCTGCTTGCGCGGTGGACCAGGAGGTTTGAGCCCGCGTCGCTCTAGTTCGTTGCCAAGAGAGTCGCCAAATCGCGCCTTGCCGCTGCCGAAGTGCCAGATGTAACAAAATCGACGTGGGGTTGGATATCCCGGGGTAGATGGTACCTAAAATCAACGGAGTGAGTCGCCCTGGTGAAGTCATGTCGTTATGTCAAGAAGGACGTACGCTTCGACCCGCCCAGTGTCCCGATGCTCAAACATGTGGTATTCCGCGCGCAAGAGATCCTCGGCCTGGCTGACATACGAGTTGACGACGATACGGGTCCTATCGCGCGAGAAAGTGATGCGGTCGGTGAGGACGCCGAAATCGTGGAGCCAATTGTGGAACGCGACGACGGCTTCGCTGGTGGGCGAGAACATCTCGACAATCTCGGTCTGGGTGTAGTGCTGGCCGTATTTCGGGGAGTCTGGGTGCGAGCTGCGGATGCGGGTCATCCGCTCACCTTGCCCGGTGCAAGGTGAGCGAGGTACAGAAACGAGAGTGCTGACGGTGGTAGACGTACGTTTCCATGAGGAGGTCGTGTCCGCGGTCGAGGTTGCGAGGGCAATGGTCATCGATCCAGTGTGATCGCCTGGAACGCGGTCGCGCTTCACCCAGCGGCGGGCAGGCATCGTGCGCGGTTCGTGTACTACGTAATCGCCGGGAGGAGCCGAAGCCAGACAGATTGGAATCACGCCTAGGACGGCGAGGAAGACGCGTCCAAGCGACGGCGCGTTGAGCGAGGGAGTTGCGCGAAGCTGAGGATGGATGCCGGCGAGCAGCTGCTTGTTAGCATTGGGTGAGACGTTTGAGGGTGGCGAGGACGAAGATGCAAATCGAATGCAATAGAAAGTGAAGGAGATGGTGGTGGTTGAGGAACAAGAAGCACAAGTCAACATTCAGGAGAGCACAGCCACTTCAAAAGTGGCCGAGGGCATTTCATTTTATTTTTCATTTCCCGCCCGATCAATGGCTTGCATGTGCCCGGCCCGGAACCTAGCGCTTGGAAATGATGGATCCGTATTTTCCCCGTGAAATTGGGTCAGTGAGGTGTGGGCAAAATACTGGGATTATTTTGAGCAGAATGCGACGGGGGCCCCTAGAATGGGACAACGAGAGCGAATCAAGTTCGCCAAAAAAAAAAAAAAGCACTGGGAAAGCATAAGCGCGAATAAGAATCAGTTGCAGAAGGAATTGCGCACCTCCATTCTGGATCCTTTCCAAGAACGGCAAGTCTCTACCCCTCTCCCTATTGGCCTTCGTTCGACGATCATGTTTCCGTGGTTTCCGGCCAGTCGAATCAAAGATCGGGAAGAAAACTCTGTCCTCAACAATCCAAATCACTAACACCGAGCAAACACCCGTTTCTGCCATCTGCCACAAATGAACAAGACGCAAATATAGTTCCAGTCCTTCGCGACTGCGGAGATTGGGGCCTGTGGTCCTCAGAAGGACCTTTTGGAATCTGGTCTCAACGTACTCTTCCGGTTGACTAGCTGCGGCATGAAGAAGTCTCCACTGTTGTTGCCCGTCCAGATGTATCCTAGCTGGCATGCGAAAAGTACTGGCTCTTCTCACACGCTCGCTGCGCAAATCATCTTTTGGTCCTGTTCGTTTCCAGATGGCCTGTTTCTGGTTGGATGAACATGTTGGTTGCAATCGGTGTCATTGCGGGAAATATGGCCTCATTGATTTTCAAGATTCAAGGGGCAGATCGGTATAACCGTGAACTGCCTTCAGTGCCTTATAACCATTCACACCGTTCCTCCCCCCTGTCCCCGCTCCTTTGTCCCTCTCTGACAACTTCCTCTGAAATAACACTAGGAGCATCACAACTTTCAGCACTTCTGGACAACTGGCATATTCCCAAAGCACAATATTATCATGCAGTTCACCACGGAGGAATTCGATTCTCTATGGCATAGGACCGCACGAGTACTCATAAAAACCGGGGCGAGTGAATTGATATCCAACGACCCTCCTGGCTGATGTATGAAATCGGGTAGATCTCGCTGCTCCTTTACGGTCTGTCTCGTCCGCATCGCGGGAGTCGGTATTGACTTGTCTCGCAGGCATTTACATTTGCCTCTTCCTACTCTCCATTCGCGTCCTTTCACGTCGCGCGGCCCCAGGAAGGAAAATTCTCATTGTCTCAAGTTGCGTTATGGCCGTTGTCGGAACCATGACAATGGCCATCGAGATTGCCGTGTCCGTGATCTCTGCCCACCTCGTTCAAGAACTTGTTCATGGTGGAAGCCTGAATGTACTCGAATATCAGACGCTTGGAAGTGCGCTCTGGCTCACGTCCATCATAAATCTGTAGGAGTATCGCGCCTACATGAATGCAGAAAGGACTGACCAGTCGGACTGGCAGCTTCGTATCAGATTCGTTTTTCGTTGAGTTCCCCTAGTCTATTGTGGTGGCAGCTGATTTAATGCACTATCCTAGTTGTATCGCTGCTACGTGATATGGGGATACCAAAAGAAGGTAGCCATACTTCTAGCGGTGCTCATACTATCCACTTTCGGTTAGTTCGCTGCCGACTTTCTACACCTGCGTGGACGTTATATTCCTTTGCAGCCGTTGGAATCTTCCCCACCGTGACCGACAATACCGCTGCTGTATTTGTCACATATGGACTGGCCGCCGCCACGAATGTTATTCTCACCACGCTCACCGGTAAAGTTATCATACTTGGCTGCTCTTCAGAAGCTGACCAGGTCCCCCAGCTGGCCGAATATTGTGGGTCCGGCGTCATACATCGCGCTTTACTGTTGATGCAAAGCTCCGCGGCCGTTATAACACCGCCATAAAATTGGTGTGGGTCTCAATTGCAATATCCATAAACAGGGCATTCACACAACGTTGACAGACTTGAGTCCGGGGCAATTTATTGCATCGGGATAATATTCCTGCTCGCCAGCTTCCTGGGTAGCGAGGATATCTATCTGATCGGGACGGCCTTTGGGGAACAAGCACTGGTCAGTGCAGAACATCTGGTGCTGTCGGATCCATCTTAACGTTTCCCAGAACATAATTCCAACGTTCACCCTCGTATATGTCGGTCTGAACAATTCGGGTGATCCCGCGGAAGAAAAATAGAAACCGCGGCCCTTCATCCGAGCCACCCATCGCCCGTCGTATGCGCACAACACAACGGTGGGACCTTTCACAGATACTCAATATCAAAACTTTTGGCGAGCGGACGGATAAGGAGTATGTTTGACTTGGGGTTAGGCCCACGCTGTAAAGATTGCTGGAATCTCGCACGTTTTTTAAAACGGTAAAGCCACTCGGAACGTCTGGAACAACGCTTGGATAATTCACCTTTTTGCTACCACAATCGAACTTGGCTTGCAGGATCTCAGTGCTTCCATGATTGTAGCTAACCTCAGTGACCCCGCGCCTCAGATAGACTTGGCTGTACCGGATCACCGGGATCTGCCGCTCAATACTATGACAAGTTGGCCATGGATCACCAAGTCTTGCAAGGCTCATATCTTCCTCTATTCCTCTTCTCCTTCGGTCGTACCGGATACGCCCTGTTCTCCGCATTCACGTTCAGGGCAACGTCCGCGAGTTCATTGGTTGCTGCAACCTGTTTCCAGAGTCGACTACTGTAGCATTACAACTGAGTGTTCAGGTGACGGGTGACGGACAGTTCCGAACTGAACACTTTAGGTACCAGTGACGGTGACGTTTGGATTTTTGCGCTCGAATTGGGCAGAAAACACCAAAATTTTACGGAGAGACATAGCGAGCGGGACCGCCTAAAGCCGCCGTACTGACCAATCATACACCGCGAATTAAGGTTTGGTGATTTCCACGTCCCGTACCTCGTACAGTGTTCACCGTAAGGCCTAAGGCCTTAATGAAGGGCTTAGGATAGGCGGGCCGATTTTTACCGAAGGCCTTAGTATAGACATTCTTTGCTTCAGCCGAGAAAAGATAATGATTCTCGCAACTTCCGCCTCCTTAGTTGTCACCCATCCCCCTTGGCGGTGCCACAATCTTTGGGCTAGTTACAAAGACTGTCTTTTGTTTATATTTGATTTCCGGTAGTTTCACTGTACAATCACTATTATCCGTTTATCGATTGAATTCCACTCTATACGCTTCTTGCACAGCTAAATTGGATCTGACTGCAAGGGAAGAGTTGAAAGCGTGATGAATTTCCCACGGTTCGATTTCGCCCGGCAGAAATCCAACCCAGGATCAAATTAGGCGAGGTAGGTAGGTAGGTAGGTAGAATTACACGGCACGGTCCCACTCAGGAACGCCGGTTCCAGGAATTATCCCAATGTACATGCACTAAGTAGCTACATCATCTTCCCTGGGCCTCTCTGTATCTCGTCAGCCAAGCTCCCGGTCGCAACTGTCTTTCGTGACGTTCAAACTCGCCGGCGTAGAGCTAAAAAAAAACACAAAGAAACGAAGAATAAGTTAGCACAGCAAAACACAGGCTATCCTCACTCAAGCGTCTAAATTGAACACGGGAACGGCATAGAATTCCGCCAAGACATCAAAAGCAGCACCGGACTTAGAGATTGAGAAGGGCTTTGGCCTCGCAATGTTTTCTGAGCATCACCTATCACAAAAAGTCACTTAGTCTGGTCGTTTGAACTTGTGGATTCAAGACGGCCATGCAGTACGTAGAGCTTGTTGAACAAGTCCAATTCACCCATTGGCCATTCCTTTCTGCATCTGTCTTGCATAATCCTAAACATCTTTAGCATACGGCCGATGTGTAGGGATCAGCTCCGGGCAGTGGAATGGCCATCTCGATGCAGCACTAGTTGAATCTTAGCCAATGTACTTTATGCTTTCATTTGGATAAATGAAAATGGTGCGGACAGAGGTAGGCCAAGAATATTGCCAGGTGGCTGAAATTGAGCAAGAGGTGACAGACCCGCAGAGGCAGTATCCCAGTCTCCGTGAATATAGGTGTCATTGAACATGGGTGGAGATTGAGATGAAAGTGCCATGAACTGAAATGCCTGATGAGCATGCAGGTCTTCAAATTCACTGTCCGGCGAGATGTTACCTCCACGGACCAAGTGAAAATGGACCCAAGCTATGTACGCAGTTCGATTCTTTGAAGGTTGATTTTTCAATCATCTCTATTGCCATCGTGTTCAAAAAAATAGGTATTATCAGCGACTGGGTACTGGGCCACCTTAGCACTTTTGGCCTCATGCGCATGCATAAGTTGAGGTGGATACCGATATTTGGGCACTTGAAGTAAGGCAAGGATCTTATGAGTGAGTTGATATATTTTCCACGAATTTAGGTGACGGTTTTCGGATCTACTGAATTTTTCTTCTCGCGCTTTCCCAAAATAGAAAAAACGGGGCAGTGGGCCACCGCCTTAAATCGCTTGTTTGGATTCGCGCTGGCCACCCCAATGTATCCCAGATCTACCAAAGGATATAAGACTACCGTTATATGCACCGAAAAGGAGAATCCGAGGTATATGAACACAATAAGTAATTCCCTTCCAGCCAAGGATGATGGGTGAAATCAGGGTGTGTATTGAATGGCGTGCTCTACGAAGCACAGAGCGGGTTTTTTGCGGGAAAGGAGGATACAAATGGCTAAATAAGATGTATTGGCATATCCTGGCCGGCAAAATACGGTCTCCATACACCAAAAACCCCTCTACAAAAGTTCATCTATACACGCGAAGGAAATTGGGTGATTTTCTCATGTACCCCGCTGTGACCAGGAAATAAAGTAGATAAAATCCAATGGATTTGTGAGGAGGGATTAAAGCACATGTAAAGTCCAGTACCAAAGTTCTAGGCCCGTAGCATATACGGCTGGCTCTCTACAGTGGTTGCCGCAGTGGACCCCTGGAGATGAGATAGAGGTCTTCCACGAGGTTCCAGGGGGCAAGTCGGAGTGGTGTCAATGCATAGGAAGGTCATTCCCTAGAATCAGGCAATAAGAACGAGCCCAGACCATGTAAATCGGTGCAGAATTGGTGAAGAAATGGGAAGGAGAAAGTGTGAACCAGTCTTCGGAGATAAGAAATGATGTTCACACGTCCGCCATCGCCATCAAAACCACGCACTGCTTTTGATCGGCGCCGTAACTTGCCTCCAAATTTGACGTACAGAGTCCTCATAGGTCGTGGATCATGCCCACCTAAGGGAGGTCCGCCTAAATTACGTAAAAGGCCTCTTAGGGTATTTATGTTGTATGAACGTAAATCCCCTAAGAGGCCTACCTCCGCCCGACGGAAGTAGTACGTCATATGTGTCATGTCCCCATTTGGGAAACATGTGCACCTGGCGGATACCATCGCCCCGCCTTGCCCCACCCCGCCCCGCCCTCGGATGGCCGTGCTCGCCGCCAGATCTTGTGCCAGTACCGACCTCTCGCACCTTGCTATGTTCCCTTCACACTCCTGGGGGATACCACCACCCCGTCCCCTGCTTGGTGTACCTACCCTTGGCCTCTCCCCGTCAGCTGCTTCACGGCACCATTTCTATCCAATATCTGCTTCTATCTTGGTTTGATTTGACACAGATTCAACCTGGGGAACAACACGTCGGATACATCTGCCAGTCGCTTGTGCATCTGGATATTGGTTTAAATTTTCTTGCTCTGGCAGATGGGTTGAATCGTTGTCTTTTCATATAACATCTTCCTTCCATCTAGCCCCATTTCTTATCTGATTCTGGCTTGTGGAATGTGGTGACGGATACATCCGTCCCTCATCATTTGGCAGATATGGTTAAAATTCCCAGCACTGTTGCTGTGGTTTGAATGATTATCTTTCATTTAACATCCTCCTTTCTGGTAGGCCCATTCCTATTAACCTGATTCCGGCTTGTGGAATGCAGCGACGAATACATCCGCTCATCTGGCATGATTCTGCAGATATTGGTTGAATTTCCCGGCACTGGTGCTATTGTTTGAATGATTATCTTTCATCTAACATCCTCCTTTCATACAGGCCCATTTCTAACCTGATTCCAGCGTGGAATGCAGCGACATTTATATTTGTCAAATGCTTGCATCTGATAGTTGTTGGAAATTAAATGTCTGCATTCCCCACCTCCTCCCCCTTTCATCGAACTAATATTTCACTTTCTTCTAATGCTATTATTCGCTTCTAGACCCAATCTCCCTGATTTTTACTTCTACAATGCACCCCCGGACACATCTGCCCATAATCCGCCAATTGTTTGTACGGCTCACCTTGCCTTGATTTCACAGCTTCGGTACTATAGTTCAACCAGGCTCTTCGCATTTTACATCAAGATTCAATTTGGCCAATTTTCGATTCCTGGAAGATAGCGGCAGATACATCCGTTGTTCGCTTGAAGAACCGGCGGCTGTGTGACTTCTTTTCCCCCCGGAACTGTAGTCTGCGGGGGCTCTTTTCATTGGTTAGTTTTCATTTGTTTAGCTTGGATTCAGCTCCAGCTCCGTGGTAACATTATGCCCTCTCCTCGGTGTGTGATTTCTCAATCAGTCTAGCTACTCTTTCATATCACTCTTGTGTGTTCAATCTCGAGGTATTTCAGCAGAATTGCACTTGATTAGAATAAGTTATTTTCAATCACTCCACAGAATTTGCGTCTCCAGAAATTTGTCTCGTTCTCGTTCTCAAGTAAGTATAGTTGAATATGTTCATCCATATGTCTAATATATGCCAAATGCCTGTCAACAAGCAAGGAGGATATTAACGGCGCAGAATTTACCTCAATCGTCAAAATTCAACAGCTATAGTGTGAATGGTACATTTCGTTGTCCACCTCCTCGTCACAGTCAGGCACATCTGTTGTGCGGGCAGATGTATCTGGCTGTGGTTTCCCCTTCACACGGTCAGCTCAGATATATTGTGAACCCGGCAGCCTTGATAGCGGATGTCTGTCGCATGGCAGATGTATCTGGCAGACATCCGCTGTGAGTGTCAGATATGTCTGCCAGACCTTGGACGTCATGCCGGTGGCAGTTTACCTCATTGATCAACCAATCAGCAGCTGAATAAAAATCGGTCTACTGCATTCTTTTTCTACTGGCCTTATATCTCATAGTCTCAGGGCTTTTTGGTATGGAATATCATTTTGAACACATTCCGGATCAAGTCTAATTTAATTCTGATTTTTCTCTTTTGTAAACCGAAAGGTTGTCAAGTTCTACAGTTGAAACTGGGCCAAATTATCGAACATACATGTTCAATACTTTTGAATGAAAATTTAACCCTGGGTTTCTTCATCTATGTTCTCTGAACCCTTTAGTTTGTATTGAGCTATCCATTGACCGGGGTTTTCAAAGCTTGGACGCATATTTTCGAGACTCAGAATCGAGAGAGAACATCGAAATTCAAACCTAGCCCCAATGTGCAGCTAAATAACATGTTTGTCATGCTAGTTCGGAGGGAAACCGATACTATGTATCAACCATGCAGCTTGTGCCATATTTCACTCCCAAATGGTTTAGTAAACACCGCTCACAGATGCATTCACCGGGCCGGCAGACGTATCCGACACTGATCATACATTCTCAGCTGCATACCATGGATTTTGGTAACTGCCTTCAATTTTGGGCTATTACCCTCCTACTAACAACCTCCTACTAATGACTTGCATCCACCTGTTAAAGCCAGATGCATCCGCCCATTTGACCAGTGCATGTCAAGTAAAGCAATTGAGTTGGGAGTGTAAAATGGTGCTGGAGGCAATTATTAATGGTCAAGATTATAAAAGTTCAAATAGGTCGTGCTTCGAAAGAGTCAGGGGTCTGGTGCCTGTTGTTGAGCTGAGAGCAGATACATCTGCCCATCAAAGTCAGACACATCTGCCCATTCAACAAGTGCATGTCAAGTAGAGCAATTGAGTTGGGAGTGTAAAACGGTGCTGAAGGCAATTATGAACCATTTAGAAGAGTTCAAATAGGTCGCACATCGAAGGTCCAGTATGTGGCTGTGCCAAGAGCAGATGCATCTGCCCATTTGATGAGTGCATGTCAAGTAAAGCAATGTCCCTGAGAGTGGTGAAATTGTTCCAGGGAGAAAAAAACTGCCAAGAGTTCAAGGGGTTAGGACTGCCTGGTGGACATCCGCTGCAGCAGGCAGATGTATCCGCCTCCTTTTGATGAACATCAACAGCGAACACATTCTTTGAAATTGGCTGGGAGTATGCACTAGCCATGTATCCAGCAGATGAATGGATTGGTCCAACGAAAATAGTCAACCATACTCACTTGATAACCAGCCAATCTTCTGAGGATGTGAATAAAAGATGGTTGAATCCGCTGCTGAAAGGCAAAGCAAGGTCCGAAATTCTGTACCACTGTACCTCTGTGGTATGGTTGAAAAGAACCACTTTCAAATTTCAATCATGCCAAAGCAAGTCAGGATTAAATTACAGTATGCACATGGGAGTATAAGAGTACATAATTGCATGGAAGAAAAAACCACACACCTACAAGGGGAATATTATGTAGGCGATGGAACTGGAGGGGACGGATGAGAATTCAAACCACCGCTAGTAATCCAAGCAAGTGGCGGATGTGTCCGTCATTATCTTTCAAAAGTCGGAACCTTGTTAAATTAAGTCCAGAAGGAATGAGATTGCTGGATGTGAAATGGTCGGTTCAACTGCAATGCTCAAGTAAATAAATTGAAGCAGTGTGGAAGCATACAATTTGCGGGCAGATGTATCCGCCGTTGCATTGTCCAAGTCGAAGTCAGTGAGATGGGGCTTAGGAATCAAAGAAAAAATTACATAAAAAAACAAAAGCTCAAACCCCTGCACCAAAGCCAGAAGATTCAACCAAGGCCGAGGTGCGCAATCAGCTGGCGGATGTATCCACCACCATGCTCTGCTTGTCAGCATTCGGCCAAATTGGACCTGGAAGGGGGTGGGAGGTATGATATTGAACGTAAATGTCCAAACTGCAGTATCCAAGTATGAAAATTTGACCAATAACCAGCCGTACAGCGGATGAGCTGACATGTCCGATCTGTTGTGCCATGAGTTAAATTTCGCGCCAAATCAAACCTAGAGAAAAGCCAAATATCAGACAGGGTATGGTGGTGCGAGAGGTACGTACTGGCACAGGATCCGGCGGTGGGCACGGCCATCCGAGGACAGGGCAGGGCAGGGCAGGGCGGGGCGATGGTATCCGCCAGGTGCGCATGTTTCCCAAATGGGGACATGACGCATATGACGTACTACTTCCGTCGGGCGGAGGTAGGCCTCTTAGGGGATTTACGTTCATACAACATAAATACCCTAAGAGGCCTTTTACGTAATTTGGGCGGACCTCCCTTAGGTGATCATGCCATAGGTCCCAAATTCCGCTACTGTACTGGCTTCCATTATGCAAATGGCCCGCTACCCCGACTGGCCCGGTAGGCAGTCGTTGATAATAGTGCGTGCTTCGGCTGTATAGTGCTCTAAGAACATGTTTCAGTGTTTGTTTGCCTGAACTTGATGCCGACATAATTTCTCATTCGTCTCCACGGCGATCTGTATGGTTCCAAGACTCGGAACGGGTGGCGGTGCAAGTCAAACCAATGATCAAAATGATTGAAACAAATCCGACAAGGGTAAACGCGCCAGTGTTCCAGTCTGGGAAGCTTACAATTCTACAGTACAGATTAATTTGAACGTGTCTGAAACAAGTACCACTTTGACGCATTCTGGCCGAATAAAGGCCGCAAGTTCCAAGCTCTCCCGTGCAATACAGTGGCAGCCCGAGACAACAGCAACAGAAAGCCGGAGAATATTCACAAAAAGCTGCCATTTGAACCATTATTTCCTCCCTGTTTATTTGCAGCAATTTTCGGGCCTCGTTATCGTCCGAGCAGGTACTTGCTACAAGAATGGTATAAAGGGGTACCTGCGAACGAAAAAATATTTGCAGTGAAGCGATTCAAGGCGAAATTGGGAACATTCATCCAGAATCGGCTCAGGGTTCCTTCCGCTCGAGCTCGGCGGGGCTGGAGATGAAATTCGAATCACCAACTGTACTGCTCTCAATATCCCCACAAATATGAATATTTTGTAACAACAATAGAGAGCTTGAGCCCATGCTGCATGCCGCTTTTTGATTGCGCAAACAGTGGCATGCAGCTTTTTTTCCTCTCAAGGCCATCAAGACTGTGTAATAGCATGCGGAATTTGACTACCTGGTAGTACCAGGCAGAATTTGTAAAAAGCTGCATGCCGATTTTGCACAATGCACAAAAGCGGCATACCGCTTGGGCACAAGCTCTCTGATGTAACAAACTCCTCCACCGGAACTCACCCCCAACTGGTCTCTTGACAGACACTAGCTTTTAAATGACCGATGAATTCTACTGTAGAGTCGAGACCTGAACGTGTGCCCAGTAAAGTAAACCGGAATAGCCCTTCCTAAAATACGAGCACATATCTATATTCAACCTGATCCATCTCCCGGAAAGTTAACAATACGACTCGCTATTCTCGAGATATTCTGCCATCGGAGGTGTGCAATGACTTAGTCAACCAATGACACATCCCCCGCCGCCGCCGCTGGTATCCCCGCCCCCACGAGCCTGTGTGCAGAAATTCAAATTTCAATTCACGACCCAATGCGGATCAAAATTTACCTCGAGGTCTTCGCCCTCAGCGTCACCTTTGACTGTTTCACGGGCATCGAGATCCTGCAGCTGCTCACGCGCTGCAACCAAATCAAGTTCAGTGATGATGTCCCTGGCCCCCTCCGAGCGCTGGTGGGGAAAGGCATACAATGGTCAATGTTCTGGGGCGACATGGCACGAGTAATCCCACTCACAGACTGCAAGAGGCCGCCAGTTTCCTTGTCCTGGATATGGAACAGACTGGTTAGCCATGAGCGAACACTTTCCCATCGACCATGCACCTGTGGAATCAGGTTCGCATAGGCCGTCCACATCAGTGCGGAGGAGAGGGAGATGAATGAGATGTATTGCATGGTAAGTGACGATTTCGTTTTAGGCTACCGTCTGTGGTCCTTCTCACTGATTATGTAAGAGTGAGACTATAAAGTGCGCGACAGCTAGACAATGATAACTCAGTTTTCGCACACAAGAGTGATAAGAAGTCTGATAATATTCACCTAGACAATGACAACTAAAGTACAAGTCAGAAAGAGAACCTAAGTAAGTAAAAGGAGTCGCTCACCTCAGTCTTCGCACACAAGACTGATACAAAGTCTGAGGGGAGGCGGCTCGCATACAGAGAATATATACGAGAGGCCGAGTGCCTGAATATAACTACAAGAGATGAAATGAAAAACTATCAGCTACCACCTAGTCTGAGATATCGCACATCAAGTGGTGACTGGCAAGTGGCAGGGATCAAATGTCTGTTTGTTCATGTTGATGCCACCACCAAAAGCTGTCAAACCACTGGCAAATCACCCATTTCGCCCAGCAAGTTCACCAGAAGCATATATCTCCAATTCAAGCCAGCCAAATCATCCAGTATATGAATAGAGAAGCATTTGGGGTAACTGTAATTTTTTAAACTATCAAACAGCACTGAAAACCGTCGATTGCCGTGTTTGATGGGGTCATTTGGCGTGATTCCTTTGGTCCATCATTGCACCCTCAATATTGGGTCATTTACTCTGAAATAAAATGCAGCAGACTTGCAAGATCAATCTACAGGGAATGTCCCGAACAGAATTTTTGATTTCTCTCTTGAACTTGTGTTATAAATGAGTGTGAAAACACATAAAAATGTCAAGGGCCAAATTCAAAATTCTGGCCGGGACATTCCCTGCAAAAGATGAAACTAAGATGACCCTCCACTCAAAGTTTAGCCAAAATGTGGCTCGTTCGTGCAGCACGATGGACCGACTGATTTTGCCAGAATTTCGGTGATGGGAGCCATTATATAAGCGCCATCACTTCCCTTTCACTTGCCTGTCACCACATCAAGTAATAACTGTACTTCATTTGTGGCGAAACCAGGAACCGGTTGAACTTGTACATACCGAGCCTTCTATCTGCTAACAGATTATTGTTGTATTGCATCACACAGTGAGTTCCACACACATGTATATCTGGTCTCACCTTGTGTATGTTACTGGATTGAACCGCATATATTACTTTCGTGAACATAAATTTCGTTTCGTCCAGGTCTTCAATGGTCCAAAATCCGAGAGAGACAGAATCAAGTGGCAGCAAAGGGCCTGGGGCCTGGGTGGTATTGTTAGTTCCTCAGTTAGTAAGTTAGCACTTACCGGAGAGATCGTACACTCGATCTCGACCAGTGTAAACCCCACCCTCCGATTCTGACGCATCGCCGGCGGTGTGGGTAAAAGCTAGTTTCGCTACCGTGGTTCTCAACTTGTGTGGTTCTAGGAGTTGAATGTCAGGAGCAAATCACTAGCGGGATGAGTATTTGGCAGGCAACTGAACGAGAAGGACTAAGCTGCTGGGAGGAGATGAGAGAACTCAAACAAACAATCTTGACGATGTTCCGGTTTGGCGACCATCCAACATTGATTCAGGGCATCGAGAATACAGAATCAGTAGAGATAAGGAGTAACAGATTGTTCCAAATGCAGGTGAACCTCAGAATCATCTCAACTGTAGGCAACTCGGCGAGTTCTCAGAGTGTCCAGAGTGGTTTTATTTAATAAATCGGCGTCGTTTCAGTGACCACCTAGAGTAACAAGCGACTGTGTCAGTTAGATCCCTTGAGTGGAGTAGAAGAATGATGCAGAAATACAAAATTTCCACCGAATTTCCGTGCCACGGAAATGTTGCGGAAATTAAATTTTTCTGCAGCACAGAAATACTGTGGAAATGATGGCTTGCACCCAGTGAGAGAAGAAGCACCAACTTGAAGACAACCAATAATTCAATGGCAAATACTACTTTCTTCGTCGAAAATCTTCGGCACCCTGTACCAGACAACCAAGAGGTCTGTATTTCATCTAGCCTTCAATGTTGACAGAGCCATCAAGTCCGCGTCGGTAGTACTTCCACCGCACTGAATTGAATTGCGGCACATTTTGGACAACACGTGATGGATTCGGCCCCACGGTTCGATTCAACTTTGGCGAAGGTTCATGTAGCTTCTGGGTTCGTACAAACAAGCGAGCTGTGGTTTATTTCCACACATAACCGTTTCCGAGCTTTGTAATGTACGTGTAGCAATTCACCCAATTTTCGAGGATCATGCTGTTGCTACATCCAGATCCTCGGTTAAATGAGACCAGCAAGGATGCACTACAGTCATTCGGGATGAAAAACTATAATGCTATGTAACTCCTTTCAACAGCTTTGGCCCACCAGCCTGTATCCAAGATTCAAACAAATCCTCCACTGGTTCTGTTAGCCGCCGCGCATCGACATATCAAATTGTGGAAGCTGCAAGTGACGCTGCAGGTGTTCCAAGACCTGTCTCCGTGTCCAAAGTCGATTTTTCATCCTGCCCACGGACAGATTTTTGACATCCATCGCAGTCCTCAACTGAAAGACCCAAAGATATCCCAGCTCTCGAATTCATCGATTTCCTGGCTACCTACAGTCGACGTCCACTGAGCGTCAGTGTCAGCATCGACACCTCAAGCTTCAGGCGGATGAATCACTGCATTCCGGGCCCAACTAGCCGATCTTACGGCTAGCAGTCGCTAACGCCGACTAGTTACGGCTAGGTCTGGGGCTAGCCTGAGCTAGCTCTGGCTAGCGACTCTGCCGAAGGTTGTCCAGCCCGGTAGCCAAACATAGCAACTGCTAGCCGGACGTCGGCTAGCTTCGGCTAGTCGCCGTTTTGCCTGCGACTAGACGGAGCCGGAATGCAGTGAATTAGGACCCGCCGAGCAATTATATAAGTACATTTTGCATCCATTTTTTCTTTTTGCTCAATCCGCATTATTTTCAGATCAGCCAACTAGATAGATTCAAATTCGGTCTACACATGGAACACTCAAGTACTTACCTAGTTCCAACCGCCTCGTGTCAGTTCTTTTCTCTCGAGGTTCGGCCAGGTTCGGCCCGAGCTCGGGATTCAACTTCAACTCCGGATTGTCGGCTCACAAACGGTCTTTTATTCAGCGCTCAAGATGATATTGGAAAGGGTCTGTAGGGTGCCGTACACCATCAATTTGAATGAGGGGATTGTTTAAAGCTTTACCAGTGTTCGGCGGGGTTCGAGTCCCCTAAGGCCCGTAATCTGTGAGCATATTTTATTCATTTCGCACCTCACTCCTGGTCCACTAAAATGTTCAGCTGCGAAGTCAACGAATCATCTTCACACTGTGACGCACAGGCTCCGGTGTGCGCGCGATTCTCAGTGTCGAATCGGATCGTTTCGAGCTGGAAGTAAGTAAGTCACTCGTGAGAATTTTTCAGTGTTAACAAGCCCCTCTCTTTATCCATAATCCAGAGAATCCTTACACCGAGTTTGTTGGTCACCGAGCTCGTCCGTATATTAAATAAATCTATCACAATGCTCGGCGGGTGTTCGAATCACCCAAGACCTATGTCTCCAAGGCACTTTTTTCCCTGCTCGTGCCCCTCTCATTTTGTGTCATGATCAACATTCACTTCCGATTGAAGACCATAAAGGGTCTGTTGTACACCGTGACAGTGTCCCGGCGAACGCAATGGAGTTGTGAGGCGCAAGATTCTTAAGCTTGCAATTGGACAGTCGTAGCATTTTCTTTTAGCTCTATCCATGATATTATTCTTTCATATAGCTAAACTGGTCCCAATGAAAAGCCCGTAGGCTGCTCCCCACTTCAAGTGCTTGCTTCCAAAACTCGCAGGGCGGACGAGCCCGACTCCAACTTCGTCGGTACGTACCGGCAATGTTCTTTTCCCACGGTTCGATTCTAACCCGCCGAGCGCTAGATGTCAGTATCCAGGCCGTCTCATTCCATCCAGCTCAAGAGACATACCAGAAAGACGGGAGCGTATGCAATACTGTGCATTAGTTTTCAATCTGCAAGTCACTCTGGTTCTCGGCAATGCAGATATTAGTATCATTTTAGTGAAGACCCAAAAAACCACTAAAACGGGTCTGTTTGCGCACCGGGATTCAACTGTTCTACGCTACAGACGCGTAAGTGCTTGGCCGGTGTTAGAATCACCCAAGATCCGTTTGGTGGCTACCGATGCTTTTTATGACCGATGGATTAGCCAGCCAAATCTGCACCAGAAAGGGGCCGCTGGGCCCGCATGAATTAGGGCAGTTTAAAGTGTTTAGCATAGATGGGTTTAATTCGCGCAAGGCCCGTAGACAACCATGATCTGTCTGTTTTTTTTTTACCCTCATTCCGGATACTATCAGATCTTCGAGGCTACTGAATACAGACCAAGGACTGTGAGCCGCGCAGGATAGGCTCAACTCGGATACTTACAGTCTTCGACTCGAGACTGTAATTGACACTGTTTCCCACGATTTGAATTTAATCCGGCATGTGGATGTTCATTCAGAGCCTGGCGCGATATTTAGAAGGGTTTTCGGGCTGCTGTGCACAGTCCGTATGAGATAAATTAACAGAAAGTGCGAGAATTCGGCGGGGTTCGAGCCCGCTACGACCCATCAGAAAAGACCTGAGGTATTTTTTCCCTGCTCAGTCGTAACGATTCTTCGACGATACGGATGTGCGAATCCAAAGGATCCCGAAAAGAATTGCAGGCGTGGCGTGAGTGCAATATGCAATAGTTAGTGTGCGACTGGAAATGACTTGAGTCGTGTGCATTCATCGCTTTCCCAGCATCCTAAGAATCCCCAAAACGGGTGTTGGCAACCCAAAACAGATCCTGTCGAACATACTTACTCCCAGCTGTCGGCAGGTGTTCGAATCACCCAGGACCCGTATTTTGATTTTAGCGTCCCCTTTTCCTTCTTACTTAGGCCTCCTCCTTCATCAATCCCAAGACCAAAATTGGCACCAGAATGGGTCTGTTGGAAAGCACGAGTGACACACGATACGCTGTGAGCACTGGGCGGGTTCGATTCCCGAAAGATCCATGAACCAGGACGAAAGAGTTTTTTTTTTGGTGGCGGGTAGTCTGGCTTTAATCACAGCTTTAGTTGGCATATTGGATCCGCCTCTGGGATACGTATGAGCCCCTTTTTGGTATGAGCCTTGCCGGCGAGGTTGAACTGACCGGTCGGGTAGAACGAAAAACTCAAGTCTTCATCCGCATCTTGTGCCTGTTATGGCTCGCTGCTCCCTGCAGTGGAAGAGGGTCTGTCGGCTATTGAGCATTCACTTCAAGTTCCGTCGGAAGTACGTGCTCGCCGTGGGTTCGATTTCCTTAGCCCTGTTCTGGAAGCGAGTCAATCCTTTTTTTTTGCTGGTTCCGCGGAGGATCCCACGATGCTGTTGGATCTATAGGCCGCCGAGTGCCAACCGTTCGGGTTGGGCCAGGATTCGAAGTGCTCGGTGTGGGTTCGATTCCCGCGAGATCCGTACGTTCGACACGTCGTTTTTTTCCTCGCCCAGACTCGTCTATCGTACTCGCAGCTTCAAACGACTTGATTCACTTGAGCCAGGGACTTGACGACTGCCCCCAATGGACCGTTCGTACCGTCTTTTATTCGGAGATTTACCGTTCCGAGTTACTTTTGCAAGTTTGGTGCTTCGTATACGTAGGCAGGAGGGGGCCGAGGGGGCGGTGGCATGAACAAGGAGGTCGTAGTTACGACAAAAACAATTATCCTTTTGAATCTGACTAGAAACAAAAAGATACACGAACGAGGATATGAAAAACGAACTTGTCTCAGCCAAGGCCAGAGTTCGCGAAGTAGTGGAATCCGTATCCAGAATCGACTTGTTTGAACTATGGCCCAAACCCGAGTTCCCAGGTCGCGTCACTCGAGTCATGTTGGATCTGTGCCTCATGGAGAAGCCGGGCCAGCGTCCGAGCCTCCGGCTTGTGGTATGAATCGTGGCGTGGATAGTGCAAGCAAGATAAATATGAAACCCCCCGAAATCGAGAGTCAGGGAAGGCCGGTTGACTTCGCTCTTGAGGTCTTGGGATCGCAGCGACGAAGGAGGAGTTTATACTTCAGCTACAGAAAAGCAACACCGGGTCGAAGGAAGAAAGAAGTACGTGTTGGTTGGGTGTAGCTAATACATTGGCGCTACGAAAAGTACAGGAGCTGAGAGAAAGATAAAGTCAGGTAAGAAAGATCGAACTAAGAAACCACGCACAATACGCCCGTCGCCTACCACGACTGGATCATGTTGCTGCGGATAGCCTTCCCCACGTCCGCGTCCCTCTTCCCCTCGACGACATCGCGAATGAACTCACCCCCAACACTCGGGTCTCGGGCCCCCATCTTGAGCAGCGTCTCCTTCCCAATACCTGCCAGGCCCGTCGCCAAAAAGCCGGGGCTAATCGCCCACACCTTCACCCCGTCCTCCTTCAAAATCCGCACCCACTCGCGCATGAGCATGTTCAACCCGACCTTCGTCGAGCGATAGCTCGTAAGCGGGTTCACCTCCTTCGGCTTCGGCCACCCCTTCGCCGGCGACGCGTTGATGCGCGCGAGGGCGGGGAAGGCACCCCAAACGGCGGGGTCGGTCTCGGTAATAGAGCTCGTGCCGGAGGTGAGGAAAAGCAGGCGCGGGTTCGCGCTTTTGAGTAGGAGGGGGACGGCGAGCGTGGTGAGGACGTGCGTGCCGGTGACGTTGGTGTCCCAGCTCGCATTGAAGGCTTCGCGGATGGACATGGCGCCGTCGCGGATCTCGCCGTCAAAGCCTGCGCCGGCGTTGTTGATTAGGACGTCGAGGTGGCCGTGCGTCGATGAGATGGATGCAACGGCGGCTTCAAGAGAGGCGTCGGAGGAGAGGTCAACTTGAAGTACGCTGAGGGTGGAGGGGGAGGAGGGGACTTCGGATTTGAGGGATTTGATTGCGTCCTCGCCTTTCGAGAGGGTGCGCGACCCAACGATGAGCTCGTAGGGCGTGGAAGTCGCGTAGAGGGCTTTGACGACTTCGTAGCCTAGGCCGGCGTTGGCTTTACAAGTCTCACTTAGAGAGAAGATCCGCGAGTTTCAACGTGGACTTACCGCCAGTGATAAGAACGACTTGTTTGTTGGATGCCATCGAGGTAGAAGTTGTTGTGGGAGTTCTGAGTGAGATTGTGTACGCGACGCGCCTTAAAAACCATTGCTTCGTCAGCGTTCCGCGTAAGCAGTGATCTCGGCATGTCCAAATCGATGAGCTCGGCAACGCGAAGGCCATAATTCTGCTGACGTTCGGAAGGACCGGAAGCCAAACACAACCACATTTTGAGTATATTACCTCGCGATTTTTCACTTACCCATTTGGACTGTTAAAATCGACTCCTTTAGACAAACAAGCACGGCTTTGGGTGTTTTTTTTTGCTTGGGTTCGACCAACTTCCCAAGGTTCAACACAAATTCAATTCGTTGAAAATGCGTGGCCCGAAACTAGTCACTCACGAACAAGGTTCAAGTTCAGAATTTGGACGTCTTCTTGGAAGAAGAGTCCCCGCCCCACCTTTCAGGCTCCTTAGTCCAGTCGTTGAAATACTACTCTACGGACGCTCTGTGTCGCATGCTTGAGCTTGGCTTGAGCGGCAGACGGCAGAATTTTTTTACTTGTGCCAAGTCATCCGAGTCAAGCGCTTCCACGACATTTGCTGCCTGCTGCGGTCGACATGAACCGGTGGATTTGATGCGGAGGACGGTGCCCTCGCCTGCGTATTAGGTGCAAGGGGTCGTTGAAGTTCCCGACTCGCATGAGAGTGTCCTGATATATGAGTAATCTGACCTTCCTTCAAAGTAGCGCGTTCAATCTCACTCGAAGGTATTGCTTTAAGACACGGCTTTCCATCCAAGGTCCTAGAACGGGTCTTTAGGATGCCGTGCACCG
This sequence comes from Mycena olivaceomarginata, assembly GCA_029378375.1. Classification (NCBI taxonomy): domain Eukaryota; kingdom Fungi; phylum Basidiomycota; class Agaricomycetes; order Agaricales; family Mycenaceae; genus Mycena; species Mycena olivaceomarginata. The sequence goes on along the minus strand of JARKIC010000317.1, from coordinate 203,647 downwards.
CTCATAGAGATACTGTCGATCAGCCAGTGCGCGGCGGGGGTTCGAATCCCCCAAACCCGATACACTCGGTACAAATTCCTTTTTTTATGTAGTTAGCTGACCTTGGATACAAGGGAAGGAAGGCTCCATAGGCCGTACGGGTACAGGTTCATTCTTTTTTTTTCCTTGGTACCCCGACTAAGTCTGACTTTTAGACATTGTAACCACTCGAGCTCAAAGCCGGAAGTAAGTTGCGCACATTTCCCCCCTTCATCATTACTTATACTCGTATGCAACACCCTAAAAAACACTACAGCGGGTTTGTTGGCCACCGAGCAGCTACCATACTTCGTCCATCTCCCAGCGTTGCAACTGCACGGCGGGGGTTCGAAACCCCCAAACCCATAGGGCGATGTTTCGTATCTTTTTCTTTCTAAGCCCTACTTGTCCTATTCGAGCCAGGCAGGGGAACCCAGGATCCAGGTACCACTCAAATTTGTAAAGTATAACATTCGGGACTCGGGCTGCGGACATCTTGCCTGACAAGGACTAGGGAGACGAGTCTGTTGGATACCGCCGTGCTGCGCGGGGGAAATTGCTCGGCATGGGTTCGATTCCCGTAAGATCCTTGATTGGTTCACAAAGGTCTTTTTCTTTTTTCCATCCTCTTTCTTTCTTTCCAGGGCACTGATGATTCCCAGCCCATCAGACCTACAATATTCAGCGGCGAGGTGAGCATTAAGAAAGAACAGGAACACTTCAGAGCAAAAACGTCGGTCCCACGCGTTGTGAATGCGAGAGTCATCTCCGTTCCATCCGAGAGTACAGTACATCCCTGTGCAAAATTCACAGCTCTAGAAGGGATCTGCTGCCGGCGGGCATCAACGGTAATCGGCAGAGCTGAGGCACGAAAGTTGCAAATGCCCGTGGGGTTCGATTCCCCGAAACCTATGAGTGGGTTCGACATTTTTCGGTCTTCCCTTTCATCAATTTTCATTAACTAAGCTCAACGCCCATGGACACTAGGGGGATGGATCTGCTGGGCACCGAGCACCACTCACGCAGAAAGACGGTGTATGCGCTCGGGCGTGGGTTCAATTCCCCCAAGTTCTTTAGAATGGTGATGTTGGAAGTCTTTTTATTCTTAGTTCTATAAATAAATCTGAATCGCATCAATGATTCAACTGGAGGGAATAAAATCCTTCCCTCCACCGTTACTTGATTATGTTGAATTCCAATGGTGCGGCGGGAATAGAGCCCGTTACCAAATAGATTATTCATTAACTTCGGACAGACACAATAGCGACCTGGTCAAGACATTCCGGAATGGAGGCTCTCTCGCACGACCTCGATGGATTTGAACCAATGGGAATTATGCAGGCAGGCAACGGTACAACTAGTTTAAGATTGAACGGCAGGAGCACCTTGGACGTGGGAAGCGAGAGCGCGCGAACGGTATAAGTCGTAGGCATGGGCAATGCGAATATTAAGCATATTGCATTTGAGTTCCGCTTGCAGAGTTTCACATAAGTATTCAACCTGAGCTTAGACACTGACTGGGATGTATTGAAGTCTTGAAATCACTCCGAGAAGAGGCGCAAAGTTTTCTTCAATGGTCCTCTATGCTCCGATTTGGTTCGTGTTTTTCATGGCGGACCAAGATGGAACCGCGTGCCGGAACGACCCGCATGGCTGTGCGTCGGCCGTTGCCGCTGATGGCAAAAATCCTTGCTCTCTCCATGTCCCCCGTCTTTTGTGGGTCGTTTCTTAGTTTATACTGTGGAGCTTTTCTTGCTGGGGATCTTCAGACAGGGTTATATTGTCTCTCTGCCTCTTTCCTAACGGAATTCGGTCGCGATTGCTCGTCGTATTCCTTCCACTTGGACATTCTGTTGGTCCTTCGGAGTCGGAGCCTGGAGATCACTCGACATCACTCGAGCAGTTAACTCGGCTCGCTACTCTGACCTTTTTTATCCCCCACCGCGAAACTCGGTAGCTCCAGAAAGCTTCTCTCCACTGTCCGTAACCTCTGATGTCTTCTGACATGTCGTTGATTCGTTACGGCTCGTTACTATCCTTCCTGATTGAGGTGCTGGGTACTATCAGTGAGGTGAACTGGCAACAAAGACGCTCAGAGGCGTCTATCATGAATTTATCAGTCGCCTAGGGTTCGCGCTGTAAACCTTTGGTGATGTCTAGTACATCAGAACCTGATGAAATCGCGTTAGTTTAAAAGTTTCACATTCGCGCGCGCTATTCGTTACATCCAACGTACTTTCATTTCCCTTCCACCATGGTCTTTTTTCTCGCCGCTGCCCTTGCGGCTTCGATTTGGACGCTATCCGCCGCCGCTTTTCCCTCTCAGGGCTCAGTCGTCTGGAGCGCGCCTGCACCACCAGCCGTCGTCGCTGAGTGCTATCCACTCTCTATCCAGTTCACCAGCTCCATCGCCCCGCGCAACATCTCATTCTTTTACTACGTCGGATCGCAGAGCTACGCCGGGCAGACGATCGTACCAATCACTACTTGGCCGCAATCTCAGTGGGTCGACGTCACGACCGTCTTCACCGCCTTCTCGCCGTCTGTTCCCGTCGCCGCGGGAACAATGATAGCGCTGCGCGTGATGGCCTACGACGACTCGCCGTCGTATTTGCTCCAGATCGTGATCCAGCCCAACACAGATACATCTTGCATAACAAGCGCGTACCAGCGCGGCACGGCGGATTATAACAGGTACCCACGGCAGCCTGCGACGACGACTGTATCGCCGACGACGCTGGCTTCTCCGGCGGGCACCCCGACCCATTCCTCCACCGTGGTCGCCGGACCCGAAACCTCCTGGGTCTACGGAGAATACAGCGCCCACCATCGCGCCCGCTTCGCCCTCCTCGGCCGGAAAGGCCTCCGCCGGCAGCGCCTCCGCAAGTGCGCTAATTTCTCCCACTACCCTCGCCGCCAACACCCTCCCAATTGCCGGCTCCAGCTCCAACTCCATCTTCAGCTCCAGCCCTGACACCCTCCCCCTCCCCAGCGGATCCTCCTCTGCATCCACTCTCGATTCCGCCTCGAAGTCCAAACACTCTTCCACGGGACTCATCGTCGGCGCCATCGTCGGCGCCATCCTCTCCCTCGTGCTCGCCACGGCGTGCATCCTGTTCTTCGTCCGGCGGCGCAATCGGCGACTGCGGATTAGGGAAAGGGAAAGGGCGACGACGGCTTACGACGTCGCGCCGCCCCCGATCCAGGAGGTCGATGCGGGGCGGGTGGTCCTCAGCGCGGCGCAGGAGCGGCTGCCGCCGCAGTATGAGGCGATCACTGGTCATGGGGGCCTTCGCCTCCAGGCAACGGCAAAGGGGGGCGGACGTTTACTGTTGGGTAATGCAGTCAGTCTATGTGCTGAACCTACTCTAGTTAGATAGACCTCGCCACCGCCGCAGACACGCAGACACGCAACCACTCGCACCGTCGGTCCACATTCGTTCACCATCTCTTGTACTTGCATGTACCAGGTCTATTTAATCAGGCTACATCACACGCAACCTCTGCAGGTTTCAGTCTTCGGCACAATACGCGAGAAAGTTTAACTGAGCACAGGATGTATTTCTCAGTTTAGTTCAGGCCAGCTTCAATCTACAGCGGCGGCGGCAATGTTTCTTTCCGATATTTCAACAACTCGACACCAACCGCATGGTGATAGATGAAAAGGGACGTGTAGGGTCATGCCCGTCTTCTCGACCTCCATCGACCCAGGTACTATCCCTCCCACCTCCACAGTTCTTGCGGGGACCCCGTCACACCTGAGCGATTGCTCGCGATCCCTCTTCAATTCTCGGTTGGTCTGTGTCATGCCTTGTGTATTTTGTGAGTACTTACAAGTATTGGGATTTCCGGGGCGGGCTTCTAAGTTCTAATTTCTAACTGGCAGTGTCAACCACTGGCAGTGAGCTTGTATTATTTCGGGAGGGCTGAGGCCGGGAAGGCACGGGCATTCCAGGTAGCCATAGACAGAGCCGACATCTGGAAAAAGGCCGGTGCGGTCCACCGTGTAGAGAGCTGTACCAAAACAACCGAAAGTTGAACCGACGTCGGATGTCGGCCCTGCTGTCTCATCATTCAGTCACGATCACTGATCAGCGCTCAGCGCTCGGCGATCTGGGGAAGCGGCGGGGAGAAAAGGCCGTCGATCGACTCGCCGCGGGGGTCGAAAAAAATGTAGGTTGAACTTGAACTTCCAAGTTACCTCCACCCAACCTAGGTCTAGCCTTCTCAGTACCTGGCAAATCCAATTCAACAAGCGCCGAGCATTTGCCTCTCTCGGATTTTTCTGGGCGGCGCTGGCGTTAGAGGCTTCAGATAAGTATTCAGGACATCTTGCCAAAATCCTGGCGATCCCACGACCCGACAGCGCGCCTGAAGGCGCCTGACTTTTTTAAATGCATCATCTGATGTTGTTACATAAGATATTTACGTGTTGTCGGCTTCTCAGCCACAATAAACAGCTCGCTCCGGCTGGGCGGTTTCCCCCCCCCTGCCCCCGCCCTCTGTCAACGATGTCGTCCACGCCTACGGACCTTGAGAAAGAGAAATCGGAAGTGGATTACAGAGAGGTTGGAAGATTACCCTAACCACCTCCCTCCCCGATCTTGACCTGTTTTGTAGGACTCGGAGTCGCAAACGAACTCTTATGTATACGACGAGGCTGCGGAAAAGGCCCTCCTCCGCAAACAGGACATCCGGATCATACCCTTGTCGGCCGCGATCTACCTGCTAGCTTATCTGGATAGGTCCAATATCGGTGAGCGGCATCCTTCGATCCCCGAAATCGAATCGGTGTTTGAGGTAGGTATATCCTAGGGAACGCCAAAATTTTGAACTCAGAGACACACAACGACCTGCTCTCGGAAACTCATATGACGGCGTTTCAATATACGTAGGTGGACCTTGCGTTCTGAAGTGCAGTTGGCCCACGCTTGATCCTAGGATTGCTCTGATGGTTTTTCTGATCGCCTACGCCCTCTTCGAGGTCCCGTCAAACTATTTGCTCAAGAGACTGAGTCCGAGCGTAAGAGGCTCCGTCGGATTCTGGCTCTGAAGCTAAACGTTCGTATTGACCTTCAGCGCTGGATTGCCTTCCTGATGTTAGCTTGGGGGGCTTTGACGATGGGGCTTGGTGGTACACACACGTATGCCGAGCTCACTGTTATACGTTTTCTGCTTGGTGTCTTTGAAGCCGGTGAGTCGATGGGTTCATGAAGAAGCCTGGATTAACCTTGGAGATACTGTAGGATTATTTCCCGGTTTGGTCTATTTCTTAACGTTCTGGTACCGGTGCGTCAACACAGTGCTACTCTTACCGTCTTGGAGCTTATCCCCGTTCAGGACGGAGGAGCGTTCGATGCGAGTGGCATTCATCCTTGCCTCCGCAACCTTGGCCGGGGCATTCGGCGGCGCAATTGCTTTCGGTGTAGGACATATGAATCAAACCAGCGGTTTATCTGCTTGGCGCTGGCTTTTCATTCTGGGTATGTATTCATTTTTTCTTGAAGATGGAAGATACTGACGAGCCTGCCCATATTTCAGAGGGTCTCCCTTCGTGCTTGTCTTCTGTCCTCATTTTCTTCATCCTCCCGGACTATCCAGAGACTGCACACTGGTTGACGGAGGACGAAAAGAAACTGGCAGCATACCGACTCAAAGACCAAGGCTCCAAGGGCAGTAGCAAACCGATGAAATGGGGGGAGGCGAAGGAGACTCTGACCGACTGGCGGTTGTACGCCCACTACGCCGTGTGTCCCAATTTTCTTCATATATCCGAACTTGGCAATGTTCATTGCAAATTCAGATCTACTTTGGAGTATCTCCCCCATTTTCGAGCTTGTCATTGTTCACGCCGTCGATCGTTGCTGGATTAGGCTTCAAATCGCTCAAGGCTAATCTCATGACAGTGCCGCCGTACGCAGTGGCTTATGTTGTCACTGTCGCTACCTCCTGGTCGGCCGATCGGTATAATGCGTGAGTTTTTATTTCAGGAAGCTAATGAATGATATTGACGTGCTGTCGCAGTCGCGGGCTTCATGCTGGCATTGCCTGTATCGTCGGAGCGGCGGGTTTCATGGCGTCGGCCCTTCTCCCTGCGGATGCTTATGCGGTAAATAGTTTCCTGTCCCAACCTTCCTTTTATAAACATGCGTTAACACGAGCCCTTGCCCAGCACCGGTACGGCTGCCTCATAGTCGGCGCCGCCGGTTCCTTCGCCGCTATCCCTCCCCTTCTCGGCTGGATCACTTCCAACGTCTTCACAACCTCTGCTGCAGGTTTTGTCATCGCGCTGAACATCTCCTTCGGCGCTCCGGGGCAGATTGTCGGGGTCTGGATCTACAAGGCCCCCGAGGCAACGAAAGGCTACCCCACGGGCCACTGGACCAACTCCGCTCTGTTGCTGTTCTCCGCCGCCGGCTGTTTTGCCCTGACGGTTTATTATCGGAGACTGAACCGTGTGTTGGTGAGGCAGGGAGGGGAGCAGCGGTTGTATAGGTATTGAATGGGTGTTGATGATCATGACTGCCTATGTAAACCCAGATTTAAACGATTTCTTTTCATGAAATAGCTCGAGCTCTGATTCCGGAGATGCAATCCTCAATACAGTCTTTATTTTCCGGCAGGGCTATCGCTAGCTTGCCAAAGGTGCAGAAAGGGCCGTAGTGCAGGTTGTTTGTTGTTGTTAGTAAACTGTTGAATCCCTGGATCCGCAAAATAAAACGGTGATAAAGAACCTCAATCAAGCTTCTTAGCTAACCATGGCATTCTGAGTTGGAACTCTCCTTCCAACTCAACTCAATATTTTTACGTCTTCTGTTAACGCTCGATGAGGAGCTTGACAGCAGGACTTCAGTACTCAGGAATCACAACTTTGCCCACCGACGCTCTCCCTCCACGTCAATGATTTCGATGCTGTCTATATAATGGGACACTCCGACTAGCCATTTCTGGCAACTGTAACTGCGAGGTTTCTAACTGATAACTTACGGTTCAACAACAGGTATGGATATCATCTTTCGATCGAGAATCTAGGGAATTTGAGACGAGTTAATCTATTTCGGGGTTTTAGCTCGTAATCATGCAGCGTTTCAGACGAAAGGAATTATGACTGTGCGAGAATCCCGGCGCCGTATTTAACCACTTCTTTCAACTTTATCCGTTTGGAAAAAAAAATATCAATGGCGAATTGAACCCGTACTAAGAGGTTTGAGCCATTCTACCTACCAAATATGGAAACTTATTTACGGTCCAACAATCCCAGTCGTCCTGATTTTTTCAACGCTTGAACGCTTTCTTTCAATCTACATCCCATGGTATCCCAATAATCACAATCCTTCTCTGTATTTGTTGGCCTGGGAAGAATATTGGACATCTCATCCAGAATTTGGGCAATGGATTCGAAGGCTTGCATCCTTTCCTGCCACATGGAGTCAAACCCGGATGAACGACAAACTTCGATTTCCTGTCTGGCAGCTGTTGTCGCATGGGCGAGAGATTTGTGGAGAGGCTCTGAGAACATTGCATCGAATTTGGTGGTCGTCGGAGAAAACTCCATTCGCCACTGATGCTCATCGTAGCCATGTCCGCAGCGTAACAGAACGCAAATGCTGCAGTCCAACCACATCAAGGCTTCTCTGAAGCTTCCTGATGCTGTGAAATCAACGTTATCCCAGAAATTGGCCAGCGCAGCCAATGTCAGCCCAAATGCGTGCTCGTCGGCACTCTTGGGTGTATATCCGTCTAGGCTGAGCCCACAGATATTCGCGAGAGCAGAGCTGTATGTTTCGGCCACATTGTGGGTCCATGTTTTCAAGGAAAAAAATATGTTGATCCAGGAGCAAAGCTCTTTACGAAGGTCGGAATGAAAACCGATGGTGCTGGACAGGTTGTTTCCCAGAGTGATATACTCCTGCACTGAAATCGCCGGCTCAAGGGGATTTAATAGAGTCTCGTTTAAAATCTTCCTCGACTGGATGACACGATGAGTTATGGAAGACCATACATGCGCATTTTGAAGGATTGGCCGTAACTCCTCGTCCTGGAAAACGTCAGCTCGTAGTAAGCTGCGGACGACATGTATAGAAACATGTTCATGCTCGGAAAGCGCCCGTAGAATAGGTTTGATGCTCTCTTTGCTGGGCGGCTCATCGTAATAGTTCAGCGCCTGCAAAAGAGCATCGAACCCGTCCATAGTGTCGCCATCCCATTGCGCATAGTTCGTCATCGAGATATCCATATCTCTCAGCGCGCTGTGAACCCAAGCAGCGTGATGCCGAAGGCCATGGTGCGGGGGTTCTCCGAAGTGATTAATTGTCCACCGACACGCGGCTAGCACGGGAATAAACCATCCTGCAGTGCGGGGAACGGAGCCGCAAAAATTGTATATTATGGATCGGCGTTCTTCCTCAGAATCGTACCACAGGTTAAAACGGCATCCTTGCCGGCGGATGATGTGTATGACCTGGGCTGCAAGATACACGGAGATTTGCCCAGTTTCAAGACTCAGCGCGAGTGTTCTTAATACGGTTTGCAATAACCTATCGGCGAATTGACTGTGGTCATTAGACCTGGTTTATACATTCAGCTAGATAGCACCTCACCTTTTGTCGATCCAAACCGCATCACGGCTGTTGGGAATCCTCCGAGACAAGAAGGTGTTGACGAGGAAAAGATAATCCGCAAAGCTAGAAGGCTCAGACAGGGTTGACATCTGGTTGTCGAATTCGCGCACAAGGAAGTATTCGAATTGTCCGCGGGATAACTCCTCATTTCTATGAGGAAGGAGGGATGGGATGACGTGTAACGCCCACTCGAGAGCCAATGGTTTCCGATCTACGGAGCCAAGAAGAGAGCTCAGACTGCGGAGAGGCGCGCGTAGCACGTCAATAATTTGTTGCAGGTCCGTGCCGAGATTGGAAAAGTCGGTAAAGCTTGGGATTGGGTCCGAAATCGAGGTGATGCAGCGCAAGGTGCCATAAGCACGTCCGAGCTGAATGGCACGTATGTATGCCCCGTCTCGGACGCCATGAAGGACTACCGCACCATCTTCAAAAGAATGATCAAAGCAGCCCAGGAACTGGTCACGCACTCTAATCATTTGGTGTGCAACGTCCATCGTGCTTGGCCATTGCAAGTCGGCAGCGAGATCGGCAGCTAGCGTTACCGTATTGGGATCGGTTGAGGTCTCAAGCACCCATGATACGGCGGGTACTTCAAGGGACGGTTCAAAAAGCGAACAATCAAAGATTGGATCAGGTTCCAACGACTGCGTCGATTGCACTTTACGCGTCGAGAAACGTGGAAGGAGGTCGAGGGAACCACGAATATGACGGGAGCAAATCGAATGGATGTGGGATACCAAGATGCAGAGAGAGCTGGTGGCCACTACGGATGCAGCCTTTAATTTCCTCCGCAGAGGTGATGGAACGAGCAGAGGTATGAGGGGTGCCAGAGGGGTTTGGAACGGAGAATCTGGAAAGACTACGGCAGAGGCGAGGAGGAGGATATATGCTAGTGTTCCCAATGAAGTCAATCCCAGCACAATGAGTGCGAGGACAAGGTTTATCCTCCACAGGAAAACGGAGAGACCGGAAGCAAACAGAAACAATCCAAATTGGAGTAGCAGGGGAAAAATCTGCATGATTGTGTCGAACTTCCATTTGCGCAGGCCATCCAGTTTCCGCTGGCGCTCGAGCCCACGCGTCTCGACGGTTCCCCTTTCCCCCGCCGCCGAATAATACATCAGCCATTGTTTCCCGAGGACGGCGAGGAGAGCAGCGAGAAGTGTTGAGCCTAAGCTAACGAAGAGCAGGCTTTGTGCAACCAATATGAGCAGCGAGGGATTGGATGGCTGAGAGGAGCCCGAGTCAGACGACTGAAATGCAGGCTGAATCTGGATGATGAACGCAGAATCGACTGCGGAAAAAAGACCGGCCTGCGGGTAAGAAATTAATACACCTGTAACACTATGAATGCAGAAACAAAACACACAAATATGAGAGAGGTGTCCAGATCCGTGCCATATCTTTGAAGCAGCTCCTTGTCATGCTCATCTGCCAAGGTCTTGTAAGCGCTCCAAAATGCACTCTTCTTGTCGGTGGTGGGCAGTGGCTTCGGCTTGAGCCCTTCGACAGTTTGACGAAGCCTGCAGTGGGTTGGAAGTAACTTAAGTAAGGGAGCATTTGAGGCGGATCCAATAGGTTTACCTCTCCGCTTGGTGCTCCTGTTGCTTCACGAGATTGGAAAAACATGATTGCAGCGTACTGATAAGCCTGGGATCATGCTTGCGATAATGAATGAAGTATATTGAACCGATTACTCCTACCTGTCATCGTTGGTTCGTCTATGTCGGCGACCGCTGGAATCCACATTGGAGGTCATGGTGGAGGGTGGAAGTAGGTCAGGCGGTGTACACCGTCGGGAAAGTACCCGTCCGTGACAGTGACAGTGGCGCTGGCCATGCCATTCTATTTCCGCATACGAAGTGTCGTTCATTTGGCAACGAGTAAGGTAGCGGACAGACAAGTACGGTTGCCCCACGTGATGCATTAGCCTTATTGGGAAGATCGTTAAAGATTCACTGTAATCAACCTGTTCTCAGATTGAATTAAAAATTCTGGCTCAACAGTTCTGTGTGAATGTATAAGAAGACTGCTCCTAAATATTTTGAGGAATTTTGGTTAAGAAATGGGGGACGAGTTCCTAAATTGATGTGGCTGGGAAGTGCCATCAATGTGGGCGGAGAATACCATCAATGTCTGATCATTTGGGAACTCGTCCTCCATTTCTCAACCGAAATTTCTCAACCGAAATTTCTCAAAATATTTAGGAGCAGTCTTCTTATACATTCACACAGAACTGTTGAGCCAGAATTTTGAATTTAATCTGAGAACAGGTCGATTACAGTGAATCTTTAACAATCTTCCCAATAAGGCTAATGCATCACGTGGGGCAACCGCACTTGTCTGTCCGCTACCTTACGCTGTCAGTTTCGTTCACTTTGCACATTTATTATTGCATCACACTTTTCATGTGTGCAACACTTTTTCGGTCGGCAGCCGAGCCTGCCGAGCAAGTGCAAAGCAAGTGGTTTTGTTTGCCTCAAGTTTGCCTGCATCATTCAGCGCCAAGGGGTAACCGATTTGCGAAATTTACACTACACCTCGAAATTTTTTTCTCAGCGAAAATTGGGCCTCCCCCCCTCCCAGAAAAGGGAATTTCCATTTTAGGAAGTGATCGACCAGTCGGCAGCTAGCGGCACGCTGCCATGGGCGCTTCTTGTTGTTGAACCCGTAACCGTTACACTACACCACATCACTAGTCTAACGGCGCTGCTTTCTTGCTGCTTTACATGGCTCACAAACGAAGTTCTTTCGAGCCTCCCCGCACTCTGCATGGAACTGCCCAATTGTAAGCAATGTCCGCCACTGAAATGAAACCAGTATGCACCCAAACTGTCTCGCACCCCGCCCTGCTGCACTTCGCTGTGCTGGATTCGCGCTGGCTGTCGGTAACTTCCTTTCCACAAACACACTCAAATTTTTTCTCCGGTTTCCTCTTGTTACCTCGGCGACGTTTCGGCAGGTCTTCGATGGTATCCGCTCCCACTACTGCTGCCGGTGCAACAGAGGTGTCGTTGGCGTGTGGATCAGGTGTGAGTTGACTTCCGACGCCATGCGCGGGTGCAGTTGATGGCCCAGCTACCAGCGTTGACACGGGCTTCACCAGCGGGCCGGGCAGCGAAAGCTGTGGGGCTGTCGTGTGCATGATCTCGCGGTCAACATCATCGTCTTCCCGGACAGGCAAGCCTGGAATGGGCTGTGTCGGTTCATCCAGATATTCCAGCGGCGCACACTCCCAATCCTCGGCTTCCTGTTTAATTTTGCAAACATCAATCAAGTCTTCAGAATCAGGGTTACTTTCCGATTCCGAGTCCTGGACGATGCGATGATTCGCACGGCGGCGAGGTGCGCGCAGAGGCTCATCAGCTAGATCAAGCTGTGTATATGACCGCAGAGTCTCGCAAATCACTGAAACATGTTTTCTAGGGCCGTTTTAGCTGTTAAAACCACTCTATAACTTTTGGCGTACAACTTTTTTTTCGAGCCCGGGAGGGACCCCCCTCCCCCCCCCCTATATAAGGAAATTCCTTATCTTCGGAGCCCCTTGTTCAGCGCATTTGCTAACTCCCAAAGTTCGCTGCTGTACTTATTCTATATTCTGTCCGGCTCATTGAAGCTGCTGATCACCAGAAACACACTTTTATACTTGAGTGCATCAGTTTCTGAGACTTCAAAGTTCATTGACCAACAAATATTCAACGCCATCACGTGACTGCATCCCTGGTCGACACGTCCTCGCGTCACGTCGGATTTCAGATGCAAATCTGCACGGAGCATCTCAAGCGAAGAATCCATGGTACCACTGTCTCTGTTCTGGAATCTTATGGCAAACAAAGGAATATTGTTGATGTCAAAACAGTGTCCAGTGATACTGTCGAATACTCGAATAACCATGAAGGAAAGGCACTTAGCAGGGTGAGAGAAAGAACAGGACACAGGCTCACAAAAGTCATGCAATTGGCTCTGCTAACTTGTGGTATGCCGTTTGGCCATTCACCAGATGATAGATATGATGGTGAGTTTGTCCACATTCGGTTCTGGGCCGAGTTCCTTCAATGACATCGGTAACCTGGCCCGACCGTCCGAGGCCTTACCCGACGGCTACCAGAATGGGCCAGCCCGAAAGTGTTGCGCTGCCAAAAAAAAGTGTGGTGCCATAATTAATGTGCAAAGTGAGTGTCATAGAGATCGGCGGCAGCCATCCATATTTTCACACTTTGGCCGACATGCTACACCGCATTTGCAAGAATTAGAGGGACGGCCGGCCCAGAAAAGAGGCGAACCCTTACATGTAGTCTAGCTGCCTCCAACCAAACGTCCTCGCTCTTTGAGCACTGCTCGCAGCTGGCCTTGATGATTTTCCTAGCAGCAACCATTCTGCCCACATATTCCTCTAAGCAAGCAGCGGCGATCCACCCCGGAGAGTGTATCGGATTCGACTTGACGAGAGAGTCGAACAGCATGCGAGCACGTTTGATGTTACCAATTTCTGCACGGATTTGAGAACACTGTTCAGCTATGTGAGGTAGCCTTTCGGATCCACAGAAGTGCTCGTGCCCGAGATGGCTGTCTCGGAAATCTGGAACGGCGTCTTTAACGAGAGGAATATGAAGAAGAGTGAGCAAAAATACCTGATCAAGCTTGAGAGACAAAAATTTGTCGCGAGCTTGTCCAATTTCGACAAAGTTGGTGAGTGTACCCGAGTCAGTAGGGGTTTCAAAGCCACCGTTCTTCGAGAACAAGTTATTTCAAATAGGACATCAGATTGACATCGGAAGCGCATGCGGCAGCACGCACCTGTTGTTGTCGGTCATCCAGAGAATTCTCATATTCACTCTTGGACCAATCGCAAATGACCGCTCCATTTTTCACCTTTCTTACGAGTTAAATTGGCGACTTCGGGAAGAGTCTCCCATTCCTCGTCAGTCCCAGCGCTTAGTCCCTCGCTGCCATTTTAACTGTACAGAAATCCCTTCCAAAATTAATACAAGAAATGACCTTCCCCCGCCTAAATCTACCTTGCGCGCCCGTTGCTTATCCCTGTACGCGCGTGTTATTCAAAAGCAATACCAGTACGCCAGTGCCCGCCGGGATTCCAGGATTCGCCACCAAGAGTGATGCCCTACGGATGCCCTACGGAAAGTCGAGCACCTGGTGACTGATATGGTATGACTTTGCGTGACGTCGTCGGGGAGCCTGAATTCGACGCATGCTTTCCCCCCGACAAGCCGTTCAGTTTCCACTGGCAGACTTTCGCCAGCGCCTCAGTCAGGCTATCAATAAAGTGGGGTACTCGAGGTATAGCAAATGGTGGCCACCCGCACCTGCACCCGCGCCCAATCGTCACATTTAGCAGACCATGCCGTCTCTCGACAGAATTCACGCTCTGTCCTTGCCCCTTTCTTTTTTCAACAGTCAAAATAATGCATAAATGAATTCACACTAAGAAGGGAACTGATGCACACCGAACCGCAGTGCAATACTTCGTCGCCTTCGGAATGTGTCCGCAAGGACAATATTTTTCGTAACACACATAAATAACGGCAAGGTTCAGACAAGAAAGGATGGCATTGAGTGGGAGCCGAACATTATGTACTGGGGAATAGATTAGAATGGTATAATTGTACGCACGAGGAGGAGATGAGACAGAATATGAAGCGACCAAAATGAAGAAAAGGAGAAAAAAGTTGAATCCAGGTCCCCTTGTCTCCAACTTCAGCGCGTCCTCCGGAGGCATACCGGAGCCCGGCATCGAACCGTCGTAGGACGGCATCGTCTCTGCGAAGTCGTGGTACCCCAGCGGCGTAGGCAGGTAGCCAAGCGAGTTCGGCTTAATCGGGGGAGCGCGCCTTGTGGCGTGACGGCTTGGGATAAGGCTGGTATTGTCGGTATTCCATTGTACTGAATGCACACACAGTGAGAGGTTTGGTGATTTTGCTTCTCGGGGCTCCTACGATTAATTTCCCGAGTATGTTGATCAAGTATCCACCTACTTGTGGGGCATCTTTTTCGCTCCACAAAAAAACAAGAAAAAACTCGACAAGGCAGGGACATGTACTACACATGCACGCGGCCATGCGGGTTACCGATTCGTCCCCTGGGCAGCCATGCGGATTGCTGCTGGCGAAGTTCAACGTCCGCGCGTGGGGGAGAGTGGGGAGGTGCGAGAATTAGATCGACCGAAGCAGCGAAAGGACACTTTGTCAGGGATCAAACACATCAAACAATCAACCGGATTTCTTGTTCAACTCTTACTACTTAGCCAAGTTCGACAGCAGAACTTAATCCACACTACACCCAACAAAAACTCGAATTGCCTCGATGCGCACAGCGGGAACTGGAAGGGCGCCCTGGTGCCGGTGATAACCGTTATAATATGCGCTGGAGTGCTGGGGAGATAGCTTTCGGATAACGGCCAAATCGGTAAGCGGGGGCAGATTCTGTACAATTAGTGGGCCAATATATCAGGAGAAAGTACCACCACTTACCTGTGCAGAAGGTTCCTTGCCATCAAGGAATAGGACGGGCTCAAAGGGCCTCCCGCTGCCGTTTCCGCATCGAAGATTATGACTCTATATAACACGTTATTAAGAAAGGTCGTCTAGAAGGCTTGGAACCACGGACCTTGGCAGCGAGGATCTGGGTCTTGACGCTATGCTCCTTCAGCAAGAAAACATCGTCCTTCACAGTGTCGACATTCTTCTTTATTTCCTTGATGTCTTCCTTAATGTCCCTGATGTCCAGTTCGATGTCTCTGAGGCTATCCTTAATAAGCTCCTTGAGACTATCCTTGAGGGCCTCCTTGACAGCATCGGCAAACCAGGCAGGCGCAGCGTCTAACGGGAGATGAAGAGGTGGCATCGGGAAGGTTTACGATGTTAGGGGCAAGAAGCTGAACAGGCATGACGGTTGTTATCAAAGACAACGAACCATGAGGAGAACGGGCAGGTCCTTGCGTGATGCGCTCGCGTGTTCGTGACGTAACACTGTCATGTCTTTGCGATTCTGAGCACTCTGGCGCATCTAGCGGACAGTCTGGGGCTTTTTCGTGGTTTCGGCTACGGCGTGGACCTGATGCCGCGCGCACAGTGCTCCGGCGTCACAGTACGCAACCCAGGTCTCCTACGGCGAGCAAGAGGAGCACGCGCTGCGTCACGCTTCCCATCCCCCAACGTGCGCATCTCACTCCACTCAGACGGCGTGTACTGCTTTCTGCCACGATTCGCAGCCTGGCGACGATGGATACGGCCTCACGCGGCCTCAAACGCACCACAATACGCACCGTGCTTCGTGCCTCGATGGGGGCACGACCGGAGGCCCGCGTACCCGCACGACCAGGTCGCAAGCGGGGCGGGTCTACCTCCACGCATTCGCCTGCGTCTTCGCCTTCGCCGCAGGCCCCATCTCGACGACACTGCCGTATTCCTTGTATAAAGCTCCTTGCCCACCTCCTCCCATTTCTGCTACACGTTCTCGTTGCGCACAGTGTCTTCCCTGCGGCGTGCGTATTGCGCGGCGGCATGGCTTCTCCGCGCTCCACTCTTCCCCGCGTCGGTGTACACACTGCGCTTGGTTCTTTGACGCCCCACTGCACTGCTGCACCTGCGTGCGCCGCTCACGTCCACCTGCGCGTCTGCATGCTTGGCGGCGCCCCGACACCGCCCTCTTCCTGCCCGCCCTTTCCGATCCATTTCCCACCTTTCATTTCGCGATGCGGCGTGCTTCCGCGCCGACGGGAATCATGTATTTTTGTGCGCCGATGACGGACTGCGCGGGCATGGTGACGGACTCCAACACTGAGGAGTGGCGGAGAGGGGTGCCGGGGAGCGTGGGGCTGAAGACGGAGGTGAGGTGGATGTATGTGCGGGTGCGGGTGCGGGTGCGGGTGTACATGCCGTGGTATGAAAGGAATGCACGAGAACGGAGGATGGGGGAAGAGATGGAATAAGGACGCGCCCCCCCCCCGCCGTGCGGGCGGTCTGCGAGGGGGTGGGATGATGCGATTGCGAGACACCCCGCGCGTGGAGAGTCGCCGCTCGGGCAGCTGTTCCATTTCTCCCTTTATAGAAGGTCCATATGCTTGCACACTCCTCGTTTGTGCCCCCTAACTGACGCAATTTGCTAGTGCTCGTTCGAGCCCGGGAGCTTGGTCTAGGAGGCACCCTCGCCACCCGCCTGCGGCCCGGCTACTCGCGGACAGTACCCGTCCTTAATGTTTTGGAGAATATGCGTACTCTCGCAGTAAGCGGGCGTCCGCACACCGCCTTCTCTCCGATCGCCTCCGATGCGTCCCACTCTGCGCGAACGCGATCCTCCCCATTCAGCGGAATGACTACCGGGAGCCTTATCCTCCCCTGCGGACCGCAGGGCGTTCCTACACTCATTCGTCGAGGATGGGTCGGGAGGCTCGATTTCCTTTTGGGGATATCCCCCAAAGTGCGAAATTCGGAATCCGCGTTTAGTCCTCCGGCGCAACGAGCTGCCCACGGTCGCGGGTTGCGAGCTGGGTCTCTGCGCCGACCGCCTCCGCCTGGTGGGATCCTCTTCCCTTCCGCGCCATCGGCGAAGCTTGCGCTGGGTTTCCCGCACTTCCCCACCTCGTGCTCCAATTTCACTTTGGCGGGCTCCTCATCTGTGAGGCGTCGCGAGCATGTATCCGGCGCGCCTGAAACTTTTATCCCCGTCTGTGTATCGCTGATATGTGGACTGGTGGGATCCTCGCGAGACGAGGCGGGAGGGACGGATGCACACAAAGAATATGGAGGGTTTGAGGCGGGATGGCGTTCGCGTGTGAAGACGCTGGAGGCTCCGGCGCAGCTCGTCGCCGGTATGCGCCCGCCGTATCCGTGTGCTGCGCGTGAGCGGTGTGCGCACCACTCATTCTTCGGACTGTCCCAATATCGACCTCGCAAGCGGGAGCGGGGGAGGGGACGTCGTCGTTGATCATACCGTGCTCTTCTTTTCCATCGTCTGCGTCGCCTGTGCCGCCAGCGCTGTTAGGATATGGATTAGGGTCGTCGTCTTTGCCCCTGGCATCTACTTCGGCACCTATCTTCCCTGCGGTCTCATGGAGCACCACGATGTCCTCCTCGTCTTTCATCCATCGTGTCCCTAGCCGGCGCTCGGTTGTGCTCCTCGGCTTCCGGTGCGGTATGTGCGTTGCATCGTCTGTGGCAAGCGGGAAATGAGCCGAGGCTGGGCGGCGCTCAGCTGCAATATTGTGCGGGAGACCGTCCTATGAGTGTTGGAAATTGGCAAATCGGCTTTCACGCCATACATAGGTAGGAGAACCCTGTACGGACGATAGGTAGTACATATTCGCTCAGTCCTAATATTCGTATTCGGAGTGCCGTAGGCGGTGGAAATATTTGAGCACTAATAGATGCATTCCTGACGTTGCAGTTGTCCTCGCCTCTCATACGAGAACACTCGACGCTCCGCCTCCAGTTCCAGCACTCACTTCAATCGTCTCAATCGACCCCAACCAAATTCCTCCCTCTACATGGCACTTGGAATAATAGAACGAAGACATCGTATCCCAATTCATTTATCTACCGCTAAATTGGTCACTCCTCTTTGCTCTGCCTTGGCTCTCGTTGTGGTATGACTGACTGGTGTATGTATAAATGGACAGATTCGAAGACATGAAGTGAAATGGGTCAACATACGAATAAGGAACGCAAACGAATGCAAAGGGAAACAATTCCGTCAAGTCTCCGCTCGACCTCGTTCGCCGCCGGACTGAATCCTCTAGAGTCATAAATAGGATTGATCCCGATGTGACCTGGGTCATCGCGTCCAACAAAAAAAAAAACCTCGTTTCAGACAAACGGCGTATCTCTATGTCCCAGCATTCTTCTCTTGAGACTTGAGACGTGTATTCATCTTGGGCCGCTCCAGAATCTCCAAGCCGGGGCACCATAACTGAACCCACATTGTGGATATCAAGACTATTGCAAAGGCGTATGTACTCTGAGGCGACACAGGTAAATCCAATGACCGTGAGTGCGATTCAGACTCTGTCCCGCCACGTAATTCCCCAAAGCCAGCCCCTAGGTACGCATGCTTCGTTATTTTGTCTGCAGAGGCAAAGTCATCGTGATCCAAGAGTCCTACAATACGGCTTTGCTGGAGAAGATACACCAGACGAGTCCGCCCTCGAATCGATGTAGTTGTCAACGCGTTACGTGAGGAATGCTGTTCATAAGGTCGGACTCGTTAGTTGACCTTGGACACTTAAATGGCCAAGTTATATGATTCAGCACACTCCACATCCACAACGAGAGAAGGCGCAGAGCAGATTGTTTACAGTTATTAGCGATCCGTTGAATTAATGGGCCCGCACAGTTCAACCGTTCAGCGGTGATCAAGAACTTAAAGCTCGAGTACTACCATAATTTTCTCGTTTTCCGTATTCCGCGAGTTCAAAGGGAACGACCAACTCAACTCTGCACATTCCCGTTCGCTAACCTTCATGATGATGATGGTATCGGGTACATACACTGAAAGATAATTACGTCGCTTCATCCGCAGAGTAGCCCTGTGCAAGCAGATCGTATGCTTCTGGAGACCTGCACTTCACATCACATTTGAATGACGACGGAAATCTATCAGCGTCGAATGAGTACACCAAATGCCAGGAGAAAGTGAGACTTACGAGATAGTGCCGGACGAGTAGGAAACATCGGGAACAACGGTGTGCCCTTCAGAATCCCGAACTGGGAGGATTTCGCATGTTGCCAAGACTGTTGATACAATTGCGAAAAACGTTGCTTCCGCGAAATTCTTTCCGGGACAAGCTCTTCTACCAAACCCGAACATCACACTGGTGATTTTGTCCATTTCCGAATCGAGACCCTGGTATCGGTCAGGGTTGAATTCCATCGGGTTCGGAAATACCGTTGGATCATGGAGCATGTGCCTAATTTTCAATGAGCCGCATGGTCAGCGGATGTTGATGAAAAAAGAAAGACTTAACCAAATATTTGGTATAACGAGTGAGCCTTTGGTCAAGTGCATGCCGTTATATATATCATCCTGGCGCAGTGCATGCGGAATACCTAGGCCCAATTTGGTACGTTCAAGACTGAAGATCGGATTAAGAGATTACCCAGCGGAGCGGCAGGCTGCCATCGAAAAACTTCCGCCATTATGCTTCTGACATAAGGTAGAGAGGGTCGATCCTGTAGGACAGGCAATCGGTCGGAGCCAATTACCCCGTCAATTTCTTCCCGCGCTTTGGCTTGGATTGAAGGATTCAACATCATGGCAAGAAAGAACGTCAAGACCGATGACTCGTTCTGCGAACACATGGATCAGTAAACGTGGAGACCTATGTATAGCACTTGCAGTATCCAGTCCGCCACCCAGTACAGTAGATGCGGCCCAAACAAGTCTGTCTTCCTGCTCTTCAGACAGTTTCCCGTCCGAAGCTTCGATGGTACTGGCACAAAGATTGGGAAGGAGCACCGTTCCCGACGCCTATGTGCAGGACAATCATTGACGGACTCGACGGATGCTTGGTCGGTAAACACCGCACCAGATTTTTCTTGGACCACAGATACGGGTTCAAAGTTGCGGCCATCACGATTTTTCGCCATCGCTTTGCAGTTTGGAGAAATACAGTCCCCGGCATATAGGTCGGCAGATATTTCACTGGTCGCATCTCTAGCCAGACAATTGTTTTGGGAAACAACCGACTCACACATGGGTAGTAGATCAACAGCCCACACTCCAGGCGCAGTAGCTTGACTGAAATTCTCCATTGCGGTTAAAGGCATGGTTAGAAAGGGATCGTTCTCATCGGTGATATAGTGACCATAGGTAGCCCGGACAATAATCGTTCCAATTCTCCTACATGGTGACCAAATATTGATCTCGGCTGAAGCATCGGAATACCGACACTCACAGCTGGGTTTGACGGGGCAGTGTGTAGTTGGATCATCCACAAGTCCGTGGACCAGCTTCCGAGCCTCGGCCTCTTGAAAAGGGTAGTGGCGAACTGCACTTGAGCCGAATTCCTGGGCAATCAGCTTGCGTTGTTGTCTCCAATTGTCGTTGTATGGCTGGAGGGCAAACGTGTTTCCGTACCCACACCTGTATGGCCATGAGAGTTACATCGCCGAAGTGGACGCTGTGGACGCATTGCTCACAGATTTGCCATCGCCTGAAACAGGATGAGAGAAGATAAGTACATTACCGGCCGAGCTCACCAAGTTGGGGCGGTCCGAATAGATGGAGGAACGGCGATCCAAAAGGTCATTCGCAATCTTTGCGGAGTTGATGACAATAATGGGTTGACCCAAGGCATCTAGATATACAATGTCCCCTTTTGCGTCGGATAATCAGGTGTTGTGTTTGGGGGAATCGAACTGTAATTCACCGTAGGTTTTGGACCATTTGGAGAACGTCACCCATTGGTGTTTCTGTGGTATTTCGAGCACACTTCCGATGAGAGGCCATCGACGGGGGCCTGGTGGAAGGCTGTTCTTCAGACAAGTTAATGACCGCGATATGAGATATCCAACAGATACGAGAGCGGCGACGAAAACTACAGTGGGTACAGAACCAGCCATTGGGGGATTTCGGTTGCTGTGCTGCCTTGTCATGGGGCGCTGGATATCTATATTCTGGCCAGTGCTGATTCGGCGGCACCTGCCACGGCGTATCTATTTTCGTTCTGCTTCCGAGTCCATGGCAGCGAGAAAGACGAGTGCCAGTGTCGGATACATTAGTCGAACGGAATGGAACGCATTGGCTTGGCTCATAGGTGGTGGTCCTGGAGTGCTCAGGGAAATTTGATGATCGCCGCCGGTCCCCCCCCCCTCCCCCGAGAATCGAAAACGTGGGGACCAGTGGCACCGAGCACAGCACAGAGAACACGCATTGCAAGTTTGGGACAGATGTCGGGATTCAAGGAGGCCGAGGGGCGGATAGAGCCCGAAGTGGCAGTGAAGATCTAAGTAGAGTACTGCTCCATTTCGAGTCTCGACCAAGTGTTCAAGTAACGCGTAACGGCCGAATTTTCTGAGCTCGTTAAAATTCACCATAATTCAAAAGAAACTTTACCGGCCTCGGCGAGGAAAAATTTACAAATTGATGAATACTTGGTCGAAATGGCACAAGAAAGGACTTCTGCCGCTTCTACATCGGAGTTTGAATTAAGTTGCCGACTCTCTCCGACCATTCCCACAGGGGGCAAAGTGCGGGGCACTTGCCATAATGGCATGTGCGTGGCATCTGCCACACCATGTGCATGGCACTTATGCGGCATGTGCATGGCATATGGATGGCATGTACATGGCATGTGCACGGCATGTGCACGCGCATACACGGCATGTGCACGGCGCTTGCATGGCATGGTATATGCACCGCATTTGCGCAGCATGTGGACGGCACTTCAGCGGCATGTACATAGCACTTGAACATAACACATTAAATAAAACAATCACCAGCTATGAATTAATTAATTTTTTTAAAACACTCTGATGAATTGAGAGCGACTGATGAGGCTAGAATCTAGGGGGTAGGTTTAACAGAGGGGGTGTCGGCCACGACATTGGCCAACATTCTGTCTGTTAAAGACTCATCAGGTGGCATTACTCTTGTTAATCAAGCGGGATGGATCAAGTGATCATGACAAGTTCAAGCAGCGGAATTTTCTGTTTCAACAGCACTTCAAGAGTTGACACAGGTCCTCACCGCTACTCCCGTAAAATTCCCTGCATCATTTCAAGATTGACAGCAGAAGCTATATCGCCAAACAGCAGGTTTCCAGCTGGAAATGAAAAGTTTATGAGGCCAATTCCCAGAGGAACAGGCAAGGTGCATGAGCACAACTCATAAAAGTTATTCTCAGCTGGTCTCCATGCCGTGTCGAATTCATATCAAGTTTCAATTCAGATTGAAGGTTAAATTATGCATTTAATTTCCTTTCACGTAGGAAACAAACCCATATTTTGGTGGTCAACTAGAAATATTTCCTGGGCATAAATTTACTTCCAAATAAAATTGAACAATGATGATTCTACGCAAAGAACAGAGGTGGTGAACTCTCAAAAGATGTAAATTTAGAACAAATGAGGTTGAGCATGTTGAGGTTGATTTTGTTTTAGAATCTTGTAGAAACTGCTGTCTCAATCACACTTGATGGGTGTTTGGTGTCTCACAGTTGACATTATTCAGCGCATCACCCAGGGCTGCGGGTTTTTTGAAGCTGGCAAGGAAGCGGTCAGCTGGTTTACCAAGACCACATCCATCCCAGGCCTCTCGCAAGATGCCCCAGATTGGGTTGAAATCAATTTCTTCCCAGATTGGGTGTGGGTGAGTTTCAGAAAATAAAGCCTCAAAAAACTGTTTATGTTGGGTGAGCAGTTGAATTTCACCAACTGTACAATACTTGAAGTTACCACAAACGGTAGTGTCAAACATTTTGTACTCTTTTTTCTTAATCCTTGATGAGCGCCATGCCTGATGGAGAGGGACCGAGGGAGATGAGCCAAGGGGGCTTGAAGTGGGAGGGTGGAAGCAGAAGGGAAAACCCAATGTATTGTCAATGACAGCTGTCCAAAATCTAATATATCCAAACTAACCTATGTGCTGTCAACCATGCCACAGTCACCCCCCTCCAAAAAGTGTATGAGCAAAGCAAAATACACGGGTGCAACCCCAAGCCTCTGCTAACTCTAACTCTGGTCTCTGTTCACAAACTCCAGCAGCGCATAAACAAAATCCACAATCCCACCCTTGAAATATGGTCCCAGATTCGGTTTGAGCTGAATCATAGCTGTGATTGCAGCGAGGAACACCAGCTTGTCATGTTGGAGACGGAGGAGGACATTGTCCCGAGCACTGGGGTTCAGCAGTATCTGGCCATCTGGGTACTGAAAGGGCAGCCACACAATGTTGTGAATCATCTTGATGGCACTTGAGACTGGTGGGAACTCACAGAAGCAAGCGAGCACAAGTCGCAACTGTAAGGTCCTGTATTCTGTTGGCATGGGGAGCCGAGGTCAAATGTGGACAGCGGGACATGCACAAAGTGGCAGCAGTGGTGGAGGTTTGCACTCAGCATCATGGGTGACAACCACGCTCTTCAACATGCTGGATGGTGGTAGCACAGATGTTGGCGGTGGAATAGGTGGTGCAGTGCATAGTGGGGCGATGGGCCGATGGCATTGTCAGGGGCATGGCTGTCTGCACCAACAGCATGGACCGCAAGGAGAGGGTCTGTGGTGCCATCTGGGATTGCAGGTGTACCTACAGGGCACTGGTAACAAAGGTAGTGCTTGCATCAGCGAATGGTGTGCTATGCATGTACCAGGTGGAGGGTGGACCAGTCGTGGGGAGCATGTGCTGCAGAGATGGCAGTGAAGTCAGGTGGATCATTAGCCCACAACGGTACCATATGTGGCCAATTGAGCACAGGCACTCTCAGCTCCCAGTGTTGTAAGCCTGTTGTGATGACCGAGCGAGGAGGATGGCAGCACTGAACATGACTCATGATGAGCAGAGGGAGGTTGGGACAGAATGATTCTATACTTGAAATTTATGATTTGCCTACTGGAATTTTGGGCCATGAGTAGGGCATCAAACCATCCCTGAACACTTAGGGGTTTACGCAGGTGTAATTATGGTTGTGGCCCCATCCTGTCTGTACTTTTGGGCAAGCTACAGACAGGACAGGTTATGGTATGGTTGAAGCATAATACAGCCCCTCATAACCATCTGTTTGCACATAGTTATGGGTGTTGTTGAATCAAAGCCTGGCAAGCCTAATTTTTGCGGCTGACTGCTTGCCGGTGCTCACCAATTGTTTGCATAGGTGGCATTTGAGTCAGCTGTTATCTATCACAGGTCTTGGCAGTTCTCCGAGCGCTTGGCAAATTATGGGACATATGCCGGAGGGACCCAAAACCACCCGGCTTCACACCGACAAGCTAAAAACTGGCCTTTATGCATCATAGAACTTGTCTTGTACAAGGCAGAGTGGTAAGTAAAGTGTTTTTTTATGAATATTGTCCATCACTCACTTAAAATTTATCTGAGGCTCTGAGATCCTCCTTACACACGGGTCAGGTCCTGTAAGCCAAATATAGGTGTAGTTTTTACACTTGTGGGTGTATTACAGATGGTTTGATGTTGGAAATCGGCCTGATGCACAGTGACCCTCTGCAAACGCGCAGAGGTCTCGATTCAAAAACTACGGCTTAAATACAAAACGACTGAGTCATATGGATATAAGGAGAAATGTAATATGACTCTGTCTGAGTCAGGAAGAGTCAGTATGAGTCAGTATGAGTCATATCAAAAGAAGAGTCAGAAGGAGTCAGAAAGAAGCCATGTCACATAGTGATCACATGACAAATAGGCAGTGCATTGGTGTTTCGGTTGTTACTCCAACACACCCCCACAAGCGATAGCACCAAGGCACACCCCCAGAAACTTGACAGGGTGTTTACCAGACTCCGTCATATCCATCGGAGTCGTATTCTGCAACAGCAGTGGTATCAGTGCTCTTCTTCGACTCTTCCCAGTGCAGGCGCTCAGGACAATCCGACTTGAAATGGCGACCAAGAGCGAGACTGGTGGCGAAACCAGCAGCATGGTGTACACACTCGAGATCCTCCCAAATGATCATGGGATCACGAGAAGTCATATGTGCGAGCTGGCTGGGCTCAATGCACACAAGCTCGGCACACGCTTTGGCCATCTTCACTGGGTCTCGTGTGGCGATCAAGGCTCTCCGTTCTGTCTCCATCTCTGTCTCGGTCTTTGCCATCCCATCAGATTTGGTTTGGTCCACCAGAATCTGAATCATGCCCCACAGCTGCTTCTGTATGAGCACTGCCTCCATGCGAACATTCCAGTTGTTGGCATAGTTGATGCGTCCGAGTCGCGCAAAAATGTAGCGGTCGTTGGCCATCATATAAATCGAGTCAAGGAGTGATGGTGGTGATGAACGAGTGAATCAAAAATAACGGATCAAAATCCGTGCAAGGTCTCCTTCGTCGTCGATGAAGGGTGTCGGTGCCTTGTTGTCGCAAGGGCTTTCTCCCTCGTCGTCAATGAGGGGTCTCGGTTGCCTCCCGTCGTTGGAGGGCTTTATAAGAATCCGAACTTGTACGTCAATGGAAGTCCAGTTGCCTCCCGTCGTTGGAGGGCTTTTCTTCTGCCTTCGTCGTCGTGAAGGGCTTTCAACTTGCTTCCGTCGTCGTGGAAGACTTTCGGCTTGCCTCCGTCGTCGTGGAGGACTTTCGGCTTGCCTCCGTCGTCGTGGAGGGCTTTCGGCAGTAAGAGTCTGGAAGACGATCGTCGACGAAATCCAGACAATGGCAGCGAGTGCTGAGTTGATCGAGGGTATGCGGGTAAGCGCGTTTGTGTTGGAAATCGGCCCGATGCACAGTGACCCTCTGCAAACGCGCAGAGGTCTCGATTCAAAAACTACGGCTTAAATACAAAACGACTGAGTCATATGGATATAAGGAGAAATGTAATATGACTCCGTCTGAGTCAGGAAGAGTCAGTATGAGTCAGTATGAGTCATATCAAAAGAAGAGTCAGAAGGAGTCAGAAAGAAGCCATGTCACATAGTGATCACATGACAAATAGGCAGTGCATTGGTGTTTCGGTTGTTACTCCAACATTTGATGCCCTAGCCATGAGCTATGGTTTTTATCTGAAGCCGACATTGTTGACCCTTGTATGACTGCAAGTTTGAGATTGTCAGGCTTTGAACTTTCTGGGGTTTTCATAGCAAGCTAAATGCAACTAAGAGAATGAATCCATACTCAAAAATGAAACTTTCTGTGTATTAGGATTTTGTGCCATGAGCTGTGGTTTTCTAATAGTATTTGAAGCCAACCTTTCTTGATGTTTGTATGACTGCAAGTTTGAAATTGTCAGGCTTTGAATTATCTTGGGCTGTTAAATGAAGCTGAGCGCTACTGAGTGAATGAAAATACCTGACTCAAGTCGACTAAGTCGACCTCAGGTCAGCTTGTTCAACTCTGGAGTTCGAGTTGACTTCATCAAGTCAACTTAAGTGACTTAACTCAACTCAGTCATCGACTCGGGAGTTGACCTCACCCGACCTCGGATTTTGCGGAAACATTGAACCAAAGCAAATCATCACTTGTCTATCTGCTTGGTGACATCCTTTAGGGACCTGTTCCACAGTTTACAATGTATTTCCGGGCATTTCTGTGGTGTTCAATAAGGTTCGAAAGAGCCTCAGGGAGTTTTATGTATTGCAAAAGCATTTGTAGATCAGTCAATCGTGTGGGAATCTGGTTTTGTGGGAGGTACATCCTCTCGGGTATGTGACAAGCACACTGAACGTGTCTTGCAAATGTCATGCAAGTGCCACACACATGCCATGCAGATGCCATGCAAGTGCCGTGCAGATGCCGCGCAAATGTCATGCAAGTGCCGACAAATGCTGCCCACTTTTCCCCCTGTGTCCGTCACAACTCACACATGATCAACCGAACGAAAATAAAGTTTTCGTTCGCCCCAGTTGGGTCACTGCCCGCAAAGCCCAGTGGGCATCCTTCTCGAAAAGTCGACATTCCCGCTTTCAATCGACCCATGCTTGCAACTGTAACTGCTCCGCCTCTGCCTCAACGCCTTCGACGTATTTTTACGCCTGCGATGTTTCGGTGGTGGACGGCGGCGCACCTCTGTTTCAAAATCATTTCACTCATATTAGAATGGATCTGGATAATAGTAGTGGGTCCATTAATGATTGATCCACGTGGGAGCGGGTATTTTACTCAATATCATCCTGCCCCGCAGTGACGGAACAGGTGCATGGACACAGCGAGTGGCGAGACTCTTGGTTTTCCATACAAACACAGGGTCTATACGAAACATTTGTTTCCTGTCTGTCACAAACCCTTCACACTCCCCGCCAATACCTCACATCGGGCCGACTTATTGAAGGTCGATGCCCGCTCGGACTCGGACTCTCCTGCCAAGGATTTTGAGGCTGCTAAGATTTCGCTAGAGGTTCTCGAACTCCAGCCGAAGAACAAGAAAATCTTGTTGCTTTGCATCTTCTACCTTGCTTTCTTCCTCGACACCTTCAATAACTCCTCCCTTTTTACGGCCATCCCATTAATTTCCGCCCAGCTCAATATTTCGGACAGCCAAAGTGTCTGGCTGCTTGGGGCTTACCAACTTACATTTGCGGCGCTGCTTTTAATTATGAGTTCCATTTACACCTGGCACTCAATCTTTCATTTTTTTCAGAGTGGTAGAGTCAGCGATCTGTATAATCCAAGTGCGTCTCTGATCCATTCAAATTTATGTATTCGATATCCAAGCCATGTAGAATGGGTTTTCGTGACCGGCGCCTGGTCCACTGTGGGCGTTTTCGCCCTCATCAACGGTTTTATTCGAACAGAGATCCCGCCAATTACAGTCAGGGCACTCACGGGAGCAGGTTTTTCCTAATTCTCTCCCAGTTGCATTCAAGCTCATGTATTTGTACAAGCAGTGCACTCACCATACCGTCTGCCCTCCATCTCATTGTCCACATGTATCTGGATCCAGTCGAACAGGCCAAGGCCGTTACCGCATTTAAATTTGGTGGAATGGGATCCGGACGGAATTGGTATGTACCACAAGCAGTTCTTTGTTAGACTATATCCTCATCGAGTGCGAAATCCAATGTTGGGCCTCATCATCGGTGTTCTCTTTGTCTCCTTCGTGTCGTGGCCCTGGGTGTTCCATTTCAGTGCCATGATGTCTTCAGTAATCGGGCTGATTTTTGTACCCAAACTTCGACGCACGGTTTCCGGGTCTCGGGCGGAGAATATTTTACGTTTTCGACGTCTGGATTTGATCGGAGTTTTCATGTTTACCGGTAAGCAAAATTACGGCTGAGTTTCATTGTCAGTTATTCAAATTGATTAAACAAAGTTCGTGGTGTTTCTTTGCGAAAATGGTGCTGCACCGCCTTTTTCTCACTTGGGCCGCAGAACCGCACCTCTGAGCTCCCGGTTAGCTGTACATACATCATCCCTGCCGAGTTCCGAAATCCGGGGGAACCCAACTCTCGAGATTTCTTGAACGCTAGTCCGCCGCACTCCACCTGTTAGTCTGTGCCTCGTGGTCTTTCCTGGCGCCCCACGACCCCGTTATTCCGCCACTTTCTGCTGTTCTGGCTGATCCCTTAAGCAATTCTTGGCGGCTCAGCAAATCCCGGGATCACACTTCAATTTCAACACCACATTCGTGAAGTAGGATTTTATGGTTCGAAAACTTCGTGGCTTCGATGAATGTGATTATTTAACTGCTACCCATTCCAAACCGTCTAACTCCGCCATGAAGTGCTTCCTCAGCTCCGTCCAATCAGTGTATTTCTTCAGTGACCCCCCGAGCAAGACCTGCCCACTTTTTGGTTCGACTTCGGTCGCGATTTTCTGTCCCAGGGCTTCCAGAAAATCCGCAATTTGTCCCACAGTTTGGGTCTCCTCGTGAGAGCGAGTTTCCAGGGGATAGAAAGGAAGTGGGTTCTCTACAGATCCAGATAAAGCCCATCTGGCATTAGCCGCTGCATGGGTAAGAGCCGTACCGAGCGGCGACGAAAATGTAGTTCTGGTGGCGCTGGCAATACTTCTCCCCCAGACATATCGCGTTTGGAGTGATGTTGTTATCGTGCAGCGGGCTAATTGAACAAATCCTTGCCAATTTGGTTCGGCAGTAAAGCAGAGTTCCCTCCAAACATTCGAAAGCGCTGAGAGAGCGAGGACCCAGCTCTCCTCGTCTTCATCACTGACTTTGTCGAATTGCGGGAGCCATATTTTGCGTATTACGAAGGTGAACTTGGCGGTTAAATGATGATTTCGGCTCCATTCATCACCGGTAGAGTATGCTTCGATCCAAGTAGCGAGCTCCTGACGCATCGATAATTTCCATTCTGCGGTGTGCAACATTCTCCCCAATTTGGAAATAGTGGTCTGTAAGATTGATCCTCGGAAGAAATTGGAGGGCGACACGCCCCAGATGAGCCCACACATCTGATTTCAGCATGCATGGCTTCAAGTTGGCATCCAGGAACCAGGTTTGGGCGCGGGATAGAATCAGGAATGCTGTGCTCGAGATGTCTCCACACCTAAGACAGCCACTTTATTGCTTACGGCAACCCCTCTTAGGTCATTTCCGCTGTGGTACCGGAAATGACCTAAGAGGTCTCCGCCGGCGTTGTAGGTGTCGCAGACCGGGCTCGCTTACATCCCTGCCATGTCGGCATCTCGGCATGGTCTGCCTGCGCCGCCTCCGCCGCCTACCTTCACCGTATGAATTACCTTTGAACCTCTGTGCAGCCAATACAGCTGTCTCCCTCTAATGTAAAGCAACATTGGAACCATCTCCATTAGTCCCTATCCTCAAAGCTGGGCTGTCTTACTACATAAATGATTCATAAACCTAAAATCCAAATTATCTTTGCAATCTGAATTCTTTAATTACAAAGAGGAACTGTGCAGGCATATAAACACATCCTCCTACAATTGCAGGTATATGGGTTGTGGCTCAGAGCAAACCAATTATCCATCTACGATGAGATGTGGCTTGTGTTGTAGGTGTCAGAGGTCATCTGATTGCCCCAAAGAGTTTCACTCAGTTCAGGTACATTACTCAAGTATATACATATTGAATACTATATTCCAAGAGGTCAAAGGAGTGGTAAAGTAGATGACAGGGCCAATATCGTCCGCACTTTCCTTGCTCTTATGCTGCTTGGTTAGCACTAGTTGTGCCCATGTTTTATCCCTCTTTGATTTTATATGTCCTCCGGTTTAAACTGCTTGCTTTCTGTGTCTGCATCACCGGCAATGTAAAATTGATCTACCTCCAACACCTCCACCGCCTTCTCTCCTGCAATGTAAAATTGACTTACCACCAACACCTCCGCTACCTCCAATACCTCCACTACCTCCAACGCCTCTGCTGTTTCTCATGTTCAAATGTTGTTTTCCAGCTCAGGTACCGAATAATTGAACAGTATCTTTCTGTACCTCAGTCTAACAATACTGGTGCTCTTCCGTCTCCTGGAACTCACAGCCATGTGCCTGTCTACCGGTCTTATCGTGCCTCCCTCACCCTCTGTCACAGTAAAATTCAATCTGTGCAGCCACCTTCATGTACATTGGCCTGGGAGTTGCTATCCGTTGATCTGCCAGACACCATTCACGATGCCCACAGCTGATTGGACTCCACATTAGACACCTCCAACGCACCTCCAACACCTCTACTACATTTTCTGGGTAGTATACCGGCTTACCCTCATGGTGTGGATGTCTCTTTTCTCTGTGGTCTTGCACCGGCTTATGCAATGCCATGGGTTGAGTGGCCAGACATGTCCGGAATGCTTCTGATTGGACTCCACATTCAACACCTCCAACACCTCCGTCACATTCTCTGGGTATTGTACTGGCTTGCCCCCATGGCGTGGATGTCTCGGTTCTCTGTGGTCTTGCACCGGCTTGTGGAATGGTATGGGTTGAGCAGCCAGACATGTCCGGAATGCTTGTGATTGGACTCCACATTCAACACCTCCAACACCTCCATCACATTCTCTGGGTAGTATACTGGCTTGCCCTGTGGTGTGGATGTTTCTTTTCTCACTTTCAATCAGCAGAACTGATTCTCATTGGACCTCAGATTTCACAGCAGCACTGACAGAAATGAAGTTGGGTTTTCGAAATTTGGGGAGTAGGAGGTGTTGGAGGCTCCAGCTAAGTATAAGTAAAAGCATAGACTGTGTATATGGTTCAAATGAGAGGTTATAAATCGTTAGAAACATTTCCTATGGCACCCAAAATTCATTGAAATGCCGCAAAAGTCAAGATCACCTGGTGCCGGCATGGCGGGCCGGAGCCCGGGCCGCGTTTGATCAGCCAATCACAAGTTGAATAAAGGTCGGCCCTCCTTAATTCAGGCCCCACACATCCAATACTGGCCGAAATATTGTGACCAGGGGCTCAAATCAAAGCCCTGAGTTGCCCCATAGATAAATGGTCAAAATATCCTGGGTTATCTGAAGGTAAAGTTGCCGTGCAAAAATATCACCGGAATCCATCTAAGTTTCATAGTTGAACTTCGGCCACATTGTTCAAACTTCAAATTTCAAAACATTGTGGATTTCCGGGGCTCTAAAACTGTTTAGTTATGACTCAAGTGACTTCTGATAGGTATTAGATCAGTGAACAGTGGATATTAAGAACACTGAAACATAGATATTTGGGGGAAACAACAAAGTTTGATATTTTCATCAGATATGCAGTCAGAGATGTTGTTCTTAGAGGCCATTATATTGTTTATGCTCTCATTCTGTTCTCTGAAGTAGGTGGGAATCATTCCTGACCGTGTCTGCTTTCTCAAAGCCAAAAAGAGGGCATGTCGGAGGTGGTGTAGGAGGTGAAGTAGGTGTACATTACCTGAGTCAAAGCATCTACCAACTGAGTTTGAAGCTTAAAAAGTACACTTGGACCTAGAAATGCTTGCTAGTTTGCCTTGTAACTGATCTGGGGGTCAGAGTAGACTGCATATTCGAAAATGCGATTTGGTTGAAATTTGGAACTGAGCTGGGATAGAGTATATTATGATATTTCTGAGAATTGAGGTCTTGAATGTTTGTGTTTGTTGGCTTTGAGTCCAGCTTAGAGGGACTGCAATAGGCCAAAAGCGCAAAGACACTCTTTGGTTGCAACTTTGAACCATTTTAAGAATAACATGAGCCCAGTGCAGGCTGCTTCACGCTTACCACTTGAACAAGTTGCAATTGGTTGATCTTGGCAGTGGCTTCAGAGCGCTGATGACGGAGACTGCAGGTGAGTTGAAAGGTGTAACTTATAAAGAGAGAGATTTATATGGGACTGTACTAATGTGTTCATGTGGCTCTTTGCCACCATGATTTCAGTTCTCTTGAAGGTGTTACGCAAAGGTTTCAGCCTCCCCAAAAAAACACAGAGAGAATATTTACCGCAATGCGGAAGGTGCTGGCCAATGGAAATCACTGTTGAATGCCTATACTGAATTGACCACTGCTCGATAGCTGTAAGAAGATCTCAAGGTTTACCTTTCTGCTTGTACTGGGAAAATCATCCTAATATAGGTGCTGGGTGGAACATGGGGCCTGGGGTGAAGGATATGATTAAAAATGAACAGCACTAGAAAGATACAAAAAGAAGCAGTGTTATCAAGCTGACGCCAAGAGCTGAGCTGGAAAGAAAGAAAGCAAAACCTTTGACGAAGGTGTTGGAGGTGTTGGATGTAGAACAGGTTACTTGCTCCTGCATGTTACACAGATTTATTAGAGTGCATTCAAAACAGATGGAGTGTGGGTTGAATTGACACTAGCCAAGCAGGACAGGAAGGAGGGGCATCCATGTTGTGGGCAAAATCTGGGAAATAAAGGTGTCAGAGGCATCGGAGGTAGAACAGGTTACTTGCTCCTGCATGTAGAGACAGGTTACACAGATTTATTGGAGTGCATTTGAAACAGATAGAGTGTGGGGTAAATTGACACTAGCCAAGCATGACAGGAAAGAGGGAGGGGCATCCCTGTTGTGGGCTACATGTGAGCGATGAAGGTGTCGGAGGTGTTGGAGGCAAAACAGGTTACTTGCTCTTGCATTCATACTGGATTGCATTTGACAGAGCTGGAGTGTGGATCAAATTGACACTAGTCAAGCAGTACAGGGAAGAGGGAGGTGCAGGGGGCTCCTCCTGTTGCAGGCTACATTCAGGGTGTTGGAGGTGTTGGAGGTAGAACAGGTTAATTGCTCCTGCCTGTAGGAACAGGCTGGGCAGTGCATTCGATGGAGATGGAATGGGAGTTGAATCGACATTATCCAAGTAGTACAGGAAGGAGGGAGGCGCAGTGAGAACCCCCTGTTGCAGGCTACATTGGTGTCGGAGGTGTTGGAGGCAGAGCAGGTTAGTTGCTCCTGCATCTAGGGACAGGTTGGATGGCTTCATAATGGAATGCATTGAAGTATGTATCAAATCACTGCCAGCCAAGCAGTACAGGAAGGCAGGAGGTGCAGGGGACACCCACGTCGAAGGCCATATCTGAACTACAATAGTGGGAATGTACCGGGAATTGCCGGGAATAAAGTAGGCAACGGTGGTCAACCACAGGACACAATATACCCAGATGGGGATCTATGACTAATAGCACCGTTGCCTCCGATGTCGGAGGTGACCTCTTAGGTCATTTACTGCACCACATGTGAAACGACCTAAGAGGGGTTGCCGTAAGAATAAAGTTGCTGTCTTAGGTGTGTCTCCACTCGAAGATAGCGCTTGCAAGATTAAATTAAAAGCGGGCAAAGGCGGTGATGAAGGCGCGGGTACTCCTCGCGAGCAGTTGCAGAAGACTCCCCACCGCAAGAGTGGTATCGGTATCCCATTGATTGAGATACTGCGTGTCAGCCATTCTTTCTTCCCATATTCGCTGGACATGTGCCATCGCCACATATATCCAGTCCACATCCTGGACGATATTGGTTGTATACCCTGCCTGCCGGTGCCAATAATGCACAAAGCTTTCGAGATCAACACTATTGACAAGTGTTGCTGCGGACACCAACGCATCGACTGATCCGCCCAGCCGATGGAAATTTTCGCAAAATCGGATTACTTCCAGCGTGGCGAAATTATTGATAATATTTCTTTCAGGCAAGTTGTTCACCAATTGTGCAGTGGTGTTGACTATTCGCGCTACCACGCCATCCTCGAGTGGCGCAGCTTGTAGCGCGTGGAATAAATTTTCCAGTAGGAGGGGTTCGAAATCTCTGCCGAAGGTGACATTTAATATTTAGGCTCTTGGGTGGAGGATATTACACCTACCTCTTATTCACCTGGCCAATCATTTCGGGCATCGGGGGGACCAGAAAACAGTTCAAATGGAAAAGGTAGTTGGGGAAGATCGACCGGTCTATGTTCGTCATCCTGCCAGTGCCTCCTATGCATTGGTCCAGAAAATGTTCCAGAGGGCCCTGGGAGATACCAACTTCCCAGTATTGACTATCCCAGGAGGAGATGTGCAATGCCAGGCGGGTAGTGCGTGGGTCTTCCCAATCAAGCACCAAGTCCCCTTTGATCATTTCTAGCACATTGTGAAGGCGCGAAAACTGAACAGGATCGTCGTTATCAGTCTGCCGGATCTGATTGGCTGCAGAGGGGCAGACGCCAGGAATAGGCGGTGGGTTTGGGGAGGCTCGAGCGATGTGCCTCAGCAAGCAATAGGCTCTGCCATAGCTGATCGCACGGGGGTGTCATCCCATCGTGGATTCTTGGTGGCCATACAAGCTGATCAAAGCAGGCGTTGAAGGAGCTCGCTAAACGAGCCATTGGTGCTGTGAGATCGAGGTCCAGTGGCCATTGGAGGTCAACAGCAATTTCAGCTGCTACCGCGATCAACTGAGGGTCCGTCGAGATTTCGAAGACCCACAGAACTACGGGGATCTCGGGGGATGGTGGGGAAACATTCAAATGATGGTAGGGATCCGGTGATGATTCGGTGGAACTGGGAGTCGATACATGGGGGGCCAGACAGGGTAGGATGGCCCCGGACTTGAGAGAACTAGACCATGAGGTCCAGCATTTATTAAGGAATTTCAAAACCTTCACTATGTGTGGCGTGAGCCGAAACAGTCGTGAAACCAGCAGACGGAGGAAATGTGCAACTGGGGTTTGGAAAGGGGAAACGGGGGAGAGCATGGCGGACACCAGCAGGAGGATATATGCAACAAAGCCCAATGATGTCAAAGCTTGGACGATTATCGCGATTGTACGATTCACCGTCCACAAATACACGGAAAGTGCAGTTGTGAAGAGGAAGAGAGACAGCTGCAGGAGGAGGGGGAAGGTTTGCAGTACGGCATCAAATTTCCATAAGTGGAGGCCGTCAAGTTTCTGTTGGCGCTCGAGCCCGCGCTCGCTGAGGGTACCCCGACTACCTGCGGCTCCGTAGAGCTTGATCCATTGCTTGCCCAGGACGGCGAGCAAGGCCGCCAGCAGTGTTGCAAATAAACTGATGTACAGCAGACTTTGAACAACGACGATGATTCGCTGAGGCTGCCCGGAAGTTGGTATGAGCTGTGGCTGTATTTGGATAATAAATGCAGAGCTAATGGCCGAGAATAAACCGGCCTATGGTAGAGTTGAGAAAGGAACTTTTAACGGGTGAACGAGAGATCACTCACGAAGATAAGTGCCGTGTCAAGTTCTGTGTCATATTTCTCTCTGATGTCCTTGTCATATTCGTCTGCTAGCTTCATGTACGAAGTCCAGAAGGCCGTCTTCTTATCAGGAGTCGGCGGTACTTGCGTCTTGAGCGCTTCAATGGCCTTTTGAAGTCTGGGGATTGTTAGCAAGTTCATGCACCTATGGGAATACCATACTTCTCGGTGTGTTCCTGCTGGCTCTTCATTCGCTCCTCCTGCTTTCTCATAAGGCCTTGGAAGCCCGCTTGCAGTGTGGCTACCAGTCTGAAGCGGATCAGCTGCGTCGATGGCCGTAGGAACATCTCGCACCTCTCGCTGTCGGACATGAGTTCAGTATTGGCGTGGAGCTCTTGAGCGGACATTGTCGCCACAGGAGGGATGGGGGGTGTTAGCACAAAATTCCGTTCGCAGTTGAGAGAACAGCAAGCACTGGAAATCCAGGGATCACGTTTGTTGTTTATAACGTCGTGAGGCTAGTACCTGCCTCACGCTACCTGTTTTATCCATTTTACAGTTCATTCTACCTCTCTACCTTGCTCCGACACGCTCCAACGCACTCCAACACAGCTCCGCACTCTCCACATCCGGAGTTCCGCCGTCGCGCGCCGCGCTTGTAACCCAAACACCGGACCCGAATAACGAATTCCAACGGGGGGGGCAGAGTATTATAGGGGTTGGTAGGCACGAAGCAGATTATAAATACTTAGGTGATCGTCCTTTTTATAACTTCAAGGCAAGCTTGAAGGCTGACCGGAATGCAGGTTATTCTGTCGTTCAATTAGTACAGGTTGGAGTTGTTGATCCCGACGATAGCATTGCGGCTGCATATCGAAATCGATTCGAGCCTTCGAGGCTGAGCAGGTTGGTTGATAGGCATCTGGAAGCGCGCGATAGCATTCAACTCCTAGAGCCGTCAGGATCGAGGGTGCGGCTTGCTTGGCGTAGTAGCATGTGGTGAATCTCGAGCCCAACAGGGCTGGTCACGGCGACGTCAGAATTGAGGGTGTTTGATGGCTTGAATGAACGAATGAAGGGCTGGAGTAGGCTGTAACAGGCTGTAACAGCTCTTATCTTTGCCCCTGAGCGGTGGGCAAAGGATCCTGGCGCGGGAGAGTTCGCACGCCGACGGGATTGGTGCGAGAATATCCTGAGTCGGGAGCCATTGCGGAGCCAGAGGAGTTCATTTCGGAGCCAAGGTAGAGCGGTACATACTTAGCAGAGGACCGAGGAGCACGGCGTCTTGACAATGACGACCTCGCCGACGTCGACGCAGTGGAGCTCAGCACCACATGGAGATGCCGGATGAGCCGGATAGGAGGGAGCAGAATAGAAAGACGGGTGGGCGGAGCGAGGAGAGTCACGATCGTTGACATCTTGCACCCGTACCACCACAAGCGAGAAATCTACAGAATCAGCGCAAGCAGCGAGAAAGAAAGAAACCTTACCGCACAGAACACATGTCTCCATCGGCTACCACCACTACGGCAGCGCCCGCCACCAATGGGAACGGCGCGATAAAGGCGAAGAACGGCGTCAACGGCAGCGCCAACGGGACGCATGCGAACGGCAATGGTGTCGTGAAGAACGGCAATGGCATCGCGAAGAACGGAAAGGAGGCGCACCTCAGCTCAGCGGAGCTCATCCGCCTCGAGAACGAGCACGGCGCACACAAGTGAGTACCCTGCCCCTCCACTAGGTGGCGAAACGAACGTCTTGCCTTCCAGTCGACTTGGTCCTGGCCGTGCCTGCTTCCCGCCTTTCCTCCTTGGTCCTGCGTAGCTCTCGCCAGTCGACTTGGTCCTGCGTAGGGAGCGCAAAACGCACCTCATCACAACGTTCCGTCCTTCATCTCCCCTCTTTTATACCACCCATACTGATTGCGCGCTTTTCGCCACTAGCTACCACCCCCTCCCCGTGGTCTTTGACCGTGCGCTCGGAGCCAAGTGCGTTGTTTTCGCCCCTCTTTTTGAGATGTACGAGAAGAGAACTGACGGCGCCACGCAGGGTATGGGATCCCGAAGGGAGGGAGTACATTGATATGCTTTCGGCGTATTCGTGCGTGTCTCCTGCTGCTTTCTCTTATATATCTATCTACGCCCCGCTCGAGCCAATCATAACAGCGTGATGACTGTGCGCTCCCATCTACTACTTCGCCGGCGGAGGGAGGCGGCGAGGGCTCGCGGAGGTTGGGCGGGACTGCGCTTTCATCTCGGCACGCCGGGATTGCCCGCCTCCTGCCCTCTCTTCACTCTCCTCTCCTCCCCTCTCCCCCTTCCCCCCTCCTTCCCCTTCCCCTTGCCACTCCCTCCTCTCCCCTCCCATCCTTCTCCTTTCCCCTCACATACCACATACTAACCCCCTTCCCTCCCAGCGCCGTAAACCAAGGCCACTGCCACCCGCGCATCGTCGCCGCCCTCGTCGCGCAGGCACAGAAGCTCACGCTCAGCTCGCGCGCGTTCCACAATAGCGTCTTTGGGCGGTTCGCGGAGCGGGTGGGGGGCGTGTTTGGGTGGGAGATGGTGGGTGGCGTGTTTTGGGCCGCAATGGTGGAGAGACACAATGCGGACGACGCCGCACACAGGTCCTCCCGATGAACACGGGCGCCGAGGCGGTCGAGGAGCGCGCTCAAGCTCGCGAGGAAGTGGGCGTATTTGCGTGCGTGTTTTTGTGTTCTCTTCCTCTCTTCCCTCGCTCTGGGATACGCATCCTCGACTTGACACGATTCCCTTGTGCTTTCCGCAAGAGTTTAGATCAATGCTAACGTGGTGAAATTGCAGGCAAAGGCGTCCCCGAGGGCGAAGCCATCGTGCTCAGCGTCGCGGACAACTTCCACGGGCGGACGCTGGGGATTATTAGGTGTGTTTTCTTGTCTTCATCCATGCTTCGCTGCCTTCCAATCCCTTCCTTCCTCGTCCCCTGCCCGACCTGCCTCCGTCCATCTTCCATCTTCCATCTTCCCGTCGCGGTACCCTTCCTTCACCCTATCCCCGCTCCCTCCCCTGTCTTTCACATCCATACTTTTCTCCTTCCTCCACGCCAGCGCGTCTCGCCGACACTAACACGCCTCCAGCATGTCCACGGACCCCTCCGCGCGCGTCGGGTTCGGGCCGTACCTCCCCGGCGTGGGGCCGACGTTTGTGGACCCCGAGGCGGAGGGGGGGAGCAGGCTTATTAGGTTTCGCATGCCGTGAGCCGTATTGAGAAGAACGAGAGGCAGCAGGCGCGGTGCTGTCTTCCCTCCTTCCTTCGTTTTTCCTTTCCCTCTTCCCTGGTCTCCCAACCAATACTAACCACTTTCTGTTTCTGCCCATAGAATAATCGTCCCGCCCCCGACCTACCTCCCCGCTGTCGCCGCGCTCTGCAAGAAGCACAACGTGCTGCTGATCTGCGACGAGATACAAACGGGGTTGGGGAGGACTGGGAAGGGCGTTGGCGTTTCTTTGCTCGTTCCCTCATTTTCTCGCTTGCCCTTGTTTCTTATGGACCACCCGTACGACGCTCTTGAACGCACCGTACCATGTTGCTCGAGATGCGAAGGGCGCGCGTGCCGCTCGTCGTTTGGCTTGTTGACGTTCCTCCCCGACCGTACCCCTCCATCCCCTGCCCTTCCT
This sequence comes from Mycena olivaceomarginata, assembly GCA_029378375.1. Taxonomy (NCBI): domain Eukaryota; kingdom Fungi; phylum Basidiomycota; class Agaricomycetes; order Agaricales; family Mycenaceae; genus Mycena; species Mycena olivaceomarginata. The sequence continues at coordinate 164,158 of JARKIC010000317.1, read as the reverse complement.
CCTCTTCCTCCCCCTTCTTCTCCCCCCGCTTCCAAAACTCGACTAACCCAACCCAACCCACAGGATGCTCGCCATCGACCACGCCGGCATCCGCCCGGACATCGTGCTCCTCGGCAAGGCGCTCTCGGGCGGGGTGTACCCTGTGTCGGCGGTGCTGGCGGACAAGGACGTGATGCTGGGCATACAGCATGGGAGTACATATGGGGGGTGGGTGGTTCGCGGTTTTTTCTTTGTTTGTTTGTGGTGGAGAGCTACCCGCGACCTTGCCGGAGTCGGAGCTCGAATAGTGCTTCCACCAAGGGAGCACGCATTTGTGCTCTCCCCGCGCCGTCTCGACCTGAATCGCCCGCTAACCCGTCCGCTTGCCCCGCAGGAACCCCCTCGCCTGCGCCGTCGCGATCACGGCCCTGGACGTCCTGGTGGAGGAAGACCTCTCCGCGCGCGCGGCGCGCCTGGGCGAGGTCTTCCGCTCGTCGGTGCTTGCGCTTAAGGTGCGTCTCGTCTCTCTTCGGCTCTTGCCCATTCTAGACGCTCCGTCTCCTACATGCTGTACCACCGCTCCCGCTCTTCCCTCATTCCCATCCCTCTCGCCCTTTCTCTTTCCGTCTACTACGAAAACCCCATCTATTCCATCTCTCCCGCACTGCGCATCTCTTCCCTTCCCGCTTCCCATCCTCCACTTGGCGTTTCCCGTCCCTCCCCTGCCCTCCCCGCCCCCTGCCTAAACCCCCACCGGATCGCTCGCTGACTCTCCTCTCCGCCCACAGTCCCCCTACATCAAAACCGTGCGCGGCCTCGGCCTCCTCAATGCGGTCGTCATCGACGAAGACGCATACAACGCCGCGCGCGCTACGCGGGGGCAGGACGTCGCGGGAAACAAGCGGAGGACGGCGTGGCAGTTTTGCCTGCTGCTGAAGGCAAGGGGCGTGTTGGCGAAGACGACGCATGGGAATGTGTGAGTGTTTCTGTCTCGTTGGGTGCTACGGCGACAGAAGACAGAAGACGCGCGCCTGTTCTCGTCTTCGCACCCTTTCGTTCGTTCATGTAGAGTTCTTATACTGATATCTCCTCGCAGGGTCCGCTTCGCCCCGCCGCTCGTCATCGAGGAAGCAGACCTCGTCAAGGCAGCAAGATCATCGGGGAGTGCCTCGTAGATCTCGAGAGGCTCGACCCGGGGACGACAGCGAGGAGGGTGGGCACTGAGGGTGGGGTTCTGCTCTCCTCGTTCGTGCGCGAGTGAGCGAGAAGAGGAGGAGGGACGGGGAGGAGGGAGCAGGAAGCAGGGAGGGGAGTCGGTATGGACGTTGCCGAGGACTATTTGAAGTAGACCCTACTGTATCCCTTATGTAGTCTTAATAAATCGGTTTGGCTGGAAAAATACCCGAAAAAATACTTCACAACGTCAAGAATACAGCGATCTTACCACGAACCTAGCCCTCCTTGGCCTTGATTCCCGCCGCTACACGATCACAGCCGGCACTCGCTTCCCCGCCTCCCACCGTACAGCACGTCCCTTCATGACTTGAGCTCGGTCGTCCGCTCGTGAGACACATTGACGTGAATTGAGTCGAGAAGAGGACATGTACGGCCGACGCAAGATGCAAGGTGGAAGCAGCGGACATGGGGAGGTATCGGTCGTCGACATGGAGCGTGACGTGGCATCTTCACGGGTGGCCTCCACGATGAGCTGCTTCGTCCGGGGTGGCGTTATCTACATCCAATCACGGTAAGAAGGGGAGAAAGAAGCAAGAATAGGCTGGGTGCGCGCTCACGGATATTCAAGCACCAGAACCGTCGTGGCCGCCAAGGACAATCATGAGGCGGAGCGGGGTACAGCTCGTGGTCTGCAACTCTTCCCGTGACGTCCTAGGTGGGGTTAGAGACGATGACCACGGTGACTCAACCAGCAGCGGACGAAGGTCGCGATCGGTATGCATGCGGTCAGCATCGGCGGCGTGCACACCCTGAATCTGTGCAATCTTGCGTCGCGTGGAAAGCGATGCATCGAAGATGCGGGCCGCGATGAGCTCCGCGTCGGGCCGCTGGATGAACACGAGCACGAGGACGAGCCAGCCTTGCAGTCAACAATGTCACTATGGTGGGCAGGGAGGTAAGAGTAGGGGATGGGACGGAAGAAAGACACACATATATCGACAGAGAAGGGCGTGCTACCGGGGCTGCGATCGCAAGGTGTGTAGTCAGCGCTGAGTGGAGTAATAGAGAGGCACACGCACCTCGCGATCCTGCCTCGACGTTAAGAAAGCCGGTCATTGGCTTGCACCTGGAGGCAGGAGAACCCGTTAGGCAGAGTAGCTACAGCGAGCCTCTGGTCGAATGCGGTGCGTGGCGGCGCGAGTGTCTACATGCAGGCTCCGCTGGTGCGTACAGACAAGTCTGTGGATGGTCTCGGCGTGGCGTCGGGATATGCCTAGGGCGGGACGACGATGATGGAGGAAAGGGATCATCCAAAAAATACCAACTGCGGGTGCGATTCTATCCCGAGTGTTTGTGTTGGCGGAGGGCTGAGTGGGCCGAGGCGTCGTGGAGTGGAGCACGGCAAGTTCAAGGAGCTCCGCGTGGAGCGAGAGGAGGGGCGGCTGGGGCTGCGAGAGCGTCAAGAATGTTGGGGAGTGCGGGAGAGCATGCATGGTCGCTGTGGGCATCGGCGTCGCTATATCGTGCATACTGCCGCATAGAGTCGTTGTTTTGTGTGGTGTTGCGCCGTGGAGGGTAGGTAGTGGCCACGGGTTGTGGAAGACTAAGACAACGGATTGTTCCTGTCAGCGCCACATCTCCGCGCGTCCACGGCCTGGTCCAGCAGGACGGCGCAACGCACGCAGTTAGGGCCGTGTGATAGATCGATCACACTCTTCTCAAGGCACATTAACTCCTCATGGTCTCCGCAAGTACACTGGTTGCGACTTTACACAATCGCAAAAAAAAGGCCACGCAGGGCACCTTGTGCGTGAATATGAGATGCCGCTGAGAGTTCGAAAATTTGCCGAGACTCTAAATTTGTACCTATAATGGTTGATAACAATAAACATTCGAGCTGTCAAAGAACTGGTTCCGAGATCCTGTCAGCATATAGCATGGCTTACGGCTGGCGCTGCCTCGCCTTCCGCCTCTTTGTCGCTACTACCATCTAAGTGTTCTACGTCCTCTCGACAGACTACAATGAACATCCTTGACAACATTCTACCCCTGCTTAAGGCTGCTCAAGCAGCCCCCGCAGGCAATCCTGTTCCAGGACTCAAGGGTGCAATCACCGGTGTTGTTGCACTAGCCGAAATGGTTTCGGTGCGTAGATGTCAGTGAGAACATCAACATTGTCTAAAGACACTCTCGATAGACGATGAAGGCAACCATGGATGATCTACCGGATCTGATCAAAAGGCTCAAGCCACTGATGGAAATTGATACAGTTGGATGTAGCGATGATTTGAAACAACGCTTGGACACATTGAAAGAGTGTGTGATATGCAGGAGCTTTCAGCCTTCAATTGATGCATCTCTCTATTCTGTAGGAATCTTGAGCCAAAGACTACCAGACTCACATCACTTGGAAAGAAATCAAAATCCAGGCAATTTTGGAAGAACAAGAAGTATGAGAAGGAGATCCAAAACATCAAGGCTTTGATTGCATCTCACATTGAAGATTTCACAGCAAGATTTCCTTCCTTTCATGTGTTTTATGTCTGTCTAATTTGTTCTGTTTCCAGTTCCATAATAACATTTCCATCGAAATATTGGTAGATCGAATGTCCACAACAGGTATGGAGAGTGAATTCCTTGTAAACTTGTTGTAGAACTTTATTGCAGTTGATCGGGTAGATACAGCTGTCCAGAGAATGGAACCACAAGGTATCAATCACCCTTCTGCCTGACTAGTGTTGTGACATGATTACATATTTTCCCAGGAGACCAACAAGGCCCTGGTCGAGGAGATAGAGAACAGGGCCAGCCGAGCAAGTCCCTGACAGTTATTAACTACAGCTATGGTGCGAAAAACTGTTTGGACACCAGCATGATTATTCATTTTTCACAGGAGGTACTGGAGGTACTGGAGGCCCTGGCATTGGACAGGGTACTGGTGGTGTTGGGGGTCTTGGCGAGGGTCCCACTCAATATTATTCCGCCAATAAGCTCTATGTTGGTGAGGTGTCTTGCTTCCTCTTTGTGATTTTTTCATAACAGAACATCAATCACTTTATATCTGTTTAGTCAACAGTGACCATGTTAAACAAACCCTAGCAAAGATCAAATATGTCTCAGCACGCTACAATGCTCCAAACACCCCGGACAAATGCATGGAAGGTACTCGGAGTGCCATTATCCAGGACATTATAGCACACTTGACCACATCATCTGATCCACCTCAACGCATAGTGATGCTTAGTGGTTTCTGCAGGCACTGGCAAATCAACAATTGCCAAGACTGTTGCATCTATTCTGGAAGAGAGAGATGTCCTAGCAGCTTCCTTTTTCTTCTCACGGAACTATGCAGAGCGTAGGGAAATCAAGGGCCTCCCTCTCACTCTTGCCTATCAATTGGCAGACTATAATGCAGCCTTCAAGAATATTCTTGTGAAACTCTTGGACAAAGACCATACTGGGATTCTCGATGCAGACCCTAAACTCCAGTTTCAAAGACTAGTTGTAGATCTACTTGCTCAAATTCCAACTAGTCACAAGCCATGGGTTATCTGTCTGGATGCACTAGATGAATGTGGACAAGATAGGGGCCAGATATTTCTCCGATGGCTCTCAGACAATATCAAAAAGATACCAGTTCATGTTTGCTTTTCCTAACTGGCCGGCCAGATGTTCCCTCATATCTCAAGCATGATACACTCTGCTTATTAATGCATAGAATCATCCTTGATAATTATGATAAAAGAATTGTTGGGAAGGACATCAGAAGATATGTTAAGCAGTCTCTGGATGGCAATTCTTGGACACCACAATCTTCTTGGACACCTCAAGAGCATGATGTGGATGAGATCACTAGGCGTGCAGATGGGCTCTTTGTGTTTGCTGCTACAGCTGTTCGCTATATTCGTGCTGGTTCACCAAAATTCAATCCTCAAAAATCTCTGGGCTACCTGCTTAAAGGTGAAGCACTGGTGGATTTAGATGAGCTCTACTTCCATATTGTCAGTGATGCTATTCCAAAGCCATCAGAGATGGATCCTCGTGCTCAAGATTCATACAATGATTCTATGAGAATCCTCAGCACAATTTTAGAGTTGTTAGAACCAATGGACCCCAAGAATCTAGCAGTGTTACTTGACTTGGATGAGGATTCTGTCAGAGGAGCACTTACTCCTCTGAGCGCAGTTCTTCATGCACCAGAGACTGGAGCAGTGCAGATCTTACATCTGTCATTCAGAGAGTTTATGACATCTCAAAAGTCCAAACTATATAAGGACCGTGTGGACCTCCTGTGTGGGACAGAGAAACAGAAGCAGGAACTTGCATCAAAGGTGCTTCATACAATGCAGACTGAACTCAAGTTCAATATTTGTGACCTCCCCACATCACATCTGAAGAATGCACAAATGCCAGATCTTGGACAGAAACTGGACAGCTGTATACCAATGCATTTAAGATACTGCTGTTGTTTCTGGGCAGACCATCTAACAGTGTCAATCAATGCAGAAAATTCAAGAATGGCTAGAAAGTTCCTTGAAACCAAATGTCTTTTCTGGCTGGAAGTCCTAAGCTTACTGGGAATGATGTTGACTGCATCATCGGCTCTATCGAAATTTTTAGCATGGAGTCAGGTATGAAGAGTATTTTGATGAAAGCTATTAAGGAACTAATTGTTCATTAGGATCCAATGATAAGACAGTTTGCTGCAGATGTAAAACGATTTATCAGATTCTTCTGGGCTCCAATCACTCAAAGTACACCACATCTCTATGTAACAGCCTTGGCCTTTGCACCAGTGCGATCAGAAGTTAGCCAAAGACTCCGATCTCAGTTTCCAGGACTTCTATCAATTTTAATAGGACAGATGGAGAAATGGCCAGCAACACTTGGAGTGCTTGAAGGCCACACTGGTTCGGTCACATCAGTAGCCTTCTCCCCAGATGGGAAGCATATTGTCTCTGGCTCTTCTGACAGCACTGTGCGCTTGTGGGATGCAGAGAGTGGAGCACCACTGGGCGAGCCATTAAAAGGCCACACTGGTTCGGTCACATCAGTAGCCTTCTCCCCAGATGGGAAGCATATTGTCTCTGGCTCTGATGACAGCACTGTGTGCTTGTGGGATGCAGAGAGTGGAGCACCACTGGGCGAGCCATTAAAAGGCCACACTGGTTGGGTCACATCAGTAGCCTTCTCCCCAGATGGGAAGCATATTGTCTCTGGCTCTGATGACAGCACTGTGTGCTTGTGGGATGCAGAGAGTGGAGCACCATTGGGTGAGCCATTAAAAGGCCACACTGATTCAGTCACATCAGTAGCCTTCTCCCCAGATGGGAAGCATATTGTCTCTGGCTCCAATGACAGCACTGTGCGCTTGTTGGATGCAGAGAGTGGAGCACCACTGGGCGAGCCATTAAAAGGCCACACTGGTTGGGTTACATCAGTAGCCTTCTCCCCAGATGGGAAGCATATTGTCTCTGGCTCTTATGACAGTACTGTGCGCTTGTGGGATGCAGAGAGTGGAGCACCACTGGGCGAGCCATTAGGAGGCCACACTGGTTTGGTCACATCAGTAGCCTTCTCCCCAGATGGGAAGCATATTGTCTCTGGCTCTGATGACAGCACTGTGCACTTGTGGGATGCAGAGAGTGGAGCACCACTGGGTGAGCCATTAAAAGGCCACACTGATTCAGTCAGATCAGTAGCCTTCTCCCCAGATGGGAAGCATATTGTCTCTGGCTCCAATGACAGCACTGTGCGCTTGTGGGATGCAGAGAGTGGAGCACCACTGAATGAGCTATTAAAAGGCCACACTGCTTCGGTCACATCAGTAGCCTTCTCCCCCGATGGGAAGCATATTGTCTCTGGCTCTGATGACAGCACTGTGCGCTTATGGGATGCAGAGAGTGGAGCACCACTGGGTGAGCCATTAAAAGACCACACTGGTTGGGTCACATCAGTAGCCTTCTCCCCAGATGGGAAGCATATTGTCTCTGGCTCCCACGACAGCACTGTGCACTTGCGGGATGCAGAGAGTGGAGCACCACTGGGTGAGCCATTAAAAGGCCACACTGGTTCAGTCACATCAGTAGCCTTCTCCCCAGATGGGAAGCATATTGTCTCTGGCTCTGATGACAGCACTGTGCACTTGTGGGATGTAGAGAGTGGAGCACCACTGGGTGAACCATTAAAAGGCCACACTGGTTGGGTCACATCAGTAGCCTTCTCCCCAGATGGGAAGCATATTGTCTCTAGCTCCAATGACAGCACTGTGCGCTTGTGGGATGCAGAAAGTGGAGCACCACTGGGTGAGCCATTAAAAGGTCACACTGATTGGGTCATATCAGTAGCCTTCTCCCCAGATGGGAAGCATATTGTCTCTGGCTCTGATGACAGCACTGTGCGCTTGTGGGATGCAGAGAGTGGAGCACCACTGGGTGAGCCATTAAAAGGCCACACTAGTTCGGTTAGATCAGTAGCCTTCTCCCCAGATGGGAAGCATATTGTCTCTGGCTCTTTTGACTGCACTGTGTGCTTGTGGGATGCAGAGAGTGGAGCACCGCTGGGTGAGCCATTAAAAGGCCACACTGATTGGGTCAGATCCGTAGCCTTCTCCCCAGATGGGAAGCATATTGTCTCTGGCTCTTCTGACAGCACTGTGCACTTGTGGGATGCAGAAAGTGGAGCACCACTGGGTGAGCCATTAAAAGGCCACACTCATTTGGTCACATCAGTAGCCTTCTCCTCAGATGGGAAGCCTATTGTTCCTGGCTCCCAGGACAGCAATATGTCCTCACAGGATGCCCTCCAGGTTTCCCACTCCAACACAACACCCTCTCAATCAGGCTTGCCCATTTCCTATTGCCAAATTCCTATAAAAGTAAGCTCTAATTTCTTCTATAGGATCCCAGCGTTTACTCTCTTCTGTTTCAGCCTGAAATCCCTTATGTTTCTCCTTTTTGGACTATAAGGAAAGGCTGGGTCTTTTCCAGCACTGGAGAATTGCTCTTCTGGTTGCCTCATGAACACAGAATTGGATTCTGGATGCCTCTTAACAAACTCATAATTGGCAGACAGCAAACATTACTTTCATATAATAAATTTGCTCATGGTACCGAGTGGGCAAAGTGTTATCTACCATCGCTGGCAGAGCACCCTTAATAGGACCATGTGATAGTGTTTACCTTCTATAGTTTAAGTTTCCATAATTCAGTTGTTGTCAATTGAATTTAAAAAAAAAAAAAAAACACACCTCTGTTAACATGGTAGTACAGTTTTAGAGCCCTCCTCGACCCATGGACATGCCTCAACCTAAATGAGGAAACTTGCTATTACTGTAAAATCTTAAAAAATTCAATATAGGTTTAAATAGAGAGGTTGCGCAAAGCCACCCGGAGCCACCCAGGTGGCTATGAGGCATGTGCAAGCCGGTGGCTTCGGCTTCTGGGTGGCTTTCCGGGTGGCTCATGAATGATGTAGCTATTTTCATTGTTGATCACCCACGCTCACGACTGTACCGATTCCACAACCATGCCAGTCGCAACTTGCTCCCATAAGGCGAGACGATTACACAGAACCTCTATACCACCATCACAGGCGCCTGATACTTCTCACTCACCCCATTCGGTGAATGACCGCAGCATGTCAGACGCTGATGAGTCTGCTGATGATGCCACTCGCCGTCAGCAAGGTAACAAAAGTGATGAGGAGGAATCCGAAGAAGACACCTCGAAAGACTGTGAGGAGGACGAGGAGGAACACGATGATGAGAATGATTCGGGAGGCGACAGTGAGGACAAGGACGATGGGGTCTCACAGCAGGTTCTCAATGCGCGTTCCGGGCACTGGAAGCCTTGGCAAGACAGGCTTCTTGTTTTTCAGACCTATGCGGATCGTCCATTTCTCCACCATCACCGTTCCCATGGAGAAGCCTGGGGAGAACTTGCGAGCTCGCTTCGCCTCGCCTCTGCTAGATCAGGCGGACCAAACTCGTGCATCACGCGAAGTGGAGAGGCTTGCAGAGTTCGATTCAATTTGTTGAGGAAGAAATACAAGGTATATTCGAACTCTCAGCGTATTCTGTGGATGCTGATGCAATTTTCAGGCCGATGAGGCCCGCTCCCTCCAGAAAAACCGGTACGGATGAAGAAGTAGATGAATTTATTAAGGTGCGACAAGGTTGTGAACGTACGTACTCTCCTGGATGTTTATCTTCACTAGCTTCTCGGGGAGCTGTGCGCCCTTGTCGACGCCGAGAACACTCCCAGAACGAACGCCGCCAAGCACAAAACGGACGTGGAAGGGCGTGCAGGGCAAGAATTGCGTGATGCTTCGATGATCGGCCTTGTTCGGGGTGATTGCCTTGTCGATGTTGCTTCGTTGGATGGTGTGACTGTGCGCGAGCGTCAGGGGCAACGTGGGAAGAAGTAGGTCACACGTAAAGTCTTCTTTGTCCTGTTCACGCTTCCTTCAAATTTTGCAGACGCAAACACGGCGACAACAACCAGGAAAATCAGTCGCAGAGCCTGAATTCGGCCAGCAAGCGACGCAAGAGGAAAGACACGGCTCTCAAAGATATTCTCAACCAGCGAATTGAAAGTGATCAAGCGGCGTTACAGCAGTGTGCGAAACAGGACCACGAGCGACATATGCAGCAACTTGCTGCCCTGGACAAGCTCACGGACGCTATGCAAGGTGTCAACGACAACATCTGCAGCCTGCGCGAAGAACAAGAAAAAACAAATCAAATGCTTCGACAGCAGGAACTTGATCGTCGCGAAGAGCAGATTCATCAACGTGAAGTAGAATTGGGGATTTAAATTCAAGGTGCGTCATTCTTTCTGTTTCAACACCAACTACAGCTAACCTACTTGTCTTTGTCCTCTCCCTCCTCATCGCTATCACCTCCTGCCACATCCATGGCTGTCCATGGTGCCGTCATGCACCATTTATCCAGATCATCGTTGTCAACCGCATCTCCCCGGAAGTACTCGTTTAGTGATGGTGGGGTGCAATTGAAGTACTGCGGTGTTTGTGGCCGGTGAAGGATTGTGTGCGTGTTTGTGAGTAGCCACAGCAACCAGGTAGAATAGACCACATGGCGAAAGAAGAACCTTTTGATTCTCCGAAAAGTTCAGAAATTTGAACACAGAGTTTACCTCCTTGAACATCCACTCTACCGGCTCCCGTATCTTACTCATCTGCGCGTTCCAGGCCCGTTGGTCCTCGGTGAGATGTGCACCTTTATACGGCGCCATGATGTGTGAACCTGTTTGATATGCAGGATCACCATAAACAAAGTATCGCTCTCTGTTTGGTCCCCAGAAATGTGCATCCAAAATGTCGAGTAAACCGCTCTCCCTGAGAATGGTAGTGTCGTGCCGCCGGCCTTCCACGGGGCCATATACATGAATTACAATACCATCTGGCGAGACCACAAGATGGTACTTTAGGCAATGAATCCGCTTCCAGCCATTGAAAAGAATTTGCTGGTTGCGGCTCGGGCGTGCCGTCTTTTTGAGTGTCCCATCAATGATGGCTGCGATCGAGGGGACTGGACAGCCTTTTGTAACCAAAATCTTTGTGAATTCAGCAAGCTTGTGTGGTGTGAGGCGATGGGGATTGAAGTGGAGGAGGTGCTTCCAGCGTTTCCAGAGAAAGGCAGCAGTTAAACGAGTAATCCTGAGTGCAGTGTCATGTGGGTACTACAGTCCCGGAACAATAAGCACACCTAGAAACTCGGCTGGCTTCCTAGCCAAACTCCTGCTCCATATCAACAAGACAGCAGGGATATGCCAAACGGCGCAGCAACATACACAGAGCGGTGACTCGATCCTCCTGAATACGGTTCTCATCGCTGATGATCTCGGGGAGATCTAGAGCATCGACAAGAAGATGGACTTCTTTCTGCGTGAATCTATCGAGATCAGCCGGTGAGGTTCATCAATGAACCTAAATCATGCTTACCGAAAAAATCTGAGCCATTCAGCATTGCTTAACAACCGGATATCCATCCTTTCTCGATTTGCTTTACCAACATCATCGAAATCTTGATCCCATTCATCAACAACGACCTTCAATATCTTCGCGAAACGAACTCTGGCCTCAAGTAATTGCCTCTGCATGGTGGTAGGAGAAACACAGATTTATATCTCACAGGAGGAAACACGAGGCAGCAATGAGGCTCATTATGAAAGCCACCCAAAAAGCCACCCAGAAGCCGAAGCCACCGGCTTGCACATGCCTCATAGCCACCCGGGTGGCTCCGGGTGGCTTTGCACAACCTCTCTAATACATCTATTTGGCTTAGATACATGAGGAATAAGCTATCTGCACAAGATTGACTCCTGTCACGTACCATGGCTTCACACCCTTTTCGGATGCCATCGGACTCCAAAGATCTCCAATTCCGATTATGTCCGACACTGCTTTTCCACAATACCCTTGCTTCCATTGGTCCGTACTACACTTGACTCATTCTTATTCCTATGCTACACTTTATATTTCTCCATCATGGAGGTCTCAGACTACCGATGGTTTCCGAGTCAGACTGACTTAATCTGACTCACAACGACTTGTTTTCATCACGGAGCCACTTGGACCTCCAACTTCTGGGTCTTCCATTATATCCCCACTAATACTATACTTCCCCATAAATACAAGCCATATCGGTAGTTAGACTTCAGTTTGAATATCAACTTAGTCTGCCCTATACTCTTCCTCTCGGACTTCTGTCCTTCTCTGACTCTCTCTCTGAAATCGAGCATTAGGCGTAGAGAAGGGCACAACGCACGAGCTGAAGCCAAGCCCCTTCCAACCTTCCAGTATACAGGATTGGTACTCCATTCAGACTCTGACATTCCACTCTACATCCTAGATGCTTTGTCTTGCTTATATGCACTTCATCCCCTAGGCATATCTTGAAACTCTGTTGGATCCTGTTCAGAGACCGGTACTTGACAACCCCATGAGGCGGTGATTTTGACCCAGGAAGTACTTAACTTGATGTGGAATAGAAATTCAGAGAGGGGCACAAGAAATCCGAGTAAAGCATAGATTAAGGTGGTGGTATGAGGGAAAGAGGGAAGGTACATGAGGGGATGGCTGCTCCCGTTCTCATGGGACACCAGAGCCCGCAAGCGAAATGAAAGAAGGTACATGAAATGCAACCTACCTAAATTGGCCATTGTAATTTGTAAATCCCTCTGCTGATGGGAATCCTTCAGCACAAATGTAAGCTGGGAGGTGTGCAAAGACAAATAGGGAGCCATGCTGCCCTGCTCAGCATCAACTTTGGGTGCCCAATCCAAGCTAAGGGCTCCCCAGCACAGTCCGAGTAGGCACAGGCTTCCAGATCAGCACCAACATCAGGATTGCTACTGGATGGGTATGTGGAAGTGACTCAGCTATGAGAAACAAAATGAGGGAACAGGAACAGAGAAACACTAAAATGCTGTAATACAAGGCCCCCGAGGCAACGAAAGGCTACCCTATGGGCTACTGGACCAACTCCGCTCTGTTGCTGTTCTCCCCTGCTGGCTGTTTTGCACTGATGGTTTATCAGAGACTGAACCACGTGTTGGTGAAGCAGGGCAGGAAGAAGCAGTTGTATAGGTATTGAATGGGTGTTGATGATCATGACTGCCTATGTAATCCCAGATTTAAACAATTTCTTTTCATGAAACAGCTCAAGCTCTGATTCCGAAGATGCAGTCTGAGTCCTGGCCCTCTGACTTGTCCTGGACTGTCCTTAAAGAAATCAATGACATCAGCCTGGATGCAATTAACTGTACTTTCTCACTCAAAAAGAGCCAAGCAGAAGCATCAGTCCACCAGATACAGAGCTTGGAAGGACTTGCACAATGTCATGAATTGCCTAGGTTCTACTTTTTCGTGCAATGCATCTGTACAGATACAGACACGTTTTAGTGGCACGGGACTCTCATGATGCCACCATGTGACCTTCTCATGGTTGAAACCTGACCACAGATTCTAAAAGCCACAGACCCACTGGGGTCTGCGCTACAGGATACAGAAGATGTTAGGGACTAGGAAACCCGTACAGACAGATCCTAGTCTCCCAACACATCACGGCTGACACAGAGGTGTACAAAAAGTGCATGAATGGTTGAAAACCGATCAGGATTTCAACCACTGACCTGATCGGTTTCAACCACTGGATATAACAATGTTAAGGACTAGGAAACCCGAATGTCGGGTCCCCTAGTCCTCAGATGCTATGGAGACAGACACAGAGGAGGACAGGAGTATCAGCATTAACACTCTTTAATGCTGAGGTACAGGAACTGATCGTGACAGACCGTGATCACCTTTAATTTATTCAAAGCCTATATAAGTTCGGTAGAATCTCCATGTACAGTAGATTGTACCTTGTCTAATCTCAGGCTTCTACCTTGGCTTGACATAGGCATTGTCTCCACCCTACCCCGCTTCCAATCCATCGTATTACGGGTTGTGTCCACATCCTGGGTTTTATACCTGAGGGGAGATTACACCCTCTTTGGCTCATTCCAGGTTCTGCCTCGCATCCTGACCTATTATATATGGTCTCCTAGGGAGGACACCATATGGTTGGTCTTAGTGCTTGGGGAATACACAAGCTATTAGTGTTCTATCAGGTTTCTCCTGGTTGGAGTTCTCGCCAGGTTACTTGATGTTTAGCCAACCCAGAGGCTGTTGCTGACACACGACCATACCCATGTTATGCCTTCATCAGCAGTGTATTACTGCTTCCCAGAAACAATTCTGCCACAAGCCATCATGCCGTCTCAAATCTGGGCTGAACACAATCCATTGACCACCGGACAAAATTTCTTTACTTTTGAACATCCTGTATCCGGTTGGGCCCACCACAAACTCGTCAATGGGCTTGGGGTGCCATGGCAGTGGTGTGTACAGAATTCTTTATTGGACCGACATACTCGGAACCCTGGTGCAGAAAGCTGCTTGTTTTCACCAGTCTCCCGTAGACAGACACACTATAACAATTTGTGCAGGCTGCTATTGGAAAACTTCTGCCATTAAACTGAGGTCATGCTATTGTTTCGCTCAAAGCTAAGCCTTTTTTCTGTATCTTGTGGGCAGCTATGAGTACCTGGAGATGGTTCAATTTCTTCGATGAGACTCAGTGCAGATTCAAATGGTTTAGTTAGGTTCAGTTCAGCAAGAGGAACTCCACTCCATCTGATCACAAAAATGAATCCAATGGCATCCACAGTTGAACATTAGGGTACAGACCTGGTGGTGTATGGAAACACACCTGCTTCACTTGCCAACTTCTGTCGCAACTGTATTTGAACAGGAGACCCCCATTTGCACCGGGGCCAGGTCATAGCTCCTCCTGCCAATCTTTTGGTTCATTTATTCAGTTGCTCCAGTGCACCTTTATTATATAGTTCTGAACATATGGAGACAAACCCAGTGGTGTATAGAAACACATCTGCTTCACTTGTAAATCCTCCACTGGTGCAAGCAGGAGATCCTGGGGCCAGGTCATAATTTTTCCCCCCAATTTCTCCAGAGGTTAGAATCTTCAGGAATCAAGGGACTCAGTTCGAATTTCTGGCATGCAGGCAGGTAGTTTATCTGACAAGCAGAATAGAAAGGGTGGTTGGATTGGGCAGAGAACAAGCAGACGAATGAATGTATTTTAGTGTGGAGGTTGAACAAAACAGCATAAACATAACATCCACAGTGCAGCGAACTGGGCAGGTACAGACCTGGTGGTGTACATACGGCAGCACACCTGCTTTATATATTTACTCAGCTATTGTGTCATTTAAGCAGGAGACCCCCATTTGAACCGGGGTCAGGTCTTGCATATGATATCCGGTTGCCGCTTTTTGTTTCAATTTGGTTTGTGATATGTATCTTGTTAGTTTGTGAGGTATATGAAAGAGCTTGAATTCAGTTGTTGCTCGTCGGTTTTGGATTTCTGGACATGCAGGCGTCGGGTGGGGAGGGGGGGTTTATTTCGCGAGAAACGGGAGGGACAGGCGGAAAGGGTGAATGACAAATGTATTGGCGAGGATGAATGTACATACAACACATTAGAATATGTGATCGACCCAGCCCAAGAATCAGACTCGGCCTTGCCAGGAGAGCTTGGCTCAGAGGCGAGAAATAGTAGTGGTGAGATCGGTACCACGCCCCGTCCATGACGTGCTTTGCACGGGTTACCAAAAAATTTCGGGGAAAGCAGTAATAGTCGACACTGGCTTATGTTTGCATTACTGTCTCTTCAAAGGGACCTCCATTCAAATTGGGGCCAGGTCGTGTGAGTTCTCTGCTGTAGTTTTTTTCTGTCTTATGGACGGCTGTATGTAATATGTATGTCCTCAACCCCAGACTCCAGAGTTTGTTCGATCCTTGAATTTTCTGGGTTCGAGTCTTTTCAAATGAGCCCAGGATTTAGACTCGGCCTCGTCGGGAAGGCTCAGCTCGAAGGCGCAGAGTAACGGCCAGGTACCACACCCCCGCCCATGATGTGCTTTGCATGGGTTACTCAAAAGCTTGGTCAAAGCGGCATTGACAACAGTCGTACAGATTGAGTCCAGTGACATTTGTGATTGAACAAGGGTATACAGGCCTGGTGGTGTACGGCAGCACACCTGCTCTAGCTTTGTTTATCTCTTCTGACTCGAAGTACACAGGAGACCCCCGTTCGAACTGGGGCCAGGTCATGATGCCACTTCTTCTGACTTGTTTTCTTTTTTCTTGCAGGTAAGCAGGGAGTTGGAATAGTAGTAGTACTAGTATTCAACGAGGCTTAGGTTGGATTTCTGTATGTTTTATTCCCCTACGTTTAGGTATGGGTTCTAGGGCGCCCAATCAATGGACTTTTGGCGGGCCATCACATTTGTCGTTATTCTTGTCGCCTAGGTATGTAATAGGTATGGGTTCTCTCTGCCAAAAGTCCTGCTGCCGACACTAGGGGGCAAGGGCCATGACTGTGGGTTCATGGCCTTTGCATGGCATAGCTCCGACACTTACCATGGCATTTGCCATTTCTCCGAGCTGATTCCCTTTGTTCTATTGTTAGACTGCCGCACTGCCGTGTTTGTTCCCAAATCGGTGACATTGTGTTCATTATTGAAAGCTTACTGGACTATAGCAGATCTTGCAGTTGTTAAAACCTGTTGCAAACCTGCTATTTGGCTCTAGAACTGCTAGTACTGGCCTGTTGCATCGCGCACTCATATTTGTTGTAATAGATGAAGATTTTCATATCCCCACTCATAGTAGCCACAGTACAGCGTACATTATCCCTGCACTGCAGCACAGGCAGGAGAAATAGAGCGGATACTGCACAAAAGTTCATGTCCCAAAGTCGACAATGTGGGGGAGGAATCGGGTCTTTCAAACTCCGCTCCTTTGTGACCTCCAAAAATTGGACACTTTCTCAAAGCATCGATAAAATATTCAGGGCATGTATATCAAATATTATGTGTGGAAATCATGAACTCTATCCTTCTTATCACAGTGTGTTGTAGTTCACAGCAGAATTGAGTATTCTCACCAGTTTTCGGGCGATCTCGGCAGATCCCGCAGAACATGCCGTCAATTAGCCGGCGGCAACAATCAAGTCCCTTTGTTCTCATAGACGCCAATGACCAACGCCATGGCAAATGCCATGGCAAGTGTCGGACGTAGGCCGTGAACCCGCGGCCATGGGACTTGCCCGCAGTGCGAAATTGTGCCGCTGATTGTTATCAGGACTCTCATAATCACGGTTGGTCATTCAGACTGTCATCATCGACTCAGGTCGCAACCTTGCGTGCACAACCTTTGGAGAACTCACAAAATGCTTGAAGATTGAAAGATGTGGTTAAGTTATACATACATCTTTTTTTGAGAAATTTTGCGAACTGGCAGTGTGCTGAAAAATGTGATTTATGACTCAGTTCAAGTTGGTTGAGGCCAGCCCAATACGAACCGGTCGTGTTGCCCGAGTGACAAACTTGAGTTTATCCATTCACTTCTGATTATGAACGGACTCGATTTCGGCCTCAGACTGCTTGCGGCCCAATGCGAGCTGGTCGGCGCTGAGTGAGCTTCAGGCCGCCCATTTCGCCGCTGAAATCAACCGGTAGCAGGCCCTGCCGTTTGTCGGCCTTAGCAGCTTTATTTCAGTTCATTTCGGTGGGGTCTATCTGAGCACACAAATGGCATCCATGTTTGAACGATGGTACTTATATAGGTATGTAGACCTGGTGGTGTAAGGCAACACACCTGCTTTACTTCCACGCGATCTCAAGCAACATTGTGCAGGAGACCCCCGTTCGAACCGGGGCCAGGTCGTATATTTT
This sequence comes from Mycena olivaceomarginata, assembly GCA_029378375.1. Lineage (NCBI taxonomy): Eukaryota > Fungi > Basidiomycota > Agaricomycetes > Agaricales > Mycenaceae > Mycena > Mycena olivaceomarginata. The sequence continues at coordinate 146,678 of JARKIC010000317.1, read as the reverse complement.
CTTGTCTTGTTTTTTTCTGTCTTATGGGCAGCTGTATGTCCACGAACCTGTATGTTTCGACGGAGACGCGGTGAACAGATTTTGTGTCTGTCGAAAGGATTGTATTGAGAGCACGATTAAATATATACAAGCGGTCCAGTCGTCCGAACTGACTGGGAAAGGGAAAGGCTCGGAGTCGGAGTGAGTGCGGACTCGGGGTTTGGCGGCGAGGTGGGTGCGTACCAGACCAAGCGCGAGGTTGGAGTTGATTTCAACGATAGCGTTGCGGCTGCATATCGAAATCGAAATCTAGGATTCGAGCCTTCGAGGCTGACCAGGTTGGTTAATGGGCATTGGGCGCGAGAGCAGAGCGGTCAGGATCGAGGGTGCGTCTTGCTTGGCGTAGTAGCATGTGGCGAATCGAGGGTGTTGATAGCTTGAATGAACAAATGACGAATGAGCGAATGAAGGGCTGGAGTAAGAACGAGGCCGCTGTAACTGCTCTTATCTTTGCCCCTGAGCGGTGCCAGTAAGCGGTGAGCAAGGATCCTGGCGCGGGGAGAGTTCGCACGCTGAGGGTTGCCGGGCGAGAGGGGTGCGAGAATGACTTGAGTTGGGAGCCACTGCCAAGTGAGAGGAGTTCATTTCGAAGCCAACCTAGGTAGAGCGGTACATAGCCCGAGGAGCACGGCGTCTTTACAATGATAGACCTCGCCGACGTCGACGCAGTGGAGTTCAGCACCACATGGAGATGCCGGATGAGCCGGACAGGAGGGAGCAGAATAGAAAGACGGGCGGGCGGAGCTTGCGAGGCGAGTCACGATCGTCGACATCTTGCACCCGTACCACCACAAGCGAGAAATCTACAGAATCAGCGCAAGCAGCAAGAAAGAAATAAACCGCACAGAACACAGAACACATGTCTCCATCGGCTACCACCACTGCAGCGCCCGCCTCCAATGGGAACGGCGCGATAAAGGCGAAGAACGGCGTCAACGGCAGCGCCAACGGGACGCATGCGAACGGCAATGGCGTCGCGAGGAACGGCAAGAACGGGAAGGAGGCCCACCTCAGCTCGACGGAGCTCATCCGCCTCGAGAATGAGCATGGCGCACACAAGTGAGTACCCTGCCCCTCCACTAGGTGGCGAACGAACGTCTTGCCTTCCAGTCGACCTGGTCCTGGCCGTGCCTGCTTCCCGCCTTCTGCCTCCTTCCTCCTTGGTCCTGCGTAGCTCTCGCCAGTCGACTTGGTCCTGCGTAGGGAGCACCAAACGCACCTCATTACAAGCACATCTCGTTCCGTCTTTCATCTGCCCTCTTTATACCACCCATACTGATTGCGCGCTTTTCGCCACTAGCTACCACCCCCTCCCCGTGGTCTTTGACCGTGCGCTCGGAGCAAAGTGCGTTGTTTTTCGCCCCTCCTTTTGAGATGTACGAGAAGAGAACTGACGACGCCACGCAGGGTATGGGACCCCGAAGGGAGGGAGTACATCGATATGCTTTCGGCGTATTCGTGCGTGCCTCTTTTTGCTTTCTCTTATATATCTAGCTACGCCCGCTCGAGCCAACCATAACAGCGTGATGACCTTGCGCTCCCATCTACTACTTCGCCGGCGGGACTGCGCTTTCATCTCGGCACCGCGCGATTGCCCCCCTCCCGCCCTCTCTTCACCCTCCTCCACTCCCCATCTTCCCCTTCCCCTTCCCCTCCTCTTCCCTCCCCTCCTTCTCCTTTCCCCTCACATACCACATACTAACCCCTCCCGTCCAGCGCCGTAAACCAAGGCCACTGCCACCCGCGCATCGTCGCCGCCCTCGTCGCGCAGGCACAGAAGCTCACCCTCAGCTCGCGCGCGTTCCACAATAGCGTCTTTGGACGCTTCGCGGAGCGGGTGGGGGGCGTGTTTGGGTGGGAGATGGTGAGTCGCGTTTTTTGGGCCGCAATGGTGGAAAGACACGATACTGACGACGCCTCGCACAGGTCCTCCCGATGAACACGGGCGCCGAGGCGGTCGAGAGCGCGCTCAAGCTAGCAAGGAAGTGGGCGTATTTGCGGTGCGTGTTTTGTCTTCTCTTCCTCTCTACCCTCACTCTGGGATACGCATCCTCGACTTGACACGATTCCCTTGTGCTTTCCGCAAGAGTTTTAGATCAATGCTAACGTGGTGAAATTGCAGGCAAAGGCGTCCCCGAGGGCGAAGCCATCGTGCTCAGCGTCGCGGACAACTTCCACGGGCGGACGCTGGGGGTTATTAGGTGTGTTTTCTTGTCTTCATCCATGCTTCGCTGCCTTCCAATCCCTTCCTTCCTCGTCCCCTGCCCGACCTGCCTCCGTCCATCTTCCATCTTTCATCTTCCCGTCGCGGTACCCTTCCTCTCACCCTATCCCGCTCCCTCCCCTGTCTTTCACATCCATACTTTTCTCCTTCCTCCACGCCAGCGCGTCTCGCCGACACTAACACGCCCTCCAGCATGTCCACGGACCCCTCCGCGCGCGTCGGGTTTCGGGCCGTACCTCCCCGGCGTGGGGGCCGACGTTTGTGGACCCCGAGGCAGAGGGGGGGGAGCAGGGTTATTAGGTTTGGTGCGTGGTCGTCTGTTCTGCGCGAACGAACGAGCGCTGATTATTTTCGCAGGCGAGATCAGTGACCTCGAGCGCGCGCTGGAGTTGCACGGGGCCGCGGGTGGCGGCGTTTTTGGTGGAGCCGGTGCAGGGGGAGGCGGGGTGAGTCGTTCTCTTCGTTTCTCCACTGTATCATTTTCCGAGGCAAGCGGTGCCTCCGTGGCCGCGACGCAGGCCGTAAGCCGTATTGAGAAGAACGAGAGGCAGCAGGCGCGGTGCTGTCCCTCCTTCCTTCATTTTTCCTGTTCCTCTTCCCGGTCTCCCAACCAATACTGACCACTTGCTGTTTTCTGCCCACAGAATAATTGTCCCGCCCCCGACTTACCTCCCCGCCGTCGCCGCGCTCTGCAAGAAGCACAACGTGCTGCTGATCTGCGACGAGATACAGACGGGATTGGGGAGGACTGGCAAGTGCGTTGGCGTTTCCTTGCTCGTTTCCTCATTTTCTCGCTTGCCCTCGTTTCTTGTGGACCACCCGTACGACGCTCTCGAACGCACCGTACTATGTTGCTCGAGATGCGAAGGGCGGGCGTTCTGCTCGTCGTTCGGCTTGTTGACGTTCCCCACCGACCGTACCCTCTATCCCCTGCCCTTCCTCCCCTTCCTTTCCCTTCTTCTCCCTCCGCTTACAAAACCCGACTAACCCAACCCACAGGATGCTCGCCATCCACCACGCCGGCATCCGCCCGGACATCGTGCTCCTCGGCAAGGCGCTCTCGGGCGGGGTGTACCCCGTGTCGGCGGTGCTGGCGGAACAAGGACGTGATGTTGTGCATACAGGCCGGGGAGCATGGGAGTACGTATGGGGGGTGAGTGGTTGGCGGTTTTTTCTTTGTTTGTTTGTGGTGGAGAGCTGCGGGCTGCTACCCGCGTCCTTGCCCCCCCCCCTCCTTTGGGAGTCGGAGTTCGACCCGACCATGCATTTGTGCTCTCCCCGCGCCGTCTCGACCTGAATCGCCCGCTAACCCGTCCGCTTGCCTCGCAGGAACCCCCTCGCCTGCGCAGTCGCGATCACGGCCCTGGACGTCTCGGTGGAGGAGGACCTCTCCGCGCGCGCGGCGCGCCTGGGCGAGGTCTTCCGCTCGTCGGTGCTTGCGCTTAAGGTGCGTCTCGTCTCTCTTCGGCTCTTGCCCATTCTAGACGTTCCGTCTCCTACATGCTGTACCACCGCTCTCCCGCTCTTTCCCTCATTCCCGTCCCTCTTGCCCTTTCTCTGTCCTTCTACTCCGAACACCCCATCTATTTCATCTCTCCCGCACCGCGCATCTGTTCCCGCTTCCCATCCTCCACTTGCCGTTTCCCCCTCCCTCCCCTGCTCCCCTCTGCCCAAACTCCCAACGGATCGCTCGCTGACTCCTCTCCGCCCACAGTCCCCCTACATCAAAACTGTGCGCGGCCTCGGCCTCCTCAACGCGGTCAAGACGCATGCAACGCCGCGCGCGCTGCGCGGGGGCAGGACGTCGCGGGGAACAAGCGGAGGACGGCGTGGCAGTTTTGCCTGCTGACTCCTCTCCGCCCACAGTCCCCCTACATCAAAAACTGTGCGCGGCCTCGGCCTCCTCAACGCGGTCAAGACGCATGCAACGCCGCGCGCGCTGCGCGGGGGCAGGACGTCGCGGGGAACAAGCGGAGGACGGCGTGGCAGTTTTGCCTGCTGTTGAAGGCGAGGGGCGTGTTGGCGAAGACGACGCACGGGAATGTGTGAGTGTTTCTGTCTCGTTGGGTGCTACGGCGACAGAAGACGCGCGCCTGTTCTCGCCTTCGCTCGTTCGTGTAGAGTTCTTATACTGATATCTCTTCGCAGGGTCCGCTTCGCCCCGCCGCTCGTCATCGAGGAGGCAGACCTCGTCAAGGCAGTGAAGATCATCGGGGAGTGCCTCGTCGATCTCGAGAGGCTCGACGAGATCCCCGGGGACGACAGCGAGGAGGGCGGGCACTGAGGGTGGGGTTCTGCTCTCCTCGTTCGTGCGCGAGTGAGCGAGAGGAGGAGGAGGGAGCAGGGAGCAGGGAGGGGAGTCGGTATGGACGTTGCCGAGGACTATTTGAAGTAGACCCCTGCTGTATCCCTTATGTAGTCTTAATAAATCGGTTTGGCTGGAAAAATACCCGAAAAAAACACTTCACAACGTCAAGAATACAGCGATCTTACACGAACCTAGCCCTCCTTGGCCTTGATTCCCGCCGCTATACACGATCACAGCCGGCACTCGCTTCCCCGCCTCCCACTGTACAGCACGTCTCTTCTTGACTTGAGCTCGGTCGTCCGCTCGTGAGACACATTGACGTGAATTGAGTCGAGAAGAGTACATGTACGGCCGACGCAAGATGCAAGGTGGAAGCAGCGGACATGGGGAGGCATCGGTCGTCGACATGGAGCGTGACGTGGCATCTTCACGGGTGGTTCCCACACGATGAGCTGCTTCGTCCGCCATGGCGTGGCGTTATCTACATCCAATCACGGTCAGAAGGGGAGAAAGAAGCAAGAATAGGCGGGGTGCGCACTCACGGATATTCAAGCACCAGAACCGTCGTGGCCGCCAAGGACAATCATGAGGCGCAGCGGGATACAGCTCGTGGTCTGCAACTCTTCCCGTGACGTCCTAGGCGGGGTTAGAGACGATGACCGCGGTGGCTCAAACAGCAACGGACGAAGGTCGCGATCGATATGCATGCGGTCAGCATCGGCGGCGTGCACACCTTGAATCTGTGCAATCTTGTGTCGCGTAGAAAGCGATGCAGCGAAGATGCGGGCCGCGATGAGCTCCGCGTCGGGCCGCTGGATGAACACAAGCGCGACGACGAGCCAGCCTTGCAGCCAACGTCAGTATGGTCCGCAGGGAGGTAAGAGTAGGGGATGGGACGGAGGACACACATATGTCGACAGAGAAGGACGTGCTGCCGGGGCTGCAATCGCAAGGTGTGTAGTCAGCGCTGAGTAGAGTAATAGAGAGGCACACGCACCTCGCGATCCCGCCTCGACGCTAAGAAGGCCAGTCATTGGCTTGCACCTAGAGGTAGGAGAACCCGTTAGGCAGAGTAGCTACAGCGAGCCTCTGGCCGAATGCGGTGCGTGGCAGCGCGAGTATCTACATGCAGGCTCCGCTGGTGCATACAGACAGGTCTGTGGATGGTCTCAGCGTGGCGTCGGGATATGCCTAGGGCGGGACGACGATGATGGATTAAGAATGGGGAAGGGATCATCCAAAAAGATACCAACTGTGCGCGATTCTATCCCGAGTGTTGTGTTGGCGGAGGGCTGAGTGGGCGGACGCGTCGCGAAGTGGAGCACGACAAGCTCAAGGAGCTCCGCGTGGAGTGAGAGGAGGGGCGGCTGGGGCTGAGAGCGCCAAGAATGTTGGGGAGTGCGGGGGAGTGCATGCATGATCGCTGTGGGCATCGGCGTCGCTATATCGTGCATACTGCCGCATAGAGTTGTTTTTGCGGCGGAGCAGCATTAACCGCATTGACTCTGCGTGCCTGTGGTGTTGCGCCGGTGGAGGGAGTGCCAGTGGCCACTGTGGCACGGGTTGTGGAACTAAGACAACGGATGGCTCCTGTCAGCGCCACATCTCCGCGCGTCCACGGCCTGGTCCAGCAGGACGGCGCAACGCACGCAGGAGTTAAAGCTGTATGACAGATCGATCACATACTCTTCTCGAGGCACAACAACTCCTCATGGTCTCTGCAAGTACACTGGTTGCGACTTTACACAATCGCAAAAAAAAAAAAAAAAAGGCCACGCACGGCACACGGCACAACCTTGTGCGTGAATATGAGATGCCCCTGAGAGTTCGAAAATTCGCCGAGACTCTAAAGTTGTACCTATAATGGTTGATAACAATCAACATCCGAGCTGTCAAGGAACTGGTTCCGAGATCCTGTCAGCATTACGACTGGCGCTGCCTCGCCTTCCACCTCTTTGTCGCTACTACCATCTTCGCCCACCCTTAGTGTTCCGCATCCTCTCAACAGACTATAATGAACATCCCCGACAACATTCTACCTGTGCTTAGGGTTGCTCAAGCAGCTGCCGCAGGGAATCCTGTTCCAGGACTTGATGATGTTGTCGCACTAGCGGAAATGGTTTCCGTGCGTAGATGTCAGTGAGAACATCAACATTGTCTAAAGACACTCTTGATAGACAATGTCAATGAAGGCAAACATGGATAATCTACCAGATCTGATCAAAAGGCTCAAGCCATTGATGGAAATTGATACAGTCAGATGTAGCGACGATTTGAAACAACGCTTGGACACATTGAAAGAGTGTGTGATATGCAGGAGCTTTCAGCCTTCAATTGATGCATCTCTCTATTCTGTAGGAATCTCGAGCCAAAGACTACCAGACTCATATCACTTGGAAAGAAATCAAAATCCAAGCAATTTTGGAAGAACAAGAAGTATGAGAAGGAGATCCACAACATCAAGGCTTCCATTGCATCTCACATTGAAGATTTCACAGTAAGATTTCCTTCCTTTTGTGTGTTTTATGTCTGTCTAATTTGTTCTATTTCTAGTTCCATAATAATGTTTCCATCGAAATATTGGTGGATCAAATGTCCACAACAGGTATGGAGAGTGATTTCCTTGTAAACTTGTTGTAGAACTTTATTGCAGTTGATCAGGTGGATACAGCTGTCCTAAGAATGGAACCACAGGGTATGAATCACTCTTCTGCCTGGCTAGTGTCATGACATGATTATTTACTTTCCCAGGAGACCAACAAGGCCCTGGTGGAGGGGATGGAGGACAGGGCCAGAATCTGACAGTTAATAACGACATCTCTGGTGTGAGAAATTGTTTCAGCACAAACATGATTATTCACTTTTCCCAGGAGGTACCGGTGGCCCTGGTGGATGGGGCTTTGCAACAGGGTACCGGCGGTGGTGGGGGTTCTGGAAAGGGTCCCACTCTGAATTACACACCATTAACAATGTTGAAAACTTCACCACTGGTAAAGTGTCCTGCTTCCTCTTTGTGATCTGTTTATAACAGAACATCCACTCTATGTCTGTTTAGTCAACAGTGACCATGCTGAACAAACCCTAGCAAAAATCAAATATGTTTCAGCACGCTACAATGCTCCAAACACCCAGACAAATGCATGGAGGGTACTCGGATTGACATTATCCAGGACATCATAGCACACTTGACAGCACCATCTGATCCATCTCAGCGCATAGTGATGCTTAGTGGCTCTGCAGGCACTGGGAAGTCAACAATTGCCAAAACTATTGCATCTATTCTTGCAGAAGAGAGACACATCCTAGCAGCTTCCTTTTTCTTCTCCCGAAACTATGCAGAGCGTAGGGAAATCAAGGGCCTCCCTCTCACTCTTGCCTATCAATTGGCAGACTATAATGCAGCCTTCAAGAATATTCTTGTGAAATTCTTGGACAAAGACCATACTGGGATTCTTGATGCAGACCCCAAACTCCAGTTTCAAAGACTAGTTGTAGATCTACTTGCTCAAATTCCAACTAGTCACAAGCCATGGGTTATCTGTCTGGATGCACTAGATGAATGTGGACAAGATAGGGGCCAGATATTTCTACGGTGGCTCTCAGACAATATCAAAAAGATACCAGTTCATGTTTGCTTTTTCCTAACTGGCCGGCCAGATGTTCCCTCATATCTCAAGCATGATACACTCTGCTCATTGATGCATGGAATCATCCTTGATACTTATGATAAAGGAATTGTTGGGAGGGACATCAGAAGATATGTTAAGCAGTCTCTGGATGGCAATTCTTGGACACCACAATCTTCTTGGACACCTCAGCAGCATGATGTGGATGAGATCACTAGGCGTGCAGATGGGCTCTTTGTGTTTGCTGCTACAGCTGTTCGCTATATTCGTGCTGGTTCACCAAAATTCAATCCTCAAAAATCTCTGGGTTACCTGCTCAAAGGTGAAGCACTGGTGGATTTAGATGAGCTATACTTCCATATTGTGAATGATGCTATTCCAAAGCCATCAGAGATGGATCCTCGTGCTCAAGATTCATACAATGATTCTATGAGAATCCTCAGCACAATTTTAGAGTTGTTAGAGCCAATGGAACCCAAGAATCTAGCAGTGTTGCTTGACTTGGATGAGGATTATGTCAGAGAAGCACTTACTCCTCTGAGCGCAGTTCTTCATGCACACCAGAGACTGGAGCAGTGCAGATCTTACATCTGTCATTCAGAGAGTTTATGACATCTCAAAAGTCCAAACTATATAAGGACCGTGTGGACCTCTTGTGTGGGACAGAGAAGCAGAAGCAGGAACTTGCATCCAAGGTGCTTCATACAATGCAGACTGAACTCAAGTTCAATATTTGTGACTTGCCCACATCACATCTGAAGAATGTGCAAATGCCAGATCTTGGACAGAAACTGGACAGCTGTATACCAATGTATTTAAGATACTGCTGTTGTTTCTGGGCAGACCATCTAGGAGTGTCAATCAATGCAGAAAATTCAAGAATGGCTAGAAATTTCCTTGAAACCAAATGTCTTTTCTGGCTGGAAGTCCTAAGCTTACTGGGAATGATGTTGACTGCATCATCGACTTTATCGAAATTCTTAGCATGGAGTAGGGTATGAAGAGTATTTTGATGAAAGCTATTAAGGAGCTAATTATTCACTAGGATCCAATGATGAGACAGTTTGCTGCAGATGTAAAACGATTCATCAGATTCTTCTGGGCTCCAATCACTCAAAGTACACCACATCTCTATGTAACAGCCTTGGCCTTTGCACCAGTGCAATCACAAGTTAGCCAAAGACTCCGATCTCAGTTCCCAGGACTTCTATCAATTTTAACAGGACAGATGGAGAAATGGCCAGCAATACTTGGAGTGCTTGAAGGCCACACCGGTTGATCATATCAGTAGCCTTCTCCCCAGATGGGAACCATATTGTCTCTGGCTCTTCTGACAGCACTGTGCGCTTATGGGATGCAGAGAGTGGAGCACCACTGGGTGAGCCATTAAAAGGCCACACTGGTTGGGTCAGATCAGTAGCCTTCTCCCCAGATGGGAAGCATATTGTCTCTGGCTCTGATGACAGCACTGTGCGCTTGTGGGATGCAGAGAGTGGAGCACCACTGGGCAAGCCATTAAAAGGCCACACTGATTGGGTCAGATCAGTAGCCTTCTCCCCCAGATGGGAAGGATATTGTCTCTGGCTCTTCTGACAGCACTGTGCACCTGTGGGATGCAGAGAGTGGAGCACCACTGGGTGAGCCATTACAAGGCCACACTGGTTCAGTCACATCAGTAGCCTTCTCCCCAGATGGGAAGCATATTGTCTCTGGCTCTTCTGACAGCACTGTGCGCTTGTGGGATGCAGAGAGTGGAGCACCACTGGGTGAGCCATTAAAAGGCCACACTGTTTCGGTCACATCAGTAGCCTTCTCCCCAGATGGGAAGCATATTGTCTCTGGCTCTTATGACAGCACTGTGCGCTTGTGGGATGCAGAGAGTGGAGCACCACTGGGCAAGCCATTAAAAGGTCACACTGATTGGGTTCAGATCAGTAGCCTTCTCCCCTGATGGGAAGCATATTGTCTCTGGCTCCGATGACAGGACTGTGCGCTTGTGGGATGCAGAGAGTGGAGCACCACTGGGTGAGCCATTTAAAGGCCACACTGGTTCAGTCACATCAGTAGCCTTCTCCCCAGATGGGAAGCATATTGTCACTGGCTCTGATGACAGCACTGTGCGCTTGTGGGATGCAGAGAGTGGAGCACCACTGGGCGAGCCATTAAAAGGCCACACCAATTGGGTCAGATCAGTAGCCTTCTCCCCAGATGGGAACCATATTGTCTCTGGCTCTGATGACAGCACTGTGTGCTTGTGGGATGCAGAGAGTGGAGCACCACTGGGTGAGCCATTAAAAGGCCACACCAATTGGGTCACATCAGTAGCCTTCTCCCCAGATGGGAAGCATATTGTCTCTGGCTCTGAGGATAGGACTGTGCGCTTATGGGATGCAGAGAGTGGAGCACCACTGGGTGAGCCATTAAAAGGCCACACTGGTTCGGTCACATCAGTAGCCTTCTCCCCAGATGGGAACCATATTGTCTCTGGCTCTGATGACAGCACTGTGCACTTGTGGGATGCAGAGAGTGGAGCACCACTGGGCGAGCCATTAAAAGGCCACACTGGTTCGGTCACATCAGTAGCCTTCTCCCCAGATGGGAACCATATTGTCTCTGGCTCTGATGACAGCACTGTGCGCTTGTGGGATGCAGAGAGTGGAGCACCACTGGGCAAGCCATTAAAAGGCCACACTGATTGAGTCAGATCAGCAGCCTTCTCCCCAGATGGAAACCATATTGTCTCTGGCTCTGATGACAGCACTGTGCGCTTGTGGGATGCAGAGAGTGGAGCATCACTGGGCAAGCCATTAAAAGGCCACACTGGTTCGGTCACATCAGTAGCCTTCTCCCCAGATGGGAACCATATTGTCTCTGGCTCTGATGACAGCACTGTGCGCTTGTGGGATGCAGAGAGTGGGAGCACCACTGGGCGAGTCATTAAAAGGCCACACTGGTTTCGGTCACATCAGTAGCCTTCTCTCCAGATGGGAAGCATATTGTCTCTGGCTCTGATGACAGCACTGTGCGCTTGTGGGATGCAGAGAGTGGAGCACCACTGGGCAAGCCATTAAATGGACACACTGGTTCAGTCACATCAGTAGCCTTCTCCCCAGATGGGAAGAATATTGTTCCTCCTGGGTCCCAGGACAGTAATATGTCTCACAGGATGCCCTCCAGGTTGCCCACTCCAACACAACACCCTCTCAATCAGGGCTTCCCCATCTCCTATTTGCTGCATTCCCATAAAAGTAGCTTTAATTTCTTCCATCAGATCCCAGTGTTTACTCTCTTCCATTTCAAGCCTGAAATCCCTTATGTTTTCTCCTTTTTGGACTAATCAGGAAGGCTGGGTCTTGTCTAGCACCGGAGAATTGCTCTTCTGGCTGCCTCATGAACACAGAATTGGATTCTGGATGCCTCTTAACAAACTCATAATTGGCAGACAGCAAACATTGCTTTCATATAATAAATTGCTCATGGTACCGAGTGGGCAAAGTGTTATCTACCATCACTGGCAGAGCACCCTTAATAGGACCATGTGATAGTGTTTAACCTTCCATAGCTTAAGTTTCCATAGTTCAGTTGTTGTCAATTGAATTTTCTTTTCTTAACACACCTCTCTTGACATGGTAGTACAGTTTTAGAGCCCTCTGTGACCCAGGGGACATGCCTCAACCCAAATGAGGAAACCTGCTGTTACTGTAAAATCCTAAAAATTCAATATAGGTTTAAATACATCTATTTGGCTTAGATACATGAGGAATAAGCTATCTGCACAAGATTGACCCCACGAGGCAGTGATTTTGACCCAGGAAGTACTTAACTTGTTGTGGAATAGAATTCAGAGAGGGGCACAAGAAATCTGAGTAAAGTGTATATTGAGGTGGTGGTATGAGGGAAAGAGGGAAGGTACATAAGGGAATGGCTGCTCCTGTTCTCATGGCACACCAGAGCCTGCAAGCAAAATGAAAGAAGGTACATGAAATGCAGCCTACCTAAATTGGCCATTGTAAATCCCTCCGCCAATGGGCATCCTCTAGCACAATGTAAGCCGGGAGGTGGGGCAAAGACAAATAGGGAGCCATGCTGCCCTGCTCAGCATCACCTTTGGGTGCCCAATCCAAGCTGAGGGCTCCCCAGCACAGTCTAAGTGGGCACAGGCTTCCAGATCAGCAACCAATGTCGGGATCGCTACTGGATGGGTATGCAGAAGTGACTCAGACATAATAGAACGAAAGGAGGGAACAGGAACAGAGAAGCACTAAAATGCTGTAATACAAGGCCCCTGAGGTGATGAAAGGCTACTCCACGGGCCACTGGACCAACTCCACTCTGTTGCTGTTCTCTGCCACCAGCTGTTTTGTGCTGACAGTTTATTATCAGAGACTGAAACTGTGTGTTGGTGAAGCAGGGAGGGGAGTAGTGGTTGTATAGGTATTGAATGGGTGTTGATGATCATGACTGCCTATGTAATCCCAGATTTGAACAATTTCTTTCATGAAATAGCTTGAGGTCTGATTTCAAAGATACAGTCCGAGTCCTGGCCCTCTGACTTGTTCCAGACTGTCATGAAAGAAATCAACAGCATCAACCTGGATGCAATTATGTGTACTTTCTCACTGAAAAAGAGCCAAGCAGAAGCATCGGTCCACCAGATGCAGAGCTCAGAAGGACTTGCACAACCAAGAAGTTCCTATGAATACGTATATGTTCAAGTTATATAAATTACCCCACTTCACAAAGTGACTTGAATTCAGTCAAGTCTTCATTCACAACCAGGAAGATTGAAAGCCTGGCCAAGGACAAAAGGTCGTACAGAGCAGGTTGTTTACAGTTGTTAGTGAGCTGTTGAATTGAATTCATAGATCTGCAAAATATAATGGGAACACTTCTTTCTTTTGGACGGTCCTGATCTTTATCAGGAGTGCTACTGCAATAAACCTCCTCACCGTCATAATGGCTTACAACTAGGATGTGGCTGAATCATGTCGGACCATCTTCACTGTGTGTAACATCATGATCATAAACTCCATGCCCTACCTCGTCTTCTTTTGGGTATCACAACAGGTAGTCATCAACCTCTGAGCTACTGTTGTGGCACTCCGAGTCCGCACTGGTCATACGGAACATGCCGGGTCAGAATGTGGCTAGGACTGACATGTTCAGGTCCAGGTCACCAACATCACCAAGCAGATGCAAGATTCTCCGGACTCACAATATCTGCCACAAAACAAAAGCGAGGCCTAAAAGTGTACGAGAGGGCATAAAAAGACTTGTTGAAGACTTGTGGCTTTCCTTACCACCTCACCCAGGCTGTTATTTATTTATATTTGTGAGTCAAGTGTTGAATAATGATGTGAATGCATTCTTTCAAATTTCGCTTCTTCTCCATTCACACTGCAGAGTGTGGAAATGTTGGTAACCTTCTCAAATACCTATATGTTGTGGTAAGACTGCATCTTGATGCCGAACTGACATGTGAGTCATGATTTCGAGCAGGGAGTTACATACAGATACAAGAGCCAGGGACCCCACTGTAACCGTACAAAACCGTAATCTGGTTACAGTTATACAGTTACTGTACCATACCATACCATAAGGCCTCCTCATTGCGCAGGCTTTACAGTTATGGTTACGGTACAGTAATTTTCAAAGTTGACAAGGAGCTGTGAGGCTGAGTCTGCAGTGGGATCTAAAGGTGTAAAGAGGTCCAAGGAGATGAGACGAAGACCATTTGATTGTACTAAGGCTCACCCACCCCCCTCTGGGTGCCATTCAATGGACCATATATATATACCATATTTGTATGGCCGTTGATAAGCACGGGATTTGTCCACCTATGAAATCTTCGCTTTTTTCGCATTTTCATGACAAGACATGCGCCGGGCTACGCTCCAGAAGCATCAGTACTTGAGGTTCCCAAGTAGCTGACAGGGCAGGAACCACTGAGTAACGGATGGGAACGGGGAGGAATACTCTGGAACCATTGGCATGTGCTCGCTCCGAAACCTGTAGGAGATGTGTAGCCCAACGATCAAGTGGAACGAGAAGTCTACTCTATTCCCGCTCACGGAACTAGATGGGACGGACTGGAATCCTGTTGTGGTGTGTTGGACATGAGACACGTAGCGCATTCTGATCATGTGATCACTGGAAGGGGCTGGGAACATCACATCTTGATGGATCCACACCATCCCAGGCATTCCGGATAAGGATGGTCACTAAGCGAGGGTCCGATCACTTGGACCTACACTCGTCGGCTCCTGGAGCAAGTATCCATACTGGGAAGTACTTCGAATGTGGTATCCCTGGAGAGCTACAGACTGGGAGCTTATGTTCCAGACGTTCCGGTAGACGGGAAGGCACGGGCATTGGGAGGAACAGCATATACAGTTGGGATCGACATGGGGGATCAGTTGTGATGGCTCCGGCACAGTCTGACCGATCGTACATGTGGCACAGGATTGCACCAAGATGGTGTGCTCGACATGGGCAGCCAATAGAAGGACCCAGATACCCATTCTTACGACTGATACACAGAAGTCGGACGGATAAACAGACTATTTTACTTATACTTACTTATTCTTGGACGTTTCCATGTGTTTCAGCGCTTTGTATTTAGTAGCAGGGGCATCTTGGGCGACTTCACGGAATCACCCCACGGCTAGTAGGGCGGCAACACTTGCGAAATGGGTAGAGACCGGGGAGTTCGAACAAGGTGTCTCTTAGAATTCATCTTGGCTCGGGATCTTTGTTCTGTGTGTTCAGTATCCTTGAGATCCGACTTGCCGTTGTCTGGAAGAGTCTGAAAGTGACTGGAAATGTTGGGATTGTGCTGAGTCTGCACTCGGATATTGGGATTGTTTGGATGTTGGAGCTTGGGAACGGAACCCACTACTGTTAAAGAGCTTGGGAACAGAACCCACCATTGTCTGAAGAGCTTGGGATCGGAACCCACTACTGTGTTTACGCTTGGGATCAGAACCCACCACTGTCTGAAGAGCTTGGGATCGGAACCCACTACTGTCTGTTACTGTCTACGCTTGGAATCGGCATCCACCTCACTTTGGAGAACTCCAGCAACTCGTTCTCGTTTGTTTTCATAGCTGAGAAGCTTTACATCATCGCCCTCTGTGCTTCCTGTCTGTTCGGGTCTACCCTTGTTCACTCAGATCTAGCCTGAACACTTGCACAGCAAGGGTTCCATTTGCATCGAACCTCTTGTTGTGTTACACTCGCTTTCCTGTCTGTTCCGGTGTCATTCCGGTTCACTCAGCTCAAGGCTGAACACTTGCACAGCAAGGGTTCCATTCGCATCGAACCTCTCGTTGTGTTACACTTGCTTTCCTGTCTGTTCCGGTGTCATTCCGGTTCACTCAGCTCAAGGCTTAAGTACTTGGACTTCATTCCAAGGACTTCCACAAACAATACAACACTCTCATCTCGATTCCGAGGTCTATACCATTCCCTGCAACCTTTTAAAAGGCCCTGTACCAGGGTCTGATACTCGTCTGTGCACGTCTCGAGCACTACCATTCCGTTCCGACGCACTTCTGTGTGTGGGTTTGGTTTTTGGTTGGTGTTTCCTTGATAGGTTCAGAGCACATTGATCACCGTAACTGCATACAGTATGTTGGGGATCCCTAACAAGAGTGTGGTGGGGTGCAAAGCACCCCATCACTTCAATTGAAGCAGAAGATGCAGATTAGGCTTTAGATGATGTTAGCACCATAGCCATAGGCCTGAAGAGTCAAAATTATGCTTCAGACGATGCACACAATTTTATAAAGAGAGAGATTTGGAGAACAAATTGATGTGACAAATCTTGGTAGACCCATGTTATGAAATTGAAGCAGCTCAATTTAAGTTAATGCCGGTCTGAACCACATTGGGACTCAAGTCCTGCCGAACTTAAGTTCTACCTTGCATGCAATCAGCCTGTACATGTGAGGACCACCCCTGGAACTTAAGTCCCGTACCACTCAGTTCCCACAACACTTAAGTCCTGTGCAAACACTTAAGTCCTGTCCAAACACCAAAAACAAATCCACCAATGGGATTTGAACACCAGACCTCCTGACTTTTTATCAGCAGAAGATAAAGGTGTTAACCACTACAGCAAGAGGGATATAGTATCTTAAACACACAGATACAATATTAGCCCCATAATGGCCTAAACATTCTCCACTTTCTTTATTCTCCCTCTTCATGTCTTGTGGCCAAACCACTATCCATAGATGATTTAGAGATTGTTCTGTTGCAATAAATTAATCTATATAAAAAACATGAAAGATGACTGGAAATGACAAGTGCATCAATACATATGCAGTACTTACCATGGTAGAAAAGAGGGCATGGAAGACATCTAATCACAGTCTGATTGACCACTTCAAGTATGGGCTTCCTGGTGGTAGTGGTTAACTCCTTCTATCTTCTTCTTCTACAAGTCAGAAGGTCAGCTGTTCAAATCTCTTAGGTGGATTTTGTTTTTGTGTTTGATATAATCCTTGCTGCAATCACTTGAGTTCTCTATCACTTAAGTCCTCTGGTGGTCTGGACCACCTGGAACTTAAGATGAGCTAATAAAGTATCTGCCATGTTATGCCTTCATCAGCAGTGTATTACTGCTTCCTGGAAACAATTCCACCACAAGACATCACACCATCTCAAATCTGGGCTTCAACACAATCCATTGACCACCAGACAAAAATTATTTATTTTTGAACATCCTGTGTCCGGTTGGGCCCACCACAAACTCATCAACAGGCTTGGGGTGCCGCAGTCGTGGTGTGTACAAGCATTCTTTATTGGACCCACATACTGGAAATCCTGGCGGGGAAAGCCGCTTGATTCCACTAGTCTCCCATAGACAGATACATCATAACAATTTGTGCAGGCTGCCATCAGAAAACTTCCACCATTAAACTGGGGTCATGCCACTGTTTCACTCGAAGCTAAGCCTTTTTTCTGTATCTTGCGGTAGATCATGAACTGCAACACACATGCATGTAACGCATGCGGCTGTCACATGCCTCGGTTCTTGCCCCCAGTGTCAAGAGTTTGCACGGCCTATATACAAGAAGCTACAATCACAAACACCCAATGGCTTCTACCTTGTCGCCGACACTGTGTTTTCCTCGTGGCACGGCTCAGATCGAAGGCAATATTTGTGCCCCTATCAAAACAGGGCAAACTGTTTGAGGGACAACTGCCGAGATTGAGGAGAAGCTCGCTTTTGACAGGCAGTTGCTGTCATATTGTCAAATGGCGGAATGGGGGATGTGTGTCATGAATCGTCTTTTCATTTTTACTTCCAGAACCTGAACAACCCGAACAACCCGATCATTGATCAGATCAACTATCTGATCAATCGAACTAGGATACCGTTTTAGGATCCCAAACGGTTATGATCGGTTTCCCGACCTTCGGGTTCCCGATCGCCCCTCTATGTTCATATACCCCTTCATTTACTTCGCATTAATCTTGTCCGTTGTCATTGGACACTGTACCTTAATTTATAAACCCCTAGGGACTTTAGTATATAAGCTGTAGCTATTCTCCTGTACTTTACACTATTCTAGTCTAAACTCCAGGCTTATTCGTTTGGGAACTCTTCGTGCTTCAGTCGCCTTCGTCACCTCAGAACCCGGAATTTGCTCTGTGCTGACAATGTGTGGTGTACAGGGCACATTTGGGAGGCTTCGCTGGCCATTGGGTATTGACAATGTGGAACAGCGAGCAAACTTGCTCGAAATCTGCTTCCGACTTCATAATTTCTGAACATGCAGGGTGCGGCATAATCAGATCTGTGCGGTCTATATGCCATTGTGGCGGCAGACAACAGATGATGAGCAAGTATGGGATGGATTTGAAAGAATAATGTTCTCTGATCAGCAGCGCAAGAACCGTGTCACACGATTCCACAATTTTGCTGTATATGATTAGTTGTACGAGACAAGGCTATGATATCAAAAATAAGGAGCGACATGAGTGGGACAGGAGTGGGAAGAAAATGTAAATGATAGTATTGTGAGTTAGACATTGACAGCCCAAGATACCATACGAGGTGTCAAGGGTATACGACTTGTATATGAAATACTTGTAAACAAAATTAGTCTCACTGGGTGGTTGGGCTAATGATAAACCCGAGGGGAGCGCCACCACAGCGAGGGGTTATGCCAAGCTCTATGGCATTGCAGGAGATGAGGGTGTCAGAGGTGGTGTTGGAAGTGAAAGGAAGGTGTAAGGGACCAGGAGTAGGTGTGCGGCGGCAGCCGAGGGGGCGAGGACAGGGAGGGCTCGGAGTGGGGGTGTGACCACGGTAAGGGGTGGTCCATTTCGGGGGTCCTTGGTGGGGGGTGGGGGTATTGAGGATGTTCGAGACACTGGAATGCGTGGGAGGGAGGTCCCCTGGGTGGGCCATGAAGCTAGAATAATCTGAAAGAGGAGTGGGGGACGCACCTTTATAGCCTAAAACTCCAGCACGTTCGGTGACATTTGGCCTTGCATCAAAGAAAAAATGCCAGCCAAGAAACATGCTCAAGAAATAAGGTTGGGCCTATCGGAGTGCGTCCTGCAGCGTTGCGGGTCGGCCTTAGTCGGAGTGGCTCTCAATAGGGCAACAAAAAACTCACCAAGAAACCAATGTGCAGGTACGCAACGGTGCAGCACCTGCACGTGAATCCTTGTCGCATGGCGGCGGGGGTGGTGGGCGCTGGGTTGCTGATTGGAAAGGAGCGACTCACGGGTACCTGTGGCAGCCCACTGCGAGTTGGCTGGGACGAAGAGGATGGAAGAGCGTACTAAAGAGTGTTACATGAAGCTCGAGCTGTGAATCAGTGATCTGTTAGTCCATTTTCGGTTTGTTCGAGCGAATTTACATCTGTAGGGGGGGTCCCTACCCTCCAAACAGATACTCAAGTATACGACCGTCAGACGGAGTATAAGCGAGATCCAAGGCCGATAGGGTCCTGATGGGAGCCCCGGCATCCCGGCAAAACAGCAAAAGTATCTGATTTCATGCACTTCTGTCTTACGGGAAGTCACCCATTATATAGTATTGAACATACAGTGTTCTGCGCCCTGATGGGATACAATGATCAGATGGGACAAACAGTTTTTATGCACTCCCTCAACATATATTGGCCTCGGACTTTTTACTAGTACATTAGAATACATGTCAGGTATACTGTACTGAAAGGTAGGGTTTATCGAGAGAAGGGATCCCATTCCAAATTGAAATCGTTCTCAAAGTCCTCAAAATCGAAATTGATTTGATGCGACTTTCTGCTCTGGAGCTTTTGTACAATGCTGGATGGTCATGGAAATTGGTATGGTGAAGGATTACAATGCCAACAGTCAGTATCCCCAATCCTAGCCCATACAGACGGGATGAACCTTCAGAATTGACAAGATGGGCCAGATGGGTCCATATGGGTCCATATGGGGCTTGTCACATCACAGGACCCGCATGGGCAAAACCAAAGGTTGCTGACTATGAGATTGAGGTGTTGCTGCCTAAGCTGTAGAAAAAGGAGTAGGAAGAGCAGGAGGAACGATGGCGAGGACGAGGAGGCTGAAATCGGAAGTGAATTTGTGGAAGATTAGATTACAGTAACTAATTAACCGAGTTTGCCAGCGTGATTGTGACGCTGTCCCAAGTATGGGTTCTAGAGACTAGGGCACCCAATCAATCAACTTTTGGGCGGGCCATCACATTTTTCGTCATTCTTTTCGCATAAGTATGGGTTCTCTCTGCCAAAAGTCCTGCTGCCGAAACTGTGCCGCTGATTGTTATCAGGACTCTCATAATCACGGTTGGTCATTCAGACAAACTGCATGCACAACCTTGGGAGAACTTACAAAAAATGCTTAAAGATTGAACTTTAGATGTGGTTAAGTTATACATACACCTTTTTTTTTGAGAAATTTTGCGAACAGTGTGCTGAAAAATGTGATTTATGGCTCATCCACTGAAGTAAGGCTCCAACCGTTTCCGTGTATAAATGTTTATACACAGTTTTAACCGTTTTCGTTTCCATTTAATTTGGCTGGGGGCTCAAACAGTTTGGAAACTGTTTTTTAAATGGTTAAACAGTTCGGGAAATCCTCAGCACTCACAGAGTGATGCCAGTGCTAATCTGAACAAGCAATGCACTCAAGAATGTCTTTCAACCACTGTATTGTCTCTTTGATGCATCCATATGCCAGTACTGACCGGTGCGCACCACGTAGCGCTCGACAGCCGGGTGTACTCCCAAATATGGTAATTGTTCAACTGATTGATGGTTTGGGATTGAGGCGCCATCAAAGCCGACATTCGGCAGCCTCAAATCCAACCAACATGATACCTTGTTTTTTGGTTCTTCCCCTACTGTACCAACATGTAGGGGAGCAACGGTCACGATCACAGTGGTCCCGTTGCGTTGTCTTTTTCCAGGTGGGTCACGGTCACCATGAAGTTGGTTGCTCAAAAAAATCGTGACATTGGAAAAAATCGTGGAAAAATTCCCAAAAAAGTAAAATAAGCTCCTACGTGTCTACTCGTCGTCCGAGGCATCTTCGTTTGGTCTGTAATCATCTCCGCTGCCCACGTTCTCGTCCTCTGAGTCTGAGTCCTCTGGTGGGATGCCAACTTTCGCCCACAGTTCCCCCCAAGGATTATAAGCCTAAATGTCTTCCTCAGCATCTCCTGCTGATAGTCATTCCTCACCCTCTGCCCGAACTCCAGCCTTGGCCACCCAACGGCCTGTCCTATCCTGGACACGAACCCGCAGCACCCGATCAACAACGACCGGAAGAGGGACTCCGGTGTCATCGTCTTCTTGATCCTGTTCATCCTCGGGGACATCACCGCCGTCGGTGATATCCTTGTCACAATTGGCTCTAGCATCGCTGGGTAGCAAAGGCTGCGTGCGCGGACCAAGACGCGCCTTGATTTCGTTCGCGAGAATTGTGTCGTGTTCGAGATACTTCTGCAAGGCCTTTCGCGTCTCCCGGCTCGTGAGGCACTCGCATGAAAGGTTGTACTGAGGCTTCTCAGGGACGACAGATAGCTCCCAGGAGCGTTTGATAACCTGACGACCATCGGGGCTAGACAGCCAGTCATGAAGGTCGACACAAGCGCGAACGGAGGCATCGTGGAGGACAGGGTATGAGCTCGAGAACTTGACATTCTCAGGCAGGATACCCTCGGTGATTTGCTCCTGGTGGCAACAGACGAAATAATTGAGTTGAGACTGCCGCAAATGGTGTTTTGCGACACGCTGAATGCCGACGTCCTGTGGTTGGAAGATACCTGTCAAGTTTGCTGGAACGTAGATGAGGATGATGTTGGGATATTTATCAAAAATAAAGCGGCGGAAAGCTTCGGAGATATGGACGGGATAGATGTCGATATAGAGGATAGCTTTCTGATCTTCGTCTAGATCGGGGTCGTCCGCGATGACTTGCTGGATGTGGGGATGGATGACCGACTCGATGAGTTCCTCCATTGTTTTTTGCGTGGAGAAATGACTGGTTCGTTTCTTGCTGTTCGCAAACGTAAAATGGAAGCCACGGTCTTGGGCCTCTCGATAGCCGTCGGCTTTCGTGGTAGGAAGGGAGCCAGGCGATGCTCCCGACCAGACCTGCTCGAGAGGGAGTGGTCCCTCCGGCGTAGTAGCGATTCCGAGAGTGTAGGCCCGTTTTTCGTTGTTACCCGAGACCGACACTTGTTTCGATCCGCGAACCTCGAATGTTCGGCTAGAATTCAGGCGGATATAAACCCCAGTCTGGTCGTAGTTGATGATGAGCTGAGTACGTGTCAATAAATTGTTGTTCAAGAAGTAAATTTGACCGACCTTAGCAGGAATATCTTGGTGTTCAATGGCGTGGGCCAAGCGAAAAAATGTCCGTTCGCAGAGCTCTGAAGCATTCTCGGGAATCTTCTTTGCTGCCCGTGTAGCCTGACGCGTTGTCCAGTTGAGCATGCTGTCGAGAAATTGACGGACATAATTCTCGGAACAAGATAACACATCCAGGAGTTGGGGCCGGCATTTACCGATAATGGCGATCATCACAGAGCGTGCGATGTGGACATTGACGACACATCCAGAAACGCGCAGTCCCTTCAACGTCTTCACAATTTCCTCTACGATCTCGGGGTGCGGTGTAAGGATTCCCGTGCGACCACTGCCAGCAAGGGATCTTCGGCTGGCAATGTTACGCAAGGCAGCATCGGTGAATCGCTTCTCTCCCTTCACGATCCACTTCCACAGAGTCGAACGGTGAAGCTTGTTGTTGGGGCCATCGAATAGGACAGGGTGCTCACGACGAAGTGCTTTCACCGTGGCTTCTGCAGACCAGCCATGCCGTCGAACAGCGGGCTCGATGATTGCCCAAAGAAATGGGTTGAACCAGAAGACCTTCTGGGCTTTTCCTTGAACCGTGCCGCCCTGGGTTCCCCTGCGATACTTCTTCCAGCCTTGAGTGGCTGGGCGGGACAGAGACGCGACGTCGGGGATAGCGCTGCTTCCGTGGGCAGCAGCATCGGCACCTTGCATCAGCAGTGCGGTGGCATCGAGTTTTTTTTCCGATTTGGCTGGCTTCCCCTGCCGCTCCTTCTTGCGCTGCCTCTGCTTTCGGATCCGTGCAAGATCGTGCTCACGCTCCTTCTGGTTCTCCGCCTTCTTCTGGCGGATTGCCAACTCTTTCTCTCGCTTTTCAGCCCCAGCCTCCCTCGCCTTCGCCCAATACGCCGCAACCTCCCCTGGCTTAGCCTTCTGCCACCCGAAGGAGCCCAATGTGCTCTGCTTTGGATTTCCGACGATAGCACCAGAGGTTGCGGGATGGGCCAATGTGGATGGGGTGGCAGCAGGTAGCAGAGTTTGGGGGACCGTAGGTGTGTCCTCCGGCTCTGAATCGTCGGTAATATCAATTATGACAGCGCCAGATGCCGAAGGACGGGACACGGATGGGGTGGCAGCCTGTGGCATAGTCTGCACGACAGCAGTTGAGTTGTTCGGCACTGAATCATCGTCGACATCAATTACGGCGACCGTTTTGCGCTTCTTGGCCGCCGGTACGTCGTCCGCTGCCTTCGAAGTCTCCTGTGCCCCACCCTTTCGCTTTTTAGAAGGTATTCTCGCACCCGAATCAGCTGCCGCAGTAATGAGGCGCTCAAGCCACGCCTCCTGAAATGTAGTCCGCTCGCCAGGTGACATGTGCTTGACCCCCATCTTCAGCAATTTGACCAGCGTATCAAGTCGGGTGCCACGCTCCGTAAAGACCATCGTTCGGCCTTGTAGACGCAGAAGGTGGGTTTCGAAAGAGATCTCGAGAGCATGAGACACCGCTGAGAAATGACCACCCTCCTTCAGGATTTCGGGATCCATCGAGAAGTTATACAGCGAGTGCGTCGGATTCTCGGGCAGGGCAGAAGGGAGGTTGCAGAGGAGATCACGGAGGTGATCTATACGAGATATGAGGGCCTGTGGAGGGCCGATGACTGGTCTAGCAGCTGTATTAACTTTGCGAGGCATGAGTGTGAAGGAGGGGTGGATTTTCTAAATATTTTGCTACATATTATTTGTGGTTTAGTGCTATTGAGTGTTCTCGAGCTCGTGTTACTATTCTGGGGGCACAATGACCGCGTTCAAAGCTCCACAGCCACCCGTTGCCACTCCGGGCAACGCTCACGCTCACGATGAGGCCCGTTGCCTGAAAAATTGGCAACCAACTTGTCACGGTCCTCAGGGGGTTGCTCCCCTACATGTTGGTACAGTATTCTGAACTGCAAGGTATCCCAGATTATCTATACGAACTCACTAATTATAACAAGTTGAACCACTCTCACCCCAGAAAGCCCGTGAAATGCAGTTCAAATTTTTTGAAGGTTTCTACTTGGCTTCCACTTCCTCAAGTAGAACCTTTTTAATTGTGATGCGTGGTGACAATAGGGTGCAGGTACGTGATATTTTCATACCTAGAAGTCACTATGGGCAATACTGGAAGGACGGAGGCAATACAGAGACAATATAATAGATGCAGCAGCTTTGAGGACACCTGCCTCCAAAAATACTGTTTATAAACAGTTTAAAACGGTTTTAAACAGTTTAGAAATCGTTTCCATTTAATTTACCCGGATGACTACACGAAAACTAAATGATTGGAGCCCTACACTGAAGGAAGTCTAAGTTGGTTGAGGCCCAATACTCGTACGGGCCGGTTGACGCGATAGTGTTGCCCGAGTGACAAACTCGAGTTTATCCATTCACTTTCTGATTATGAAAAGACTCAATTTCGGCCTCAGACTGCTTGCGGGCAAATGCGAGCTGGTCGGCCCTTTCGCGAGCTTCGGGCCGCCCATTTCGCCTGATTTTCGTCGTTGAAATCAACCGGGAGCAGACCCTGCCGCTTGTCGGCCTTAGCAGCTTTATTTCAGTTCATTTCGGTGGGTCTGTCTGAGCACACAAACGGCATCCATGTTTGAACGAGGTATATATGTAGGTATGCAGACCTGGTGGTGTACGGCAACACACCTGCTTTACTTGATCACCCGACATTATGCAAGAGACCCCCGTTCGAACCGAGGCCAGGTCATGCTCCTTTTTTTCGCTTCTTTTTTCTGTCTTATGGGCGGCTGTACGTGTATGTTTCGAATCCCGTCGACGGAGATGCGGTGAACAGATTTTGTGTCTGTCGAAAGGAATGTATTGAGAGCACGAATATACAAGCGGTCCAGTCATCCGAACGCACTGCGAAAGGGAAAGGCTCGGAGTCGGAGCCAGTGCGGACTCGGTACGTACCAGGCCAAGCGCGAGGTCGGAGTTGATCCCGACGATAGCATTGCGGCTGCATATCGAAATGTAGGATTCAAGCCTTGGAGGCTGACCAGGGTGGTTGATGGGCATCTGGAAGCGCGCGCTGGGCGCAAGAGCAGAGGCGTCAGGATCGAGGGTGTGGCGTAGTACATAGCATGTGGCGAATCTCGAGCCCAACAGGGGTGTTTGATAGCTTGAATGAACAAATGACGAATGAGCGAATGAAGGGCTGGAGTAGGAACGAGGCCGCTGTAACTGCTCTTATCTTTGCCCCTGAGTGGTGAGCGGTGAGCAAGGATCCTGGCGCGGGAGAGTTCGCACGCCAGGGTGCCGGCGAGAGGGGTACGAGAATAACTTGAGTTGGGAGCCACTGCCAAGTCAGACGAGTTCATTTCGAAGCCAACCTAGGTAGAGCGGTACATAGCCCGAAGAGAACGGCGTCTTTGCAATGACCGACCTCGCCGACGTCGACGCAGTGGAGCTCAGCACCACATGGAGATTGCCGAATGAGGGTGCAAAATAGAAAGACGGGCGGGCGGAGCTTGCGAGGCAGAGTCACGATCATCGACAGCCGAGTATTCTTGCACCCGAACCACCACAAGCGACAAATCTACAGAATCAGCGCAAGCAGCAAGAAAGAAAGAAACCTTACCGCACAGAACACAAGCACACAGACAACTCGACATGTCTCCATCGGCTACCACCACTGCGGCGCCCGCCACCAATGGGAACGGCGCGATAAAGGCCAAGAACGGCGTCAACGGCAGCGCCAACGGCAGCGCCAACGGGACGCATGCGAATGGCAATGGTGTCGTGAAGAACGGAAAGGAGGCGCACCTCAGCTCGACGGAGCTCATCCGCCTCGAGAACGAGCACGGCGCACACAAGTGAGTACCCTGCCCCTCCACTAGGTGGCGAACGAACGTCTTGCCTTCCAGTCGACTTGGTCCTGGCCGTGCCTGCTTCCCGCCTCTTGCTTCCTTCCTCCTTGGTCCTGCGTAGGGAGCGCCAAACGCACCTCATCACAAGCACATCTCGTTCCGTCGTTCATCTGCCCTCTTTTATACCACCCATACTGATTGCGCGCTTTTCGCCACTAGCTATCACCCCCTCCCCGTGGTGTTTGACCGTGCGCTCGGAGCAAAGTGCGTTGTTTTCGCCCAGATGTATGAGAAGAGAACTGACGACGCCACGCAGGGTATGGGACCCCGAAGGGAGGGAGTACATCGATATGCTTTCGGCGTATTCGTGCGTGCCTCTTTTTGCTTTCTCTTATATATCTATCTACGCCCGCTCGAGCCAATCATAACAGCGTGATGACCTTGCGCTCCCATCTACTACTTCGCCGGAGAGAGGCGGCGAGCGCTCGCGGAGATTGGGCGGGACTGCGCTTTCATCTCGGCACGACGGGACTGCCCGCTTCCCGCCCTCTCTTCACCCTCCTCTCCTCCCATCTCCCCCTTCGCCTTCCCCTCCCCTCCCCTCCCTCTCCTTTCCCCTCACATACCACACACTAACCCCCTCCTAGCGCCGTAAACCAAGGCCACTGCCACCCGCGCATCGTCGCCGCCCTCATCGCACAGGCACAGAAGCTCACCCTCAGCTCGCGCGCGTTCCACAATAGCGTCTTTGGGCGGTTCGCGGAGCGGGTGGGGGGCGTGTTTGGGTGGGAGATGGTAAGTGGCGTTTTTTTAGTATATATGGGGAGGGGAGTCGCAAAGGGAAAGGGAGCGGAGGGGGCACTGTGTGTGGAAGTAGGACACAAGCCCACGTTTTTGTCGCGCATGTCGAGGAGGACGAGGTCGCGTCACGCAGTGCGCGCCGGGTGGGATGGCGGCTCTGTCGTCGTCTCCCTCACGCGTCTTCCCCTATATTCGACCCCCTCTTTCCTTCCAGCCGTTTCTCTTCCTCTTTCCTTTTACAATGGTGGAAAGACACAATACTGACGAATCGAATCGCCTCGCACAGGTCCTCCCGATGAACACGGGCGCCGAGGCGGTCGAGAGCGCGCTCAAGCTTGCGAGGAAGTGGGCGTATTTGCGTGCGTGTTTTGTCCTCTGTTCCTCTCTACCCATCACGCTTCCCGATCAATTCTAATGTGGTGAAATTGCAGGCAAAGGCGTCCCCGAGGGCGAAGCCATCGTACTCAGCGTCGCGGACAACTTCCACGGGCGGACGCTGGGCGTGATCAGCATGTCCACGGACCCCTCCGCGCGCGTCGGGTTCGGACCGTACCTCCCCGGCGTGGGGCCGACGTTTGTGGACCCCGAGGCAGAGGGGGGCAGTAGGGTTATCAGGTTTGGTGAGTGGTCGTCTTTTCTGCACCCGCCAAGAGCGCTCATTATCTTCGCAGGCGAGATCAGCGACCTCGAGCGCGCGCTGGAGCTGCACGGGCCGCGGGTGGCGGCGTTTTTGGTGGAGCCGGTGCAGGGGGAGGCGGGGTGAGTCGTTTCTTCGTTCCTTTCCGAGGCAAGCGGTGCCTCCTTGGCCGCGACGCAGGCTGTCTTCCCTCCTCCCTTCCTTTTTCCTTTTCCTCTTCCCTGGTCTCCCAACCAATACTAACCACTTTCTGCCCGCAGAATAATCGTCCCGCCCCCGACCTACCTCCCCGCCGTCGCCGCGCTCTGCAAGAAGCACAACGTGCTGCTGATCTGCGACGAGATACAGACGGGGTTGGGGAGGACCGGGAAGTGCGTGGGCGTTTCATTGCTCGTTTCCTCTTTTCCTCGCTTGCCCTCGTTTCTTATGGACCACCCGTACGACGCTCTCGAATGCATCGTACTGAGATGCGAAGGGCGCGTGTGCCGCTCGTCGTTTGGCTTGTTGACGTTTCCCACCGACCGTACCCTCTATCCCCCGCCCTTCCTCCGCTTCCTTTCCCTTCTTCTCCCTCCGCTTCCAAAACTCGACTAACCCAACCCACAGGATGCTCGCCATCGACCACGCCGGCATCCGCCCGGACATCGTGCTCCTCGGCAAGGCGCTCTCGGGCGGGGTGTACCCCGTGTCGGCGGTGCTGGCGGACAAGGACGTGACGCTGTGCATACAGCCCGGGGAGCATGGGAGTACGTATGGGGGGTGAGTGGTTGGCTGTTTTTTCTTTGTTTGTTGTGGTGGAGAGCTACCCGCGACACCTTGCCGGAGTCGGGGCTCGAATGGTGCTTCCACCAGGGGAGCACGCATTTGTGCTCTCCCCGCGCCGTCTCGACCTGAATCGCCCGCTAACCCGTCCGCTTGCCCCGCAGAACCCCCTCGCCTGCGCGGTCGCGATCACGGCCCTGGACGTCCTGGTGGAGGAGGACCTCCGCGCGCGCGGCGCGCCTGGGCGAGGTTTTCCGCTCGTCGGTCCTTGCGTTTAAGGTGCGTCTCGTCTCTCTTCGGCTCTTGTCCATTCTAGACGCTCCGTCTCCTACATGCTGTACCCGCTCTTCCCTAATTCCCGTCCCTCTTGCCCTTTCTCTGTCCGTCCACTCCGAAAACCCCATCTATTCCATCTCTCCCGCATCGCGCATCTGTTCCCTTCCCGCTTCCCATCCTCCACTTGCCGTTTCCCGTCCCTCCCTTGCTCCCCCTGCCTAAACTCTCGCCGGATCGCTCGCTGACTCTCCTCTCCGCCCACAGTCCCCCTATATCAAAACCGTGCGCGGCCTCGGCCTCCTCAACGCGGTCGTCATCGACGAAGACGCATGCAACGCCGCGCGCACTGCGCGGGGGCAGGACGTCGCGGGGAACAAGCGGAGGACGGCGTGGCAGTTCTGCCTGCTGTTGAAGGCGAGGGGCGTGTTGGCGAAGACGACGCATGGGAATGTGTGAGTGTTTCTGTCTCGTTGGGTGCTACGGCGACAGAAGACAGAAGACGCGCGCTTGTTCTCGTCTTTGCTCCCTTTCGCTCGTTCGTGTATGTAGAGTTCTGATGCTGATATCTCTCCGCAGGGTCCGCTTCGCCCCGCCGCTCGTCATCGAGGAGGCAGACCTCGTCAAGGCAGTGAAGATCATCGGCGGCGTTTTTGGTGGAGCCGGTGCAGGGGGAGGCAGGGTGAGTCGTTTCTTCGTTCCTTTACTGTATCATTTTCCGAGGCAAGCGGTGCCTCCGTGGCCGCGACGCAGGCCGTGAGCCGAAGGGAGTCTGAATGCGTTGGGCTGCCTCGGGATGGTACTGAGAAGAACGAGGCAGCAGGCGCGGTGCTGTCTAGGAGAGGGAAGAGTAGTAGTGTATTGCTACTGGGGTCCCGTCCTTCGACAAAGAGATCCGTCTCACCCATATACCAGTCTGTAGTCTAAATAAATCCGTTTTCTGGAAAAATACCCGAAAAAATACTTCACAACGTCAAGAATACAGCGATCTTACACGAACCTAGCCCTCCTTGGCCTTGATTCCCGCCGCTGCACGATCACAGCCGGCACTCGCTTCCCCGCCTCCCACTGTACAGCACGTCCTTTCTTGACTTAGCTCGGTCGTCCGCTCGTGAGACACGTTGGCGTGAATTGAGTCGAGAGGAGGACATGTACGGCCGACGCAAGATGCAAGGTGGAAGCAGCGGACATGGGGAGGCATCGGTCGTCGACATGGAGCGTGACGTGGCATCTTCACGGGTGACTCCCACACGATGAGCTGCTTCGTCCGCCATGGCGTGGCGTTATCTACATCCACCACGGTCAGAAGGGGTGAAAGAAGCAAGAATAGGCGGGGTGCGCACTCACGGATATTCAAGCGCCAGAACCGTCGTGGCCGCCAAGGACAATCATAAGGCGTAGCGGAGTAAAGCTCGTGGTCTTCAACTCTTCCGGTGACGTCCTCGGCGGGGTCAGAGACGATGACCACGGTGGCTCAACCAGCAGCGGACGAAGGTCGCGATCGGTATGCATGCGGTCAGCATCGGCGGCGTGCACACCCTGAATCTGTGCAATCTTGCGTCGCGTGAAAAGCGATGCATCGAAGACGCGGGCCGCGATGAGCTCCGCGTCGGGGCGCTGGATGAACACGAGCGCGAGGACGAGCCAGCCTTGCAGTCAACAATGTCAGTATGGTGCGCAGGGAGGTAACTCAGGTAAGAGTAAGGGATGGGACGGAAAAAAGACACACATATGTCGACAGAGAAGGGCGTGCTGCCGGGGCTGCGATCGCAAAGTGTGTAGTCAGCGCTGAGTAGAGTAATAGAGAGGCACGCGCACCTCGCCATCCCGCCTCGACGTTAAGAAAACTGGTCATTGGCTTGCACCTGGAGGTAGGAGAACCCATTAGGCAGAGTAGCTACAGCCTCGAGCCCCTGGTCGAATGCGGTGCGTAGCGCGAGTGTCTACATGCAGGCTCCGCTGGTGCATACAGACAAGTCTGTAGATGGTCTCGGCGTGGCGTCGGGATATGCCTAGGGCGGGACGACGATGATGGATTAAGAATGGGAAAGAGATCATCCAAAAAGATACCAACTGCGCGTGCGATTCAATCCCGAGTTTTGTGTTGGCGGAGGGCTGAGTGGGCGGACGCGTCGTGGAGTGGAGCACGACGAGCTCAAGGAGCTCCGCGTAGAGCGAGAGGAGGGGCGGCTGGGATTGCGAGAGCGCCAAAAATGTTGGGGAGTGCGGGGGAGAGCATGCATGGTCGCTGTGGGCATCGGCGTCGCTAGATCGTGCATACTGAGTTGTTGTGGCGGGGCAGCATTAACTGCATTGACTCTGCGTGCCTGTGGTGTTGCGCCGGTGGAGAGAGTGCCAGTGGCCACTGTGGCACGGATTGTGGAAGACTAAGACAACGGATTGTTCTTGTCAGCGCCACATCTCGGTCCGCGCGTCCACAGTTTGGTCCAGCACAGTGTTGGTGGGTCGGCGACCCAAAGTGGCCGGTCACTTTTGATGGTCAGTGACTAGTCAGCGACTAGTCATCGGGTCGTGCGAGTGACCTGACCTTTGCACTGCCCGCGCATCGTCTAGCCGAAGCTAACCGACGCCAGACGAGCGACCGCTCCCACGTCTGCGGCGAGGTATCCCTGTCGTAAGTTAGGTCATCAAGTCAGGCCGCTCCGGTGACCTGACTGACCCGATGCGACTGACCTTTCGACCGGTCACTGACCGGTCAGCGACCTGCACAACACTGGTCCAGCAGGACAGCGCAACGCAAGGGGCACCCGTTGGCGCAATCAGTGAAATGCACTAGGTACTATATGCTGGTGCTTGGTTTTGATTGATGCCGGAGATATAACCACATTTGGCCGCCGCCGCGTCTCGCACTCAAGTACAACGCCATGTTCCATATTATCACGGAACACACACCATTACACAATAATTCACTGCCGACTATTCCTCCAGAGTTAATGTTCAAACTTTTTATCCGGAGTGCCGAGGAAAAGGTTTTAGGAATTTCAGCTGCACAAACTCGTCAGTGGAGGGAGGAAAACGGAGTTCCAGACAGTGATGTTATTGACCAGCTTAATTCTCCTGATAAACGACGTGCAAGAGCAGGCACAGTCTCAACAGGTTCAGAAGTGTCTCCTTCAGATAAACATACACCCAAGAAACTCAGAACAAGCCCTTCAGACTGAGGTATATACTTAAAATGTACTATATTATCACCAAGAAACAATTTTTACCTGTTGTAGTGAGCCAAAGTGCTAAGTACGTCCGCAAAACGCAAGTGCGGCCAAATGCGGTTATATCTCCGGCATCAATCAAAACCAAGCACCAGCATATAGTACCTAGTGCATTTCACTGATTGCGCCAATGGTTGCCCCTTGGCGCAACGCACGCAGTTAGGGCCGTATGACAGATCAATCTTCTCAAGGCACATTAACTCCTCATCGTCTCTGCAAGTACACTAGTTGTGACTTTACACAATCGCAAAAAAAAAAAAAAAGGCCACGCAGGGCACAACCTTGTGCGTGAATATAAGATGCCCCTGAGAGTTCGAAAATTCGCCGAGACTTCAAAGTTGTACCTATAATGGGTTGATAACAATAAACGTCCGAGCTGTCAAGGAACTGGTTCCGAGATCCTGTCAGCATATAGCATGGCTTACGGCTGGCACTGCCTCGCCTTCCGCCTCTTTGTCCCTACGACCATCTACGCCCACCCTGTTTTGCATCCTCTCAACAGACTACAATGAACATCCCCGACAACATTCTACCTGTGCTTAGGGTTGCTCAAGCAGCCACCGCAGGCAATCCTGTTGCAGGACTCAATGATGTTGTCGCACTAGCGGAAATGGTTTCGGTGTGTAAATAGTTTCAATGAGAACATCAAAATTGTCTAAAGACACGATGATAGGAAAATGAGGCTGATCTACCAGATCTGATCAAAAGGCTCAAGCCATTGACGGAAATTGATACAGTCGGATGTAGTGACAATTTGAAACAACACTTGGACAAGTTGAAAGAGTGTGTGACATGTAGTAGATTTCAGTCTTCACTTAATGTCCTTCTCTAGGAATCTCGAGGCAGTTACTCCCAGATTTATATCACTTGGAAAAAAATCAAAAAGCAAGCAGTATGGGAAGGAGTTACAGGACATCAAGGCAACCATTGCATCTCACATTCAAGATTTCACAGTGAGATTTCCTTCCATTTATGCATGTTATGCCTGTCTAATATGTTTTATTTCCAGTTCCATAATAACATTTCCATCAAAATATTAGTGGATCAAATATCCACTAGCCAGGAAAATCTGAGACCCACCATGAAGCAAAAGCTCAATAATAACATGGCTGGCCGTAAGTTAGACTCAGTTCCTTGCAAACTTGTTGTAAAACTTCTTTGCAGTTGATACATCTCTCCAAAGAATGGAGCCACAAGGTATGAATTGTCTAGTGTTGTGATATGATTATTTATTTTCCCAGATAAAGGGGCCAGATCCCACTCAGTTGATAACCATGGTGCGAGGAAAACTGGCCAGTGTCATGACATGATTATTTATTTTCCCAGGAGACCAACAAGGTCCCGGTGGAGGGGATGGAGGACAGGGCCAGAATCTGACAGTTAATAACTACATCTCTGGTGTGAGAAATTGTATGGGCACAAACATAATTATTCACTTTTCCCAGGAGGTACTGGTGGCCCTGGTGGATGGGGCTTTGCACAGGGCACTGGCAGTAGTGGGGGTTCTGGGAAGGGTCCCACTCTAAATTACACTATTAACAATGTTGAAAACTTCACCAATGGTGAGGTGTCCTGCTTTCTCTTTGTGATCTGTTTATAACAGAACATCCACTCTATGTCTGTTTAGTCAACAGTGACCATGTTGAACGAACCCTAGCAAAGATCAAATATGTTTCAGCACGCTACAATGCTCCAAACACCCCAGACAAATGCATGGAGGGTACTCGGATTGACATTATCCAGGATATTATATCACGCTTGACAGCACCATCTGATCCATCTCAGCGCATAGTGATGCTTAGTGGCTCTGCAGGCACTGGGAAGTCAACAATTGCCAAGACTGTTGCATCTATTCTTGCAGAAGAGAGACACATCCTAGCAGCTTCCTTTTTCTTCTCCCGAAACTATGCAGAGCGTAGGGAAATCAAGGGTCTCCCTCTCACTCTTGCCTATCAATTGGCAGACTATAATGCAGCCTTCAAGGATATTCTTGTAAAATTCTTGGACAAAGACCATACTGGGATTCTCGATGCAGACCCCAAACTCCAGTTTCAAAGACTAGTTGTAGATCTACTTGCTCAAATTCCAACTAGTCACAAGCCATGGGTTATCTGTCTGGATGCACTAGATGAATGTGGACAAGATAGGGGCCAGATATTTCTCCAGTGGCTCTCAGACAATATCAAAAAGATACCAGTTCATGTTTGCTTTTTCCTAACTGGCCGGCCAGATGTTCCCTCATATCTCAAGCATGATACACTCTGCTCATTGATGCATGGAATCATCCTTGATACTTATGATAAAGGAATTGTTGGGAAGGACATCAGAAGATATGTTAAGCAGTCTCTGGATGGCCATTCTTGGACACCACAATCTTCTTGGACACCTCAGCAGCATGATGTGGATGAGATCACTAGGCGTGCAGATGGGCTCTTTGTGTTTGCTGCTACAGCTGTTCGCTATATTCGTGCTGGTTCACCAAAATTCAATCCGCAAAAATCTCTGGGCTACCTGCTCAGAGGTGAAGCACTGGTGGATTTAGATGAGCTATACTTCCATATTGTCAGTGATGCTATTCCAAAGCCATCAGAGATGGATCCTCGTGCTCAAGATTCATACAATGACTCTATGAGAATCCTCAGCACAATTTTAGAGTTGTTAGAACCAATGGACCCCAAGAATCTAGCAGTGTTGGTTGACTTGGATGAGGATTCTGTCAGAGAAGCACTTACTCCTCTGAGCGCAGTTCTTCATGCGCCAGAGACTGGAGCAGTGCAGATCTTACATCTGTCATTCAGAGAGTTTATGACATCTCAAAAGTCCAAACTGTATAAGGACCGTGTGGACCTCTTGTGTGGGACAGAGAAACAGAAGCAGGGACTTGCATCAAAGGTGCTTCATACAATGCAGACTGAACTCAAGTTCAATATTTGTGACCTGCCCACATCACACCTGAGGAATGTGCAAATGCCAGATCTTGGACAGAAACTGGACAGCTGTATACCAATGTATTTAAGATACTGCTGTTGTTTCTGGGCAGACCATCTAGCAGTGTCAATCAATGCAGAAAATTCAAGACTGGCTAGAAAGTTCCTTGAAACCAAATGTCTTTTCTGGCTGGAAGTCCTAAGCTTACTGGGAATGATGTTGACTGCATCATTGGCTTTATCGAAATTATTAGCATGGAGTAAGGTATGAGGAGTATTTTGATGAAAGCCATTAAGGAACTAATTGTTGATTAGGATCCAATGATAAGACAGTTTGCTGCAGATGTAAAACGATTTATCAGATTCTTCTGGGTTCCAATCACTCAAAGTACACCACATCTCTATGTAACAGCCTTGGCCTTTGCACCAGTGCAATCAGAAGTTAACCAAAGACTCCGATCTCAGTTTCCAGGACTTCTATCAATTTTAATAGGACAGATGGAGAAATGGCCAGCAACACTTGGAGTGCTTGAAGGCCACACTGATTGGGTCAGATCAGTAGCCTTCTCCCCAGATGGAAAGCATATTGTCTCTGGGTCTGATGACAGCACTGTGCGCTTGTGGCATGCAGAGAGTGGAGCACCACTGGGTGAGCCATTAAAAGGCCACACTCATTCGGTCACATCAGTAGCCTTCTCCCCAGATGGGAAGCATAATGTCTCTGGCTCTGATGACAGCACTGTGCGCTTGTGGGATGCAGAGAGTGGAGCACCACTGGGCAAGCCATTAAAAGGCCACACTCATTCGGTCACATCAATAGCCTTCTCCCCAGATGGGAAGCATATTGTCTCTGGCTCCATTGACAGCACTGTGTGCTTGTGGGATGCAGAGAGTGGAGCACCACTGGGTGAGCCATTAAAAGGCCACATTGGTTGGGTCACATCAGTAGCCTTCTCCCCAGATGGGAAGCATATTGTCTCTGGCTCTGATGACAGCACTGTGCGCTTGTGGGATGCAGAGAGTGGAGCACCACTGGGCAAGCCATTAAAAGGCCACACTGGTTGGGTCAGATCAGTAGCCTTCTCCCCAGATGGGAAGCATATTGTCTCTGGCTCTGATGACAGCACTGTGCGCTTGTGGGATGCAGAGAGTGGAGCACCACTGGGCGAGCCATTAAAAGGCCACACTGATTGGGTCAGATCAGTAGCCTTCTCCCCAGATGGGAAGCATATTGTCTCTGGCTCTGATGACAGCACTGTGCGCTTGTGGGATGCAGAGAGTGGAGCACCACTGGGCGAGCCATTAAAAGGCCACACTGATTTGGTCAGATCAGTAGCCTTCTCCCCAGATGGGAAGCATATTGTCTCTGGCTCTTCTGACAGGACTGTGCGCTTGTGGGATGCAGAGAGTGGAGCACCACTGGGCGAGCCATTAAAAGGCCACATTGATTTGGTCAGATCAGTAACCTTCTCCCCAGATGGGAAGCATATTGTCTCTGGCTCTTCTGACAGGACTGTGCGCTTGTGGGATGCAGAGAGTGGAGCACCACTGGGCGAGCCATTAAAAGGCCATACTGATTGGGTCAGATCAGTAGCCTTCTCCCCAGATGGGAAGCATATTGTCTCTGGCTCTGATGACAGCACTGTGCGCTTGTGGGATGCAGAGAGTGGAGCACCACTGGGCGAGCCATTAAAAGGCCACACTGATTTGGTCAGATCAGTAGCCTTCTCCCCAGATGGGAGGCATATTGTCTCTGGGTCTGATGACAGCACTGTGCGCTTGTGGGATGCAGAGAGTGGAGCACCACAGGGCGAGCCATTAAAAGACCACACTGGTTTGGTCACATCAGTAGCCTTCTCCCCAGATGGGAAGCATATTGTCTCTGGCTCTTCTGACAGCACTGTGCGCTTGTGGGATGCAGAGAGTGGAGCACCACTGGGCGAGCCATTAAAAGGCCACACTGGTTCGGTCACATCAGTAGCCTTCTCCCCAGATGGGAAGCATATTGTCTCTGGCTCTGATGACTGGACTGTGCGCTTGTGGGATGCAGAGAGTGGAGCACCACTGGGTGAGCCATTAAAAGGCCACACTCATTCGGTCACATCAGTAGCCTTCTCCCCAGATGGGAGGCATATTGTCTCTGGCTCTGATGACAGCACTGTGCGCTTGTGGGATGCAGAGAGTGGAGCACCACTGGGTGAGCCATTAAAAGGCCACACTGATTGGGTCACATCAGTAGCCTTCTCCCCAGATGGGAAGCATATTGTCTCTGGCTCCAATGACAGCACTGTGTGCTTGTGGGATGCAGAGAGTGGAGCACCATTGGGCGAGCCATTAAAAGGCCACACTGATTTGGTCAGATCAGTAGCCTTCTCCCCAGATGGGAAGCATATTGTCTCTGGCTCTGATGACAGCACTGTGCACTTGTGGGATGCAGAGAGTGGAGCACCACTGGGCAAGCCATTAAAAGTCCACACTGGTTCAGTCACATCAGTAGCCTTCTCCCCAGATGGGAAGCATATTGTTCCTGGCTCCCAGGACAGCAATATGTCCTCACAGGATGCCCTCCAGGTTACCCACTCCAACATAACACCCTCTCAATCAGGCTTACCCATCTCCTGTTGCCGAATTCCTATAAAAGTAAGCTCTAGTTTCTTCTATAGGATCCCAGTGTTTACTCTCTTCTATTTCAGCCTGAAATCCCTTATGTTTCTCCTTTTTGGACTATTCAGAAAGGCTGGGTCTTTTCTAGCACCGGAGAATTGCTCTTCTGGCTGCCTCATGAGCACAGAATTGGATTCTGGATGCCTCTTAACAAACTCATAATTGGCAGACAGCAAACATTGCTTTCATATGATAAATTTGCTCATGGTACCGAGTGGGCAACATGTTATCTACCATCGCTGGCAGAGCACCTTTAGTAGGACCATGTGATAGTGTTTACCTTCCATAGCTTAAGTTTCCATAGTTCAGTTGTTGTCAATTGAATTGTCTTTTTTTTATTTTAAACACACCTCTGTTGACCTGGTAATACAGTTTCAGAGCCCCCCGTGACCCAGGGACACTGGGTGCAAATCATCATTTCCGCAGTATTTCCGCGGCGCGGAAATACGTAATTTCCGCATCATTTCCGCATCATTTCCTCAACATTTCCGCGTTATTTCTGCAGGTGCGGAAATTTGATACCACGAGGCTGCAACAAGACCTGCTATATAAGGAAAGAAAAGGTAAATTACTTGGAGTGGAAATTGTTACAAGACCTGCTATAAAAGGAATGAAAAGGGTAAATTACCATGTATTATCATGTAGAGCAGGAGGGAATGAGGATCATAGAAAACCTTACTCGCAAGTTAGGGGATGTTATAAGAAAGGTTTCATTCAAGGCATTTCTAAAACTACACGGTTGTAAGATATGTTATGAGGTAAGGTTAAGAGCAGTCTATAATAGACGAATAGAGACGAAGAATGGAACAGAATGTCGTAGGGATAAGATATCGAAGGGTGTTGTGCTCTACGAATGAGTGCTTGTACGGTATCTGGGTCTATCATCAAGCAGCCAGGGCGGGACGTCAACTTGCATTGCAGAGCTCGGCTGCATCGAAACCGGGGACGGAGCAGGCACTGGGTTCGGTGCAGAAGCGATAGTAAGATTGGAGGCGGGAGGGGTAGGACCTGGTGCAGGCGCGGGCTGCACGGGGACAGGCGTCACCTGAGAGACATCAACTTGCATTGTGGAGGTCAGGGCAGGGGATGGAGTAGACGCTGGATCCGGTACAAAAGCGATAGTAGGAGGATCCGAGGCGGGAGGGGCAGAACTTGGTGCAGGTGTGGGCTGCACAGGGACAGGCGTCACCCGGTGGACGTCGGCTGGCATTGCGACTGGAGGCTGTGAAGCAGCAGAATTCGATGTAGGAGGAGTAGGAATTGAAACAGTAATGGGAGTTGAATTCGGATTTGAATTCAGAGCAGGGGCGGCTGGTGAATACCTGGAGGCATTTTGTCCTTGCGACGTGTACTGGGGATAGTATGCCTGTGTCGGCCGGTAGTACTGGGATGACCACGGCTGGCACATAGTGCGTCGCAGGGGCGGGCCCAGCTGCGTGGTTGGCGGAGCCGGTATCCGTGTTCATGCTTGTGCTTGTCCTAGCGCTTGGGTTGGTAGGGTTTGCCGTGCCCACAGCGGAGGGATACACCGCCGAGCTCGCGTTCTGACCGTGAGTTCCCGCAGCGGGAGGAGAATACACGCTCCCACCCGCACCTGCACCCACAGCGCCGGGGTAAGCGTATCCCGGCGGCCAATACTCGTACTTGAAGATGCTGTACGGGTTGTGCTGCTGGGTCTGGCTTTGGGGCTGGGCCTGAGCCTGGGCTTTGGGATGAGGTTCCGAGGCCGCTTGGTGCTGCGGATTTGGGGTCGAGGTCGAGGCTGTTGAGAGACGCGATGACAAGCCCGCGGCGGGAATGGTGATCATATTCTGCCGTGCAGCGTTAGCCCAGTAGCCATGCGCATCGGGTGCGATTGGACGCGCACTCGTGCTGGTGCTGGGTCCCGCCGCAGCATACACGTTCGCATTGGGCGCCAACTTCAAGGGATTGGCGTTGAAATCCGGCACTGTGCCAGTATCAGCGGAGGACAAGGAAGAGGGAAAAAAAGAAGACTCACACTGCATCGTCGGGAGACTAGTCTGCCCGAGGATGACCGTGCCCCACTTGAGCTCGCGCATCTCGCCCGCCGCATCCCAGAGCACCTCGACGCTGCGGCGCTCTTCGTACACGCGCACGAGCGTCACCTCGAAGACGCCGGCGCTCACGCGGACTTTGATGCGCGAGAGGGGTGCGAGTGCGAGAATATCTGTGCGCAGGCCCTCGGCTTTGGAGGCGCGGCGTTCGGCGATGATTACCTGCGCGGGGCGAATGCATTTAATTTAATTTGGGGAGGGGGAGAGGGAGAGGGACGTACAGGGTTGTGCTGCGCGCAGAGTGCCTCAACCTCGGTCTTCCTGATCACCTTGAGCACGCGCAGGTTTGGCTCGTCAGCTTGCAGAGGAGTGTTCGGGTCCGTCCCCGGGGCGGGCTCGAGCAGGACAACCTAAATTCAAGCCCACACACTGGCATATTCCCATTGCTTTCCTCCGAGCTGTGCGGTGGCAGCGGGGCATGCGTGTGTGCACAGCACGAGGGCGGCTCGACTCGGCGCAGCTGCGGCGAGCATACGTGCGGGGGGTGTGTACGTGCGTGCGGGTGATGGTGGGTGCATGTGGCTGCCTGCATGTACCGGTGGGGGCGTCCGGAGCAGCCCCAGGTGCAGTGAGGCAGGTGCACTGCACCTGCGTCCGGCATATCAAATGCAGGTGGGGGTGCACATTGCATGTGTGGTGAATGGTGGATGCGCGCCGAGTGAATACAGCTGGAACGGAGGCGAGTGTACGGGTGCGGATGCGGCATGACATAGGCACAGGCAGCGGCACGCCCGCATGTTCGTCGGGGGCACATAGCCGCTCGACGAGGATGCACTGCTCGAGCCAGCACTCGAGTGCGGTACTGCACGCGCGCGGAGGTGGAGGTTTCGGCAGCATAGAGGGTGCTGCAGCTGTGGCAAGTAAAAGAAAAGTCATCAGTGGAGATGAAAGAGTAGATTATTTAAGACGCGCACCTAACAAGCCGAACGACAATGTAGTCTGCGTCCACCTTACCAGCTTGGCTGTCGACCGCCCCGCCCGCTTCCTCTATCGCGCCCCGCACCGTCGCGGTGTCGGTCTCCCTGAGGAGGAGGAAACGCAGACCAGCGAAGACGGTGCTGGGAGTGTTGGGTGGGGGTACAGGCACCGTGGATATTTCAGCGCGTTTCGAGGGGCCTGCCGCGGCGTTTTGGGGTCCGTCCACGTTCACATTAGAGTTGGAGTTGACGTCAGTATTCGAGTCGGCTCTGCGCGGAAATGGCCCCGAGCCCCGACTTGGCCCCGCGTCGATCTGCATCGAGTTGGCGCGGCGGAAGCTCCCACCAGAGAGGACGCTTGGAGCGTGCTCTTCTTGTTGCACGGGCACCTCCTCTCGAAATCGATCTCGCGCGCCTTTGCGGGGCTGAGCCCGACGGTCCCGCGCGCGTCGTCGACCGCGTAGCCGCGCGCCTTGAGGAGACTCCCCCATAGCTGGAGGGTCATGCCGGGGAGGCGCTGCGGCGCGATGAGCTCGTCATCGTCGTCCGCGTCGTCGTCGAAAGTGCTGGGGACATTGCGGATGCTGCGTGTTGACGCGAGTGAGAGTTGGGAGGAGCGCGGGACTGGGTGGCTGTGACAATTCAGTCGCGAGATTAGATCAGACAAATGACAGCTTACACCTGCGCACGGGAGGCGCGCTGCGTACGGGGATTCCTCAAAACGGCCTGTGATTGTCGTCAGTACAAGTCTTGGCCCCTCCCAAATGCAGACCACGTGCGCCTTACGCTCACGTGTATTTTGTGTAAATACAGCCACAAATATTATTTCTCGTGTCCCAAGCGCATCTCTACTCTCTGCTAGACTTCTCAGCTAATGCACACGAGCCCCTGGACCCTGAGAACATTCCTCAACCCCGCGACCCGCCAAACCCGCCTTTGATCTTGATACAATGGACATATCGGATATGCCACCCGCCGCTTTTGGCCACCTCGGATTCGAATGACCGAAATTTGACGCTAGATACCACCGTTAAATGCTCCCGTTGCGACTATATGGGTCCTCAGTCGACATTCCCACAGAAAAAGAATTTGACTTCCACCAAACACTGTTTTAGTTGTGCTGAAAAGCTGGCGCAAGAACGCGACGCAAAGCGGGAAAACAGCCTCGCGCCACCGCCCACAGAGAAGAAGCGGCGCGGACCTAAAGCACAGCCGCTTGAAGGATATGCTACACTTGAATGGGGTGAATGTGTGTCCCTTGTTGCCACCCACAAGAACAAAAACTTCGAGCTTGAATGCTTTGTCGCGATGGCGGGGGAAAGCGCTGCAGCGGCGTTTGCTGGGCAACAGTCCGCCAAGGATGTTGCTGACGCTGTAGCGCAATTGATCTGGAACGAGTCTGGGTACCGCTTCGTGTAAGAAAAAAATTCCAAGTCAAGGAAACAGTTTGTGAGCTGACGTACCGTAGTTATAAAAAGTTCAAGACTAGCGCGGCCTCAGACTCGGTGAAAACCTACACATATTACTGCGCACAGAACGAAGGCGAGGTCAAGAAACCAGACCTCCATGACAATATCCGCAAGCGCCGTGCACAGATGAAGATGGACCGCTTCCCGTGCCATGGAACTCTGCAAGTCACTGTGAACGACGAGGATCTTATACTGCCGCTGCGTCTGAAGATTAAGCATCACCAAGTGCACGTACATTACGTCGATATCAGCATCAACAAAAAAATCAAGGACCTCGTCGAGAGCCTGAGGAACGAGTCAGCCGCAAACGTGAGTCGTTTGAGTTCAAGAATTTCTCACCAAATTAATTGCTGTGGTGTTTAGATTTGGACCCGAGTCTTGAAGGAGAATCCTCATACCGAGAGGTCAACTTAGGACACTCAATAGGAATGGTCCCATGCGCGTGTAAAAGAAGAGAATTACTGGGCAAAGCGACCTCCATGAATCTTATTAATTTGAATAGATCGTTTTGTGCCAGTGAGAGATTTTGAGTAAGTTGAATTGCGGATGTGTTGAATTTTTTTTAACGAGTTTTGAGTTGTGGTGGTTAATTGAGGGAGGGTTTCAGCAAGGTGCGAAGCAGAGAGGGATGCCAAGATCTGGGAATCGTGGACGACCGGAGCCTGTTTCGACGAGGCGTCCGAAGTGGTGGCGGTATCGGAAACACTGCCGGAGAGTTCCAGGATTCTGCGAAAGTGTGTTAGAATCCAAACAAAGAAACACAGCTGTGAAGACCTGTTGCATGGTAGTAAATTGAACTGTTAAATTAATCCATCCGTTATGAGCCGAATTCTGATTAGTCGTCGGTGAGGTCCATGTGAACAATGAGAATCAGGATGCACAGCTGCATCTAAGGCCACTAGACTTTGTGTTCGAAACGGAGACAATACAACATTTAAATTGTCTGCAAGGGATTTTGCGTGTCCCAGAGAGCCCAAACGGTGTATGTGAACGTTTGGAAGCCTTTAGAAGGTCTCCGAAGCCTTTGCAATGTAAGGCGGACGTTCCGAGCCCGGATCATTATTTGTTAGGTCAAGCGCGCTGCATCTTGCTTCCTTCCTGGTCGTAATGTCCGCCTTGCGTCCCAAAGGCTTCAGACACTTCTAAAGCCTTCCGGTCTCCTGAATACACGATTTGGACACTCTGGGACACGTCGAACACGTCCCAATTCACACCAATCTTCAGTTCACCGCCGGAAACCTTGGAATTTCAAACTTATCAAATCTGTGCAATTTATATATCGGCCGGTGCGCCTCAAATGCCCCATTCGAACGCGTCAAGTTCAACAGAAACGGAAAAGAATTTACGAAGATAGGAGCCAAATACCGAGGTGTGCATTTTTTGATGTTAAAACAAAACTTTTGATCGGCGCCTTACTATCGAAGGGGTACCTTTGCAAAATATTTTTGATGGGCATTGTGTGTGAGCGTCTCACCTCGGATTTTTGAAGAAATTGGGATTTACGGAGCCATACATATGAATCCCTCGCTTGAATATTTTCAGGCATATTGGTGGCCTGTAGAGGAAGCCATGAGGTTGCCGAGTCGAAAACCTCAAAACACCACCTTTGCAAAAATGATGGCCCGCCAAATTGGCAGATCATCATTTCTGATGGATTTCATCAAAAATCGACTCTCAATTTTCCTTTGGACTCCCATCCCCGTCGTCAGCTCCAGAAACCACATAGGAAGGCTCATCTAGGACGTATAAACATACCATCTTTATCTCAAGGCATTTGACTCAAAATTGCGAACAATAGATCGATTTTTTGCAAAGGTACCGACTTTTGCAAAGGTACCCCTTCGATAGTAAGTTCCGCAAATAGCTGTAATCTGTTTTTTTTTTCTCGCCCCAACTAATACAACTAAAATCCCTGCCAGTACTCGTCTGCGCGCGTGCGGTGGATCTCCGCCACCACTCAAACCATCTGGTATTTTTACTTTTCTTCATCGGAAACAAGAGCGAAGACCCTTGCTGACCAAGCAGTTGGAATCGGTGTACAGCCACTCCCAGGTTTACTTAGCCGAATTTTCAAAAGCACAAGATGTAGTTACAATCAAGCTTGACGCCGTTCTGCGGTACGACACAAGTCACAGGCCCAGTTTTTGGCAGCTTCTCTTGGAGACCGTCGGTGCACTCTCTGTGAAACTGCCGTAAGTGCGGCTTATCCTGAACAAGACTTCACATCGGCGTCCGACGTGAGGTCAGGCCAGATAAACCAAATAAAAGATTCACCTCCAATTCGGCGAACGGCCTCCGAGCTCTCCAAGTTGATCTGGCAGATCCCAGAAT
The DNA here is from genome assembly GCA_029378375.1 of Mycena olivaceomarginata. Lineage (NCBI taxonomy): Eukaryota > Fungi > Basidiomycota > Agaricomycetes > Agaricales > Mycenaceae > Mycena > Mycena olivaceomarginata. The sequence continues at coordinate 102,712 of JARKIC010000317.1, read as the reverse complement.
CTTTTAATTCAATAACACCTCATGCTACGGGGTGTGCCAGTGGGTCCATTATGATTTTTTTGTGGCTAATAGACTGGCGTCCACGGACCAACCACGACGCCCGTACTTTCAGATGATCACCATCCATAACGAGGTTACTGTCTCTGCCGCGATAATAATCGCCCCGGGGCTGAGCGCCCAGAACAAGTATATGCAGTCTGCCACTCTGAACGGCAAACCATATACAAAAAACTGGATTTTGCACGACCTGTTCTGGTACGGAGGAACGCTGAAGTTTGTGATGGGCTCCAACACCAACGGCACTTGGGGAACTGGCCCCGGCGATTTGCCCGCGAGCTTGAGCACCGGGGGCCCCGGATGCGATACCTGCATCAGTCCGGCGAAATTGCGCGAGCCTTCCAGTATTGGAACGAGCTCTGCCAGCAGCGCGAGTGCCATTCCTAGTGAAAACCCGGCCGTACACGATGATGTTGCAGCAGGTGTTGATGGCGCCTCGGACGAGGTTTCCAAACCGAGCCGCTTTCTCTCTTACCTGATCTTCCTAAGTATTGCTTGCTGATTGAATACAATTAATACCGAGTTGTTCTGGGGAGTGGAATAATGTAGCATACGTCCACCGAATAAATGAACGACCTCTCTTGAATCTCGATGGTTGTCCCAGCTGCAGCTATGTCAAAGTAGACGAAATTGGGAATCTTCTTGCGGTATGGGTATAACGGGATTGGGCTTCGCACAGGCCAGATGTAGCAGTGGTCAGGATCGAGATGGTCGGTTCATGGCCGGTGTAATGCTATATGCAGTACAAGGTGTGATACGAAAGAGCGGAGCTGCGTGTGTCTTCCCAAAGGGGTCGTGATTGCTAACAGACCATATACGGATACTTACTTGTTCGTCATCCGTTTCTGGTCTGTAACAGAGACTAAGGATTCACGGAGTCCGTGAATTCTTGACGCGTCCAGTCACGGCTCCCACGGCGTTATGTTGTTGATCCGAGCGTTGAACGCGTTCGCATCCAATGGTGAGGTTTCCAAATCTTAAATTCACTCCCTCTTGACTAACCGACTCATAAGAACCATCCCTTTTGCCCCCATAGTGTTCCCGCCCAACCCAAGTGCTGGTGCCAGATTGGGTAACATTTTCAGAGCCCGCGCTAGTAATGGCTACCTCTGGGTTGAGGATTTGGCCAACACCTTGGGTGCCAAATTAATTGATTACTCGGTCGGGGGAGCTGTCATCGATCTGGCAGGTTCGTCTTTGCAGGTGTTCGTTTCTTTTGGCGTTTCCAGGGTCTCACGCAGCTTGCAGCATGGAACAGCACAAACAAAGGAGTGGTAGGAATCGACGTGCTTGAGCTGCTTTGTTCAAACATTGATTTTGAAAACAGACTTTCACCTCGGATAATCTCTTGCGTACGGATTTTGTTGCAGAAACAGCACTCTTTCTGCAGCAAGGGAAATACTTGGCCGATCTGAATCCCGATACGACCCTCTACACTGTGCAATTCGGTATGTCTACCAGTTTGTTTGGTTTTCTTTCTGACAGTCTTGAGCCAGGAATCAAGTGAGCTTTGTTGCTGAACCTCGGGCCAGCATATTGATTCAGAGTTCAGCGACTACAATCAATATTCACTCTTAGGCGGCGACTGGGACCTCGCTGTAACTTCTTTCGTAAGTCAACTTTCCATGCAAAATAAAACAATTTGCCCATCGTCTCTGCCAGTTGCAACAAATTAGCATCCTTCAAGCGAACGGAGCCAAAAACTTTTTAACTCACTGGGTAACTCGCTGCCTCAACCTTTAAGCCGGCGACACATTCACTTTCCATTTCAATGGTGCAGGCGATCCACCCTTTCCCCTCATCTTGGCTTGATCTTGGCTGATAGGATGCTAGGAAATTCTGTCGTGGTCTATGTCGTCGTCCCGAACAATACAAACACCATTAACTCCACGGCCGCCTACATCATCGATGGCGTTTCGACAGTCGTGTCTCTGCCTCCGGGGTCGAGCTTCGTGCAACCCATGACCGAATTTTTCCGCGCCGACCTAACGGCGGGCACGCATACACTCGTTTTCAACGTAACCGAGGTCGCTCCTTCACACGTTTTCGGCGTTGACTTCGTTTTATACAACAGTTCCGTCGACACTGTAACTCCACCGAAGGGATCGACCGTGCAGGGCTCCACAGCCGCGTCGAGTCACTCAAAAAAAACATACTCGAACAATTGTGGGGGCCGTAATTGGGGCGGTCGCAGGTGTGGTGCTTATTGGTGTGCTCCTTTTCCTGTATAAAAAATCCCGGTCACAAAAATCGAAATGGGACGTCGTCACCAAAGGGAATCAATGATACTAGTGGTTCGAGGAGGTCTATTCCCTGCAGAGGCGTCTACACACGAACACCGTATTGTCGATTTGTTGTATCACACTTGTAATCTTGTATCATACGATGGCCAAGGTGGACATTATTAGCGCTAGGATGTACATTATCGGAAATCAGAATATGGGTATGTAATCGTTCATCCTGTCCCTGGCATCTTGGGCAATGCACTCCGCAATCCAGGTCGAGTTCCGGATCTCCTGCTCCTTCAACTTCATGTAGCTATAAAACACGCCATACTGGAACTGTTGCAAGAACACCTGCTTGTTGAGGTGCACCTCGGTGGTGAAGAACCGATCCTCGAGTTGCGAGGCAGCACCAAGGTCGCCCTTCTCACCGGCGGTCCCATTCGCGGACGAGTCGGTGAAGAATGAGCGGTATTCCGAGACGTTCTCGCTTGGTTCTCGCACACCAGCCGCACCTGCTCGATCTCGTCCGCCTTTGCTAACTGGTTGTTTCCCTCGGGGGAGAGGCGTCCGATCGCAGGGAAGAGCTTTGCACGTTGGTCCTTCGTGAGCTCGGTGTTGAAAGAGTTGATGGTGATATTGACTGTCCGCCTGTCCGCCTCAAAATCCAGTATTTTGTGCATGACGTCGGACGTTGGCGCGCTCAACGTTGAGCAGTAGTGATAGAAATCTTCGAGGTACGCCTTGTAAACGGTATTGCGGATGATTTCAATATTAAGGTCGTCGAGATCCGATGCGGAGAGGCATTCACGGAAGTAGGGAGCTGCGGGATGAACGTTGAGAGCTTATTCGGAGGAGTGGGAGAAGGAAACGGACCGAGGGGTAGCACACTCTGGTACAATTCCTCGATGTTCGTGGCGATTTTTTTTGACACACAATGCGGGCATCGTGTCAAACACACCAAGCGGATGACAGCGCTCCAGCAGTTCATGCTTATCCCGCTCGTGCAGAGTCCCAGTGATCAAGAGAACGACATTGTCAATCATTTAGGCGTAGCTATTGCGGCGCAGTCAGTACCGGCCCACACCAAGTTATGGGTAAATTATATGTGATATAGTCGAGGAACTTGCCCAAAGGCTCGGACGGCATTGCTCCTGATATAATTGAACTGGTCGACGAGGATTTGGGTCGCCTTGTCCGCAATAGTAGCGGTGGAGATGGGTAGGGGCTCATTCGCGAGAAAGTTGCCGTAGTCCGTGGCCGACAATTGGGTCCGGAAATCTGGGAAGCAGTGAGATCATACGCGCAGTCCTACCCTCGAGACTCTCGCATTGGGAGAGGTTGGCGTAAATGCTCTGCGTCAGAATACCCGCTTTGTACCCCCGAATTATAGCCTCAAGGTATCCAGTGTCGGCCTAGTCCACCGGTTAAGCAGAAGAATGAAAGAGGGAGTGGCGGTTCACGAAATGCAGATGCTTGGTCAGCATCCTTGCGTGCCGCACACATGCATAAAGACGAACCTCAGTTTAGGCTCTAAGTAATCTGACGTCTCTTAGATCTAACCGATACACGCCAGACGAAAAACCTGTATATAACCCTCGTGACTATCCTATTTTCCTACGCGTACGAGATACGCACCACACAGGGCGGCTCCACCCCCGAAAGCGCCTGGACAATGCTCCCTCGTTCCCGCCTTCTCCGCCCTCCACTCCCCGCCTTACAGCGCTCCTCTGGAACGGAAGTTGATCTTAAATGATAGTACAACATACCCATCGGAATGTTGTTTTTAAGGGATCCCGAAATATTCTCCCTCGCCCGCCGTTGACGATCGCCCTGGCCTTCGCAATCTACCGCGCTGCATTTCAGAACCGAGGGGAACAGAGAATCGCGGATGAAACCTCTGCATTCGCGCCCGCCATCTTGCAATCCTCATTTGATTCGATTAACCTTGGTTGTTTGTTCAGACCACTACGACGGGTATGAGTTGCATGAACCGAACATTCCGCGGGCCTGACATCGCACGCCGATCTTATTTTGAAGACTGACAATAAGCAAGTCACAGAAAAACTTCACTTACACGTTAATTGAACGCTTGAGCTGATGCGTTAGACAGTGTTTGTGGGTTTACGAGGGACTCACCTTTTGGAAGAGGAGTTCAAACCAATTTTGTATCGAACACGTCACCCCGTATGGAACGCTTATCAACCTCCAGCCCCAGATTCCAAGAACGCTGCGACCCCTGGTGTGGGCGGACATTGGAAAAGCAAACGTCGCGTAAGTCTCCTCCCGTGATCGTTTGTACACGCCGCAGCGACGCGCTGTACGCCGAGCAGGTCAAGCGTTTCGCGAACCCCGACGGCAGCCTGCGCCCGATGAGCTACGAGGACCTGCGCCACCTCCCCGTCCTCGACTCGTGCATCCGCGAGACCCTCCGTGTGCACCCGCCCATCCACAGCATCATGCGCCAGGTCCGCGAGGACGTGCTCGTCCCGCCCACGCTCGCCGCGCCCAACAGAGACGGCGGCATCTACGTCGTACCCAAGGACACCTACACCCTCGCGTCACCAGTGCTTGTACCCCCCTTTATAAAGTGCACTGGGCTAGCCAGAGGTGCACATTATATTGTGCACTTTACCTTGCCAGCCATGGTGCACATTATAATGTGCACCACTCCGGCATAGCGGCAGCATAAAAGAGCATCAGCGGCTGTGCGCATGTCCTCTCCCGGCATCTCACGGCACCAGGGAACATTCCCACGCTCACACTTATTAAATAAAAAATGATTTTGCTCTTCGGCTTGGACGGCACTGTTGATATCCTCCCTGATGGCTACAGATTTATCCGACGCTTAAGTGATTGTAGATCATTGCGAGCGCTTATGCGGAAAAGAACATCAGCGGCTGTGCACATGTCCTCTCCCGGCATCTCATGGCACCAGGGAACATTCCCACACCCACACTCATCAGATAAAAAATCATCTTCGGCTTGGACGGCAATGTTGACATCCCTCCTGATCGCTACACATTTATCTGGCGCTTAAGTGATTAGAGACCATTGCGAGCGCCTATTGCGATTACAATAAGCGCTCATTTAAACCCACCCTCGTTAAAATAGAACATAAAATTGGCTCTTTGGCTTACTGTGACTGTGATAATCTACAACCAGTAAGTGCCGGATAAACACCTGTGGTAACGATCGGGAAGGGTATCAACTGTTCTTTGTGATCTGGTGCTTACTCATTGTGGATTATCGCAGGCGCTTATTGTGATTACAGTATTACAGTAAGCGCTCACCCAAAATTCATTCAAACCACCCTCATTAAAGTAAATCAATAGTTTTTGCTCTTTGGCCTTCACAGCACTGTTGATGCCCTTCCCCATCGCTCTCGCAGGTATCTATCCGACACTTGATTGATTGCAGATTATCGCAGGCGTTTATCTGGCGCTTAACTGATTGCAGATTCCCGTGGGCGCTTATCGTCATCATAGTATGCGCTCGCAAAAAATTCATTCAAAAATAATACAAAAAAAAAGGAAAGAAAAAAAGAAAATAGCAAATAATGGCTCCATGAAATACGTCGCCGCCGACACTGGCAGTAAGAAGGAACCTAGGCACAGCCATCACGCAGATCCGTCACTCTTTGTCCCCCTCATCATCTTTTTCCGCATCTGGTCCTGCCCCAATTCCGCCGCTAAATCGGCTGCTTCTTCTGCCGTCAATTCACGAGCCTCAGTCTGTGCGTAAGGATCAAGCATTTCCGCATTGAAGGGATCGTCTTCGACCGAGGTAGCCTGAGCAGTGGTTGCTCGTACTGACCGGCGTATCTCCACCTTCTGGATCTGTTTCGTTGGGGATGGTATCCGACGCTGAGCTCGCTGGTCCATTAGTGGCCGGTTCTGACTGGGGAGCTGCATTGGCAGTATCCCCCTTCGTACCGGCCTCTTCTGGCCCTGCTCTGTTGACAACGACTGGTGCGCTGTTGGAAGGTGGCGTAAGTTATACTGGCATGTATCTTGTTCATTGAATAACTTACCTTTTCAAAGGTTTGGGCCTGGGCCGCAGCGCACGTCCCACAGCCTCTTGCAAAGACTCTTCTGGCGCCGCTGCGACTGCACGCCTCGATTTTTCTTGGGGGGGGGGCCGCTTCCTCGGGTTCTGCTTCTTCAGGTCGCTTCCTATTTGTGAATGCTGTCAGTCAATTGTTTCTTCATTCATGCTGTGAATACGCACCTCTTTGACGGCTGTTTTGGCTTCGCCTTCTTCGCCTTCCCCGCCCTTTCTCCACCCACGCCACCATTTCCGTTTTCGTTCCCGGCTAGCAACCGCTCCACGTACTCCTTCTTTGCCAACTCCACCTCCTCCCTCGTCTTCTCGTCCACCTCCCTCGTCAATTCCGTCAACATCCACAGCACATCCTCCAGCATATACTGCCAGTGCATATTTAGATGCAAGGCCTCCTCACCCTGACCCAGGCCGCGCGCTGATCCTTCGTTAACGATTGATTGGCCCCACCATGCCAGGGCTTGTACGATGAGGACCATGCCGTTGTTTCCTGTACGATGGAGGGCCTCCAGCTCCTCTGTGTCGCACCCCGTGAGGCTTCGAGGCGGCCAAACCTCATCCTGAGGCCAGTCGACGGGTTTGGGCCCTTGCCTGGACTCAGGGCCAATCTCGCGCCACCAGGTGAGTACTCGTTCACCGAAGTTCGGCTTGAGCTTGCTGAAATCCCCCGCCTTGCGATGTTCCTTCATCCAGGTCGCGATTTCCTCGGGGCGGTGCGCGCTGGGAAGCGGTGGTGACTCCTCCCAGACTGTCGACGCCTCGAACGCCACCAGGGCATGGATCAGCTCTTTAAAGCGAGGTCCCCACGCCTTCTCGATCATGAGGTCGTACAGGTCGCGCTGTGTCTTGGACCACGACCACTGGTCAATCAGCTTCTGCTGAGCTGGCGTGGGACACGGGGTTGACGCGGGAGTCGGCGCTGTCGCAGTCGTCGTCGCTGAGCTCCGTGCCACACCCGTGATCAATGCCGGCGTCGATGCGCCCGCTGACCTAGACCCTGCAGATGTAGACATCGCTCGCTCGCCGTCTCCAGCCCGCCCATGTGCTCGCTTGCTGCCTCCGACCCGCCCATTCGCTCGCTCGGACTCCGGGGACTCGTCCAAGGGAATGAGATTGTCCAGATCGTCGATGTCTCCTGCGTCGGTACGTGGCCACACACGAGCTCTACATTCATCTTTGGCTGAGGCACATTCATGTTAACACCAGCCAGCGTCATCATGCCATCTGACTTACTGAAGAACGCGCGCCCCCAACGCACGATGGATGCCTCGGCAGCACTAAAGCCGGCATGATCGAATTGTGGCCAAATCCTCGAGGTAGCGCCGCTTGATGTATCGGAGAACACGCTGAGGAAGGTCAGTACTCACAATGTCATGCACAATGCATGTCGGAAAAACCTTGTTTTGTTTACAAGGGATCGACCGGGATTATGGCAACGTAAGGGATTAAGGTGGATTACGAGCCGTGCAGGCGTACCTTGTAATCCCTGTGGCTTGAGGGGGTCAGAAGTTTCACTAGTATGAGGGCAAATAACTCAGGTAATGTGCCCAATATCTTCGCTGCTGCCTTCATGTTGAAGTCTTTTTGAATAAACTCAAGTAGGTTGCCGTTAGATAGTCCAAATTTACTGGAATTACGGCACTGCTCCACCGCTCCACAGCGTCCGTCACTTAAGTGCTGCGCACCATGTTTCGTCCTTCTTGCTTCCCTACCACCACCATCGCCTGCGCCTGAAGCTCAACGTCCCTTTCCCCATCACTAACATCCAGTTCTGCTCATATGCCCGTCTTGCCCAACCACTACCGTCACTATTACCGTTTCGTACTCCGAATCAACTCGATGTGCTGCCTCCATCGCCGACACTCACTGGCTCACCAGCATGGGTCGCGGGTCCACAGCTTTTCTGTTCACCAGTTGATGCGGTTGGGGTGAATGTGGTAAACTGGGCATGGAAGGTACTTTGCCGGTGTTGTCTCCAAAGGTACGCAACCACGCCTCTCATCACATTGCGATGCGCTCACTGTCGGACCCGTTTCACCCCCAGATACACAAGTCACCCACGCACCATCGGGTCGTAACTCACCGGTAAATATGTTTCATGTGCTTGGGACTGATCTGATCCAGGACTCAGATGTGCGCAACAATCGATCACCTTTGCCCGTACATCCGGTCTTTCAATTATATTATAAGATCTGTTTGAACATCTTATGTCAGGCAACACGGCGCCTCACTACACACCTCACCGAAGTCACCAATCCACACCGACTCGCTCCCCGCGGGGCAGCGGCATCGCAGGTGATGGCGAGGAGGGTCAACATCCGGCTCGAACCAACACACGACTTACAACAAGACGTTGATTACACTGTGTAGATACTAAATCAATCTATGTTGTTTGAACTGCAATACGAATCGAAGTGAAGCTGGTTTTAATTGGATTGAAATGCGAGGTAATGGCTTGTATTGCTATAAGCACGTGGGTCGCTTACAGTGGATTACATCGGCTTGAGAGGTTTACACCTATGCGCTGTAATCCCCTTAAGTATTATGGGCTTACAAAGGCTTGTACTGTAGTACAAACCATTAAAAGCAATCTAGGATTTTTCCGACACATCCAACTCACCTTCGTAGACGGACTTCGCCCTTTTGATCACCCACGGGGCCTACAGCCATAATAACGACGTGCATCCCAAGGCACTCCGCTAGCGCGTCTGCGAGAGGAATTGCAACGTCGTCAAGTGTTTTCAGTGCGCTTTATGTATATAAGTTCCACTGCCCTGCGTAAAATTTATTCACTTACTCATGATAACTCTCCGCTGTCCTCTCTGGGATCTCTCGCTTCTCCTTGTATTTCCGCATCGCCTCCGCATGCTCGTCATCAGCCTCCATGATCATCTCCTGCTTAAATTCCTCCGACTCCTTCTCCCAGCACGAATTCACGTAGTCTTGACACATTGACAAACGGTTGGAGCTGGCCAGAGTCTTTTTTGCTTCCGCCCAAAGCACATCGAATTTCGCCTTCATCCGTGTCGCGTAATATTTGGAGGAATAGTAAGCCAGATTTGACTTCCTGCGGGGGCGGCCAGATATTGCCATGGACTGCATGTCCTTGAGAATCATTTTTACGGCTGCGCTGTGTAGTTTTTTTTGCGGTCCATCGGTGCCGACACCAGCCCGAAAGTTTCTACCATGCATACATGGTCAGTTCTCTTTGTCTCGTTCAAAGCTGGGAGGAACTCACGTCGCGCAGTTCCTGGAATTTTTTGTCCTCCAACTGCTTCCGTTCCTCGAGCTCGTCCCCGCTCAAACATGCTTTTGCATCAACAACACTCCAATCCTCGATCATCCCCGGAATATTTCCTCCCATGCCAAGTCAAACCCGTATCGCACTATAAATCCCTTGGTGACGTCGTCGTAGAATTGCGAGCGGGGCAATGTGCGGAAATCCTTTTCTTTGGTGAGGAGGTACTCCAACTTCTCTCCTGTGAATGCCGAGCTACGACCAGGAAGTCTGCCTGTAGGTTTGCGGCCCATGATGACGAGTGACAAGGGAGCGAGCGCGAAGTGTGACGAGGGGAGCGAGCGCGGGGTGCGACGAGGGGAGCGAGCGCGAAGTTTCGTTGACGCGTTCTGTTTAGCCGAGCCTCCAGGTACGACATCTTACCATGCGGAAATTGTCTCATTCGTAAATTTCTCATTTGTGAGGCCGGAAGATTGAACTCACTGGGGCAGAGATTATCTGTAGAATCTCGCGTAGAATCGCCGCCAATAATATTCCTGTCGGTAGGTTCGGCAAGGTTCGCCTCGTCTCAAATTAGGCACTCGGCAGCACGGCAGCTGCCCAAAGGGATAGTGTTAAGTACTCGAGTCCAGTGGTCGGTAGTTGAATGGTGGGGCTTCAAGATACAGTATATGACATGAGTTGAAGTTCAGTAGAGGTACCTAAAGCCCCAATACACTTTTTCTTTGTTTCGGATATGAGAATCTTGCCTTGGCTACCAACAGACATCTTTGCGTGTGTCATGACTTTATTTCGATCAAAACGAGTCAAATACCTATACTTCAAACAGTTCGTTTTACTAAATATACAGTGAGGTACTTTAGATCCAACCCCGACATAAGTTACAACGCCTCATTCAACCCATAGACAGTATTACAGGCCCTGGCTGTTTTCAAACGGGACTGCGTAGGAATATGCCTACCTACACAAGCCGAACTCTCAATTCTACCTCAAATGCGATCCTTACCCCGAGTGATAAATGCGCCGCGTGTCATCGCGTGAAGTCTAGGCAGGGTCGGGCTCCAGCCACTCCGATTTCGCTTACAGTAACATCCGCCGATGCAGGATGGCCGAAAGTTCTCGCAAGTGATCTGCGACTCTGAGCCACCCTTCCATCCTCTGCTGTGGCGGTTTTTGTGGCTTCACTTCTGGGTGTTCTGAGCGCCCAAGCTCCTCACGCACCGGGCAGCAGGACTCTCCCTATCTGCATGTGGATGGATCTTGGCGGCTATGAATGGGGCAGTTGCAGAGATGTTCATTGGCAAGTTTCACATGTCACCAACAGGTTTTTTTCATTCTGACGGCAGGTTTTTTACTGAAATAGTTCGGGCCCGATGAGTTTCAGTTTGAGTTTCAGGGTCTTGAGTCACTCGCCTGCCACGGTTGCATAGATTTTGGCAAGTTCCGCCTCGCTAGCGGTTTTTATTCGGATGCAGAATGGGATAGCCGAGGCCCAATGGGATCCAGAGTCTTGGACCACTCGCTCGTTAGTGTTAAGTCAAGCATTGTTCAATACGTCGAGTGTGAACTGTAACAAAGTGTACTGCATAGTGCTAAGTCAAGCATTGTTCAATATGTCGAGTGTGAACTGTAACAAAATATAGAGCAGGTGCAGACCTGAGGCTATCCTTCTACTTGTGTGGCCCGCTCGATCTCGACTACCTTGACCTTGGTCCGGCGGGGCTTGGCCTTGTGAGACTTGCGTGCGCGAGCCTCATCATCATTCCAGACGAATTTTAACCCTGGGAGATGGGGGCCGTGGGTGCTGTACAAGGGAAAGTAATAGTCGAGAAATGCGCGGTGCCCAAATTTCGTGCAAAATTTGCTGTTGTCATATGAGACCTGAGTCGTGCAACGACATGGTGGAGGAAGCTTGCACGCACCTTCGGCGAACCCTGGGCCATAATAATTATCAGAGGGTGTAGTACTGAGTCATATGTGACACACGTACTGCTCTCGATAGTCGGCGTCCCATCGGCGGCGACGTTCTCGAGCCATTTGTGTGGCCTCTTCGGAGCAGAAAATTTTATTTTGTAGGCTACCAGCAAGTGTGAGTGAGGAGTATTAGGTTGGTCCAGCAGACAGACCGTTCCATGCGCAATTTTGCTCTGGTCCGGGTTTCGACAAGATTCCTGCTGTCATTCAGCCTACATACAAATCCACAGCACATAATGATGCCCACTTCTCTCGATAACGACGCTGCGCCTCGGCGTGGCGCCATCGTTTCTCGCGTTCTGGCGTCCAAAAAGAATTGGATGGCTGACCCGAATCCTGAGTTGACATATCTGTGGTGGGCGAAAACAGAAGAGGGTTGTCCATCGGCTATTGCATCGCTTGACAAAATTAGGCTTGTCTGTCCGAATTTTAAACTCCGCTTTAATCCAACAGTTCCGCTCACTTCCGGAGGTGGCAACCGCTCAGTGTCTATCATTACCTCAACTGGTTACTGAAGAAACCCGTTTTGATGGCACCATATCGCCGCCTCCGAACACATTCACTCTCCAAACATGTTATTGTATAAAGTTTTGATATGGTAGCTGAAGGTAATACTACTTCTCCCGCCAATAGGTCGAATATTCGTTGAGATAAATGAATGAGCCCAGATTTGATCTATAAGCATGGGTTTCGAGTACTCTTGATTTCCCCCAAGCTTGGAACTTCGACTAACTGAGACGAAACTTTAGAGGCACATTCGAGTATATCCACCACTATCTTTAATTTTAATTTTTGTGGAAGGACTGACTGGGTTTGGAACGATAAATGAATGAGCCCAGATTTGATCTATAAGCATGGGTTTCGAGTACTCTTGATTTTCCCCAAGCTCTGAATTTCGATTAACTGAGACGAAACTTTAGAGGCACATTCGAGTATATCCACCACTATCTTTAATTTTAATTTTTGTGGAAGGATTGACTAGGTTTGGAACGAGAGATTAGCGTGGTCATAGTTCATTCGTCGGGCAATAGATAGTAAGAGTAGCTCAAGGTAACAATACTTCTCCAGCCAATAGATCGAATATTCGTTGAGATAAATGGATGAGCCCAAATTTGATCTAGAAGCATGGGTTTCGAGCACTCCTGATTTTCCTCAAGCTCTGAACTTCTAACTGAGACGAAACTTTAGAGACACGTTCGAGTATATTCACCGCTATCTTTGATTTCTTTTTGTGGAAGGATTGACTACGTTCGGAACGAGAGATTAGCGTGGTTACAGTTCACCAGTGGGAAAACATTTCATTAGTGGGGAATAGATAGTAAGAATTGGACGAGTTCGTGATCTTTTAGCCGCTTTTGAATTCATGTGCTCACTATGTCAACTTTCTCTTCCAAGAAAGACCGTGTAAACATTTTCCCAAGCACATCCTCTACGCCAGAAAAAATTCGGGACTTTACGCTCTTGCCTTTCCATTATACTATAACATCTTGTGAACCGGGAAATGCACGTGTTCGTGATCTGAACAGTTATACTCAGCTTTGTATGCATTTATATAAAATCCTTTGCACACAGATGTCTCCCACTCTACCTTCCGACGCTTACCTTGCAATTTTGTGCACCCCTTGCTTGTGGGCAAATTGCGAGATGTTCTAAGAGATCCCAAGTCGGCCTTAATCGGACGTTCTGCCCCTAACTCGCACTGGGTCATTTACACAACGTAATGACATCGTGTTGGCATCATCGCCCCTGAGATTCTTTCTTGACCTTCACTCGTTGAGGTCGGCAGACACTGCATCAACCGCAAGTTGGGGCAAAGAAGCGACATCGTGATAGTATCTTTCATCTCTTCAATTCTTCCCTGAGCTTAAACTCTTTCCCTCTCCTGCTTTCTGCATCCATGTCCTATACTACACCAGTCAAGTCCCGGCGCGCCCACGCCGTGTGCGATGTTCCGATACACTACGATCCTGGCTGGAACCTCGCTGCACCGGTGAAGAAATTCTGGCTGGTTACCGGCTTTGTCAAGCAGCCGGGGGCCTATGTTTCTTGGTATGTTTGCTCCGGTGTCTGCAATACAGATATCTCCGACATTTTCGATGCTTTCAGGCCAAGCTGCGAGGCCCAGGTGAAAAGAGTACCAGCCGCCACTTACAAAGGATACGAGGCGAGTGAGTGGGATGCCCTCGTGAGCGCCTGGCATGCATCTTGCCTGCGGGGGGAGCATGCGCACGAGAACGATGAGCTTCAGCAGCCGCCCCATTCCACACCTATCCACGCGGCGCGAATCATACCGACCACCCCCGTTTCTTCGCGCAAGCCATCCCACTCGCAGGTCGTGCTGGCTCCCCGTACGGTGGCCACCGAGAGCCCCTCCCCCCTCGTCTCCGAGTTCGCTCTCCACGTTCTCACCTTCCCCTTTGCCGCGGCGTGCCAACCACATGGCAGATGTTCCGCCGGCGGCAAATCCGCCTATGCGATCAAGTGCGGCTGTGAGGGCCGCGTATATGATGAATTGAAACCGGCTCGCGACTTTTTACCACGCGCACCAGCATCGCGGCAAGCATCCGGTCTTTGCCATCTTCCAGTCATTCACAGCGGCCGTCGCTTTCATCGAAGGGGAAGAGGATGAACATTCTCCCTCCGACAATAGCGAACGTGGTCAGTGGATTGATGAGGAGCTCGAGGTCTTTGAGGCCTGTGCCCGACTCCGAACCGCCGCGCTTGCTTAGATTTATTTTATTTTTGGCAAGTGGGTATCCATGATGCTATTACGTTGACTCATTCATATCTTAGCTAGTTTTGTTCCCCGAACCGCCGCGCTTGCTTAGATTTTCTTTTCGGTGAGTGGATATCCGTGATGCTATTACGTTGACTCATTCGCATCTCAGCTCTTTTTGTTCCTGGTCGGGTCAACTCGTGTAAGTAGGTAGATTGTTGCAATGCTCAGTTGTACCCCTCCGATTTTGTCGGACATGTGCGTGAATAATTTTGAGATAAAGGAGACGGCTGCGAATGCACACTCTCACTCACTATGAATAACAAACGGAAAAGAGCGCGCACTGCCTACATCCACGATCCCCGCGCGGAGGAGATCTCGACCTCGTCAACAGCGTCCAACACCCGCGTGCGTTATGAGCACCATCGGCCCCCTCCTCCATCTCCTGAAAAAAATCAATGGGCTTTCGACATCTTCGACCAGGCCATGGGTTATACTCCAGATGATGAGATGTTTTTACCTCCCAAGGATGTTCCATTCGAAGGCGTGGCTGGAATCACTATCAAAAAGAAGAAACGGAATCGAGACACGGTGAGCATAGAAAATGGTTGTGGGCCGCATAGACTGACTTAACTTAACATGTAGGATCGACCATTGTTCCCTTTCATTCGTGAGCGCAATGATATTTTGGATTGTATCTTGCGCCGCGAGAGTCGGGGCCCCTGGTGGGCGAAGGGTTGCATGCGTGAGGGATGTCTGGCAATCACGGCCGAATATCGCTGCCAGGATTGTTTCGGCGGGCGGTTGCTCTGTGAAACTTGCGTGGTCGACCGCCACCGTGACGAGCCTTTGCACATTATTGAGGTGGGTAAAACTTCTTGTGTGTCACTCATCCCACTGATTAGGGATTAGAAATGGGTGGACGGGTACTTCCAACCCTGGTCTCTGACCCGCATCGCACCTGGCTTGCGTTTTCAGATCGGACACCCGCCCGGGGAGGTGTGCGACTTTCGAGACGGGCCGCACAAGTTTGTGATTCTCGACAATAACGGAATTCATCAAGTCTCCGCGGATTTCTGTGGATGCATTGGGGCACCGTCTTCCGTCCATCAATTACTCAACATCGGCTGGTTTCCGGCGACGCTCAAGGAACCGGAGACGTGTGCGACCCTCAGCGTACTGCGCCGATTCCATACTCTGAACTTGCAAGCTCGTCTTCCTGCGTATGACTTTTATAGTGCACTGGAAGTTTTGAGCGATAGGGCGGGAATGAAAAAAATACCGGTAGGTGCACTGTCTAATTTTTCTTGAATGCGTGGTAACATTACTTCAGGATCGGCGCGAGCAGTTAGTTTGATGACACGCCAATATCGGCACTTGCAAATGTGCAAGCGTGCTGGGCGCAGTCATGATCCCACCGGTGTTTCTGGCAAGCCCAGCTCGTCCGAGTTGGTGTACGGAATTGAAGCAACACAGCCAGGGGAGCTGGCGATTCCTTGCCGAGCATGCCCTCAGCCTGGGATCAATCTCCCCGAGGGTTGGGAAAACGCCCCATTGGATAAAGCGTGAGTTTCATCATTTCTGGACCGGCTGTCATTGTGCTGATATCATGGCAGATGGATTTATCAACTGCTGCTCTCGCAAGACGCCAACTTCAAAATGAAGGGGCGGAACACCTCAACAAGAGAGGACGATCCAACGCTTGGTCCCGGCTATGCATATATGGTTGCCAATGACGCCTATTTAAAACATTTAGCGAAATATGTCGAAACTGATGAGGTATGGACAACGAACTAGCCGATACCTACGTAGCTAATCTTTGTGGGCAGATCAGTCATTGTGTCGCTTTTGCGGCGCTGTGGAGAGCGAATAACAAACGAGCCAAGGGTCTCCGAGCCACTGGAATTGGCTCAGTGAGTTGTTCAAGACATGAAATGTTTCGTGCAAATGGGACGGGGGACTTGCAGAAGGGGGAGCGGTGAGTAGGCATTTTTGACGTCTTGGGAAGCTTACTCACGATTGCCGCAGTTATTCAAACATAGATTACCTATTTTTTGCGAGCTTGATGTATACCATGGTGCTGTCGATTGTCGTGAGTTACGACATCGCGTGCCAATGGATGCGCAACTTCTGGACCCGAATGAAGGACATGCCAGCCGCCATGCAACTCCCGAGTAACGTCAACGTTCAATTTAAAGTCCCAAAATTTCATTTGCCGCCCCACACGAAGAAATGCCACGGGCCATTCTCCTTCAATTACACGCGATGGGTCGGGCGAACGGACGGCGAGGGAGTAGAGCGGAATTGGTCGTGGCTCAACATGATAGCGCGATCGATCTCTGTGATGGGCCCTGGGGGACGCGAAGATACGATAGATGATTTTTGCGGCTATGCGAACTGGCGAAAGACGGTGAAACTTGGTACGTGGGTGGTTGTCGTGCAGACTCTGTGATGCCTGACATGGAATACAGGCAATTCTCTTCTGCGGAAGATGGTGCTCGCAATACCGAAGGCAATCCTACACAGTCGGGCGTTTCACGAGTTCACCGAGGGGCTCAGGGAAGGGCACGAAGAGGAGCTGACGGCATGGGAGAAACTGGTTAGACAGTGGGAGGAGGATCACGACAAGCCATGTCCTTACGAATATCCCGAGGACGATGGTGAGTTTTCTTGCTCTCATATAATAATGTGTGTACTCACACGAGTCTCGGGTAGATTTAACGATGGACCAGTTGCGATTGCGCATTGCAGAGGAGGAGCACGCACGGGAAGAACGGGGGACCTCGAGGACAAACAAGCCGGGCGCATTTATCATCGCTGGAATGGAAATAGAGGAGCAACAGTGCGTAACCACTATCTTGCAGAAATTCTTACTGAAGCATGATTCTTACAGGGCAGGCGTCCAGCTGGAAGTCAAACGCCGTAATCGCACATCGGCCCAGGCGGCGGAGTTACAGCGCAAGCGAACACTGGTCCTGGGTCAAGTGCAGCGCTTACGAGACGAGCAGGCATACTTCATGCCAGGTCTCGCAGCCCTCCTCGATGCGCACCCTGTCCAAGAGAGCACTGTACGGCCGGAGGAGATGAAGCTTCACCTACCGTCTTCCTTCCTGCAGGAAGTTCGCGAGAAGATTTGCATCGCGGGTTTGGCTGCGGAGGAGGAGCGGCTGAGGTATGCGCAGGCTGGAGAGGCATTACGGGACTTGCGTAGGCAGCTGCGGACTCGTACATGCGCGCATCAATTCAAACGACGCCACACATCGGGTCAGGCGGCATATACGAAGAGTCAAGCGCTCCAGAGTGCGATCGAGGTGCGCATTAAGTCCGCCGCCGTTTCCTACAGGACAGCACGGGCCGCACTCCTCTCGCTCCGAGGGCCGGGGTCGTGGGAGGAAAGTTTCAAGGTGTTACGAGAGCAGGACATTCGAGGGATGAATGAGCGGACACTTAATGACATGGAGAAGGAAGAGGAGCGGAAAGCGAGGATTTTGGCGGGTTTACCGCCTGACGGTGAGGAGGTAGATGAGTTCGGGGAGCGAGTGGAGCCTACCGTTCTGTTCAGGCTAGAAACGGGCGAGGGAACGCGCACGCTGTCGTGGATATGGTATACGGCTTCTGGAAGGCATGCCGAAACGACAGAGGATGGCAAGCTTCATGATGGTATGTGGAGTGAATCGTTGGCATGACCTAGAGCTGATCTGCGATCCAGACATCCGGATTGAATGGACGAAAGCCCGCGCCAGAGCCGAGCGTTGGAGGGAAGAGCTCATTTTGCTAGAAGAGGAAATGCGGCGAGTATTGGTATTTTGTCAATGGAAGGCAGAGTGGTGGGATCGAAGGCAGCAGATGAGGGCTGAGGTCGACTCAGAGCTGGCGGAAGGTCTGGCTGCATACGCCAAGGAACAGGCAGCACGGGAACACTTCTGGGCGGCGGATTGGGAGACAAAATGGGTGGCTGTGCGTGCGAGGGCGTTGCTCGTCGCACGCGAGCAGCTCGTTGATGCAACACGGGAGGTGGGTCTAGAGGTGGAGATAGAGGAAGAGGTTGCATATGGAGAGTGCGAGAGCAGGGAGGGTGACATGGAGGATCTGGATTAATTTCCTTTTCTGGCTACCGGCGTCATGTCAAATTTTCTTCCTTGTATTTCTGTATATTATTGGGGGTTTTTCCAACCGTGAACCCCAACATGGGATGGTATCAATATACCGAAGAACAAGTTTTATTTTCTAATTTTAATGAGGGTGATTAAAATGAATCTTGAGTAAGCGCTTACTGTAATCACAATAAGCGCCTGCAATAATCTAGAATCAGTAAGCGCCGGATCAGAAAGAACTGTTGTTACTTTCCCGATCGTTACCACAGGTGTTTATCCGGTGCTTACTGATTGTAGATTATCATGATTACAGTGAGCCAAAGAGCCACTTTTATTTTTTTATTTTAATGAGGGTGGGTTTGAATGAATCTTGGGTGAGCGCTTATTGTAATCGCAATAAGCGCTCGCAATAATCTCCAATCACTTAAGCGTCGGATAAATCTGTAGCCATCAGGAAGGATATCAACAGTGCCGTCCAAGCCGAAGAGCAAAATCATTTTTTATTTAATGAGTGTGAGTGTGGGAATGTTCCCTGGTGCCGTGAGATGCCGGGAGAGGACATGTGCACAGCCGCTGATGCTCTTTTATGCTGCCGCTATGCCGGAGTGGTGCACATTATAATGTGTACCATGGCTGGTAAGGTAAAGTGCACTTTATAATGTGCACCTCTGGCTAGCCCAGTGCACTTTATAAAGGGGTTACAGGGTCAGCTCCTCGCGTCGCCACTCATCTCGCAGATCGACGCGCGCATCTGGAAGGATGGTGCAACGTGGGAGCCCGTGCGGTGGAACAACGTGGAGGGCGTCGCGGCGCAGGCGCTCAGCGCGTACATGGACGAGGGCGGGGGAGAAGGTCAACTATGGGTTCGGCGCGGTGAGCAAGGGGACCGACAGCCGTACCAGCCGTTTGGCGCAGGGAAGCACTGGTGTCTTGGCGAGCAATTTGCGTACCTCCAGATCGGCAGCCGGGCGGTACGAGTACCGCAACAAGGGTGTTGACATGTTCATTGAAGCCCTCGCACGGTCCAATCACCGCCTCCAAAAAGCTTGCGCATTTCTTTGTTCATTTTTCCACCCTTGCTCACTCTCCCCAGAAACTCAACCGTCACCGTTGTCGCCTTGGTCATCATGCCCGCCTCGACCCACTCGTACACCATCAAGGCCTTCAAGGGGCAAGCCGTCACCAAGCAGCTCTGTGACACCATCACCGAGATCCAAAACCGCATCGGTGCACGCCTGTTTGAGAGTGCTGCTCGGTTTTGGGGCTCGTCAGTGAATGCTTGCTTACCTACAGCGACTCGAGTGCGAGCGCGCTCCCAGTCGGTGACAAGCTGTTCTCGGACAAGACTCGCGCACCAGTCTCGGCGCAGCGTACATCGCGTGCTGGGTGTAGGGCCATGAGTGGTGAATCGGCAGCGGCGCATTGACAGGCTCAAGGAGCTCTCGCCAGTCACCCAGGAAGGCGGAGTCGCGCGACAAATCACGGGAAGAAAGAGGAAGTGGAAAGAGAAGGTAAAAGGACCGAGGCGCAGGTAGGTCGATATGTGTCGCGCCAATCGATCCGCACGGATTGAAAGCTCCATACCCGACAGACGCTTGACACCGATCGACGGAAGTAAAGGGCCTGTAACCGGACACCCGTGATGAAAAGAGCACACAAAATCGTGGACGGAGCGTCAGGAAGTCATGATCATGCACCACGTCCAGGTCAACAAGAAAAGAAACAAAAGAGCAAAAGAAAGACAACGGATGGAAGCCACTCGACTCACCGTCCTTCTGCGCCTGGCGGCCAGTGCTATAGACACAATAGAAGATCTGGCTCACGTGCCCCACCTCCTGCAATCCATCGCCCGCAAGTGATATAATCGTGTGGTAACTCCCGGTTGGCATTAAGTGGATACGGCTGGACGATGGTGTAGTATTTGGGCTCGTCGTCGCCGGGCTCGGGAGTCGGGATTTGTTTCGGCATCGCGTCAAAGATGGGAATGTACGGGCCATGCACGTAGAGCTTCAAGTTGGTTGGACAAGGATGGGACAAGAAAGAGAAGCACAGATCACCGTCTTTGCGTCTTTCCGCCTTTCCGCTTGCCCGTGAACCGATGTTTGGGCTACACATAACGTCAGTTCAATCACCCGCCGGAGCAACAACAAACGGCGTCTTACCATTGGTTTTGATCGTGCAGTCTCCCTCGTCGGCCCTGGCGAGCATGTTCCGCGGGCGCTGTCCGAGATTCCGCAGCTTGACGGCCCAGTCTGCTTGCTAGAAAAAAGTCGAAAAAAGCAAGCAAGAAAAGAGAAACACGCATGCCCTGGTCCCGCATGTCCACAAGCCCGCGATTGCCGCGCGGCTCCTGCTTCGTCACTGTGCCCGAGTTGGTCTTCAGGCGCTTCGCTGGCCAGCTCATATGGTCAGAACAATGCATTAAATGGTGGATCCTTCCCAAGGGCCTAATGCATTAAACCTGAGGAGGGAAGTCACGTGACAATTCAGATATAATGCGTTAAAAGGTACTACTACGTATAGCAACAAGTGGCCGGGCCTGGAGGACAGTAAGTCAGGTGATCTGCCGGCTGGCCGGAAAACGTAACTGGTTAATGCCATTCACAAAATAAAGAAAGGCAGCGATAAGAGTCGAACTCAGAGACCTTTGAGTGATGGCATCTCTAAGAGCGCTAACAGTTTAGCCACTACACCAGACCAACCATGTAAAACCTGGCTTTTGATTGCAATATATAGGGCTACTCCTCTTCACAATATCTATTGTTATTTGTTATTCTATAAAGGCATCACATTTGGGAAAGTATTTTGTGTTTTGTAAGCTAAAAGAGCTTCTAATAAAGGTACCTTTCCAGATGGGATGCTTTTATAGTAGAATATTGTGAAGAGGAGTGGCCCTATATATTGCAATCAAAACCCAGATTTTATATAGTTGGTCTGGTGTAGTGGCTAAACCGCTAGCGCTCTTACAGATGCCATTACTCAAAGGTCTCTGAGTTCAACTCTTACTGCTGCCTTTCTTTTATTTTGTGAATGGCATTAACCAGTTACGTTTTCCGGCCAGCCGGCAGATCACCTGACTTACTGTCCTCCAGGCCCGGCCACTTGTTGCTATATGTAGTAGTACCTTTTAACACATTATATCTGAATTGTCACGTGACGTCCCTCCCCAGGTTTAATGCATTAGGCCCTTGGGAAGGACCCATAGCTTAATGCATTAACCTGGCCCTATGTGGTGGTCCCTGTTCCTTCTCGCGATGGTGGCGTCGCCGACGCGACCGCGACGTCGAGTTCTAAGCAAGAGGACTCCGTCGCAGACTCTCGCGTCTACTCCGGTCTTCGACTGCGCAGCTACCACGGTTATCAGCAGGATCCCGTCGTCGATACTTCCATGGACCTTCGTTCTCCCGAAGTTCTCCTCTTACCACTCCTGCGTCGTTTTATTCCGGGGCCGCCAATACCTCATATGGAGCCCCAACTCGCTCCAAGACCCGTATCACCCTGGGCGCTATATCCTGGCGGGTAGCCCTGGGTACGCGGCGGACGAACCGCAGCGTCGCTTCGACAGCCACAACGGCCGTTTGGACTACATCAAGGTCCCGCAAGTGTTCAACGCGGAGCGACCTTGGTTAGGGTTCATTTACCGAGAAAGCAAGGCCCCTCCTGGACGCGTTGAGTACGACCCAGTGTACTCCGTGTGGGAATCGGAAGACGCGACACGAGGCCGCCTTCGAGAACAGTTCGTGGAGCAGCTCGAGCTCCGAAATCGCGAGATGGATCGCTTCATATCCTACGATTCCGATTACAACAAGGACATCCCGATTGCGCATGTTCAGAATGCCCCCAAATACCCTGACACGGGACACATACGAAGGTTACTTACCCTCACCGCTTTCGGAAGAGCTGTGGACGAAGTTATCGACGTGCAGCGGGGAATGCGGGAGAAGTGGGCGTGGATAGAGATGATGGGACACCTCAAGAGGATGCGGACAAGCCCCGCGTCTGAATCCTCAATTCTGCCAGCGGACGATCGCTACCTTGGCGTCTGGCTCAACGGTACCCTAAACCGGGAATGCGCGTGGTTGATTCACGAGGCCACGTTGCCGGGATATATTCTCTCCGAGCTTCCCGACTACGTTCCCGTGCAGGAAGACGCTCTCCCCAACTTCTACCAACGTACCGAGGTAGAGAAGCTCATACTCGTTCCCGAGGCCTGCGAGTACAATCGCCTCGCTCTTGCCGTGCGTTACCAGTGGACGACCGCCGAGTTCCACCCTATCATGGAGACCCCCGCTCCTAGGAGCCCTGGAGATTGGGTGTCCATATACGCGCAGCTCAGCATCATGCCCGAACGTCGATTGGTTTTGCCCCGCGATGTTGTCAGAGAGTCTGACTCCGCGAGGGAGCGAAGCCTGTATGAACGACTGGTCAACGGGCCTCTGTACGTCGCTGGAATTGCCCCAGGCCTCCCTCCGCATGGGACCAACACTCGTGCTCCCGTTATCTCGACTCCAACTGAAACTCCTTCGTCGCCCCCTGTTCCCCCTCGTATCGCGAATCCAGCGCGGGGCGGGAAGGTCGGAACCAATGACCGGGACCCTCGACGAGGGATGCTCGTCGAGATCGACGCGGAGCGAATGCTGTGGGTACGGCCTCCTAACATTGCGGACGTCACCTCGGGAGCCTGGAGTTACTTCAGGGAGAAAACGGAGATCACGGAATCAGGGAAGGACGAGACGTATATGCTGAAGTTGGGCAAGGCCAATTCGGAGAAGCGCGTGGACGAGGGAGAGTCTTTGTGGTACGATCGGATGATGAATCAACGGAAGCTCATCTTTGAGTCGATACCGCCCCTGGACGAAGGCGAATGGTTGACTACCGAGGAAGAGTATGGAAGGCCGGTGCCCGATTGGCCGTCCCGAGCGCCCCTATAGGAACAGGTACTCCGCTACCAATAAGTCCCTATGGATGTACTTGCGGGAGCGACCCTCTCCTGGTCTCAAAGGGCAGGAGCCACCCATTCCCGAGAACAAGGATCTTCCGATGAAAAACTCGGACGGAACCAGGGAGCCGTTTCAGGACGTCAAGGGTGCCTGGGCTCGCCAGGATGGGAACGATACAGATGCGGTTGTCAATGGGAAGCCCCTTCCCCGCCGCCCCCGTGCAGCGCCAGCGCCCATGGAAGGAGTAGAGTCAGAGCTGACTCCTCCGGCTAACGCGACATCCTTTCCCTACTCTGCCCCCTCTACCACTCCGAATGCTCTCCCTTCTTCAGAGGCCTCCATTGGACTTGGAGGAAGGCCTGCTGAGCCCCGACGAATCGCTCCCGTTGCCCCTGCCGTGTCCTCTCGGCATCCAGGCGGACTCCGGCCTCAGTTGCTTGGCCCGAACCGACCTCGACCAGATCAGGGGTGGTTGGACGCTCCGACGAGCAGAGGTGCTTATCGGGGAGGTCTTCCCGATGCGCCGCGAGCACGACCGGGTGACGGCGGGTTGGCCCGCTGAAGCTTTGGGATGGGGAAGAGGTCGAGGACGGCCTTATGAGAGGCAAGGATGGGGATCGCAAGGGCTGCCGCCGCGTAGAGACGAACTCTTCTCTCCGCGACTCGAGCAGCGCCCCCCTCCGAATGCCCCTCGAGGGCCGAACCTCCCTCCTCAGCGATGGCCGCCGGCTCGCCCATTAATCTCGGACCCTCCTCCAGGTGTTCCGTTGCGACACTCATCGCCTCCGCTGCCTCCACGCCAGGAACGACCGTGCTCATTCTCCCGCTCCCCGTCTATCCCGCGCCGAGGTCGTACCCGCTCGGTTTCGCCAAGAGCTGTTCAAGGCCGACCCCGTTCGCGGTCGATAACTTCCCAACGGTCCCGATCTCGGGAGTCGAATACATCGCGTCCCGCATCTCAGGTCCACTGCGGGAAATCGAGACGAAAACGAAGACGCTCGACTTCCTCTTTGTGCTCCAGGACAAGACGTCCGCGGCGAAGACAAAGGTCCGAGTCGAGCTCTTCGTATTCAAGCTCAAGGTCGCGCTCCTACTCCCGCTCTCGCTCCAGCTCCCCCTCTCGCTCCCGTTCCCGAACCCGTTCCAAACGCTCACGCAAGTATCACCGCTTGCTGCACCGCCATACCCAGAGGTCGCGCTCGAGACACCGAAGGGCTCATCGTTCCTCTTTGAGGGAGGAAGTGACGCCGAGATTGCGCTCGCATTCGCCGGAAGATGCTGGACGAGGGGCTCCGCGACTGCTCGAACGAATGACGGCGGAAACCCTTCCTCAAAGCGGTTGATCCCTGATTGAACGATTCGGCGGTGTGAAAACCTTGCTTCGTCGAGTCGGCCGCTGCTTGATCGATTCAACGACGTTGCAGACGTAGAAATGCCCATGGCGTCCGTCTATCAGCGGTTCGATGTTCCTTTGGAGGAGAGGATCGGCGAGGGGAAGAAGCATCGCTTCCACAAGCATAACCGGACGAAGAAACGCGAAAGGAAGGAAGCCGAGCGACGAGCGAAGGAGGATGAGGAACGGCAGGAATGGGAGACGCAGCGAAAGGGTGGGGGATACGAACAGTACCCCCCTCGGTCCTTTTTATTCTTGAACAAACGGCACGTTCGAACTGGAGGGCTCTGTGACGGGCTAGTAATATACTGTATATATTTCTATTATTTACTTAGTTAGAAAGTACTTGTTTGTACTAGTTAGCATCTCGGGCAGATGACTAATCTATTATACTTGCTCACTACATCACCGCCCTCCGTGCTCGCAAAGAGTCAACGGGCAGCGTGAACCGAGCGACTCGGCGCCGAGCCTCGCCGCTCCCCTCAGCTCCCTACTCCAGGTTGCAGGAAGTCCCGGCGGGGGTTACAACGACAACACGGCGACGAGGGCTTGAGTCCCGCCAACGGGCGAGGACTCGCCCCTTATCTGCCCACGGGCTCTGTATGAGCCACCATCCGACGTCGAGCGCCTAGCGCGCTCCGTTAGTCTTCAAGTCTAGGAGAAGGGCTTCGAATGAAGCACGAACCCATCACACAACCAAACCAAGGGAAACGAAGAGTCGTTGCCGTTCCGCAGCGAAATATTGAACGCCATCACGTGAGTGCATCCCTGGTCGACGCGTCCTCGCGTCACGTCGGATTTCAGATGCAAATCTGCATGGAGCATCTCAAGTGAAGAATCCATGGTACCACTGTCTCTGTTCTGGAATCTTATGGCAAACAAAGGAATATTGTTGATGTCAAAACAGTGTCCAGTGATACTGTCGAATACTCGAATAACCATGAGGGAAAGGCACTTAGCAAGTGAGAGAAAGAACAGGACACAGGCTCACAAAAGTCATGCAATTGGCTCTGCTAACTTGTGGTATGCCGTTTCAAATTTGGCCATTCACCAGATGATAGATATGATGGTGAGTTTGTCCACATTCGGTTCTGGGCCGAGTTCAATTGGGTCCTTCAATGACATCGGTAACCTGGCCCGACCGTCCGAGGCCTTACCCGACGGCTACCAGAATGGGCCAGCCCGAAAGTGTTGCGCTGCCAAAAAAAAGTGTTGCACGCATCGAAAAGTGTGGTGCCATAATTAATGTGCAAAGTGAATGTCATAGAGATCGGCGGCAGCCATCCATATTTTCACACTTTGGCCGACATGCTACACCGCATTTGCAAGAATTAGAGGGACGGCAGAGAAAAGAGACGAACCCTTACATGTAGTCTAGCTGCCTCCAACCAAACGTCCTCGCTCTTTGAGCACTGCTCGCAGCTGGCCTTGATGATTTTCCTAGCAGCAACCATTCTGTTAACATGTCCCTCTAAGCAAGCAGCGGCGATCCACCCCGGAGAGTGTATCGGATTCGACTTGGCGAGAGAGTCGAACAGCATGCGAGCACGTTTGATGTCACCAATTTCTGCACCGGATTTGAGAACACTGTTCAGCTATGTGAGGTAGCCTTTCGGATCCACAGAAGTGCTCGTGCCCGAGATGGCTGTCTCGGAAATCTGGAATGGCGTCTTTAGCGAGAGGAATATGAGGAAGAATGAGCAAAAATACCTGATCAAGCTTGAGAGACAAAATTTGTCGCGAGCTTGTCCAATTTCGACAAAGTTGGCGAGTGTACCCGAGTCAGTAGGGGTTTCAAAGCCACCGTTCTTCGAAAACAAGTTATTTCAAATAGGACATCGGATTGACATCGGAAGCGCATGCGGCAGGACGCACCTGTTGTTGTCGGTCATCCAGAGAATTCTCATATTCACTCTTGGACCAATCGCCGACAAGAATACTATCGGGGACCGCAAATGACCGCTCCATTTTTCACCTTTCTTACGAGTTAAATTGGCGACTTCGGGAAGAGTCTCCCATTCCTCGTCAGTCCCAGCGCTTAGTCCCTCGCTGCCATTTTAACTGTACAGAAATCCCTTCCAAAATTAATACAAGAAATGACCTTCCCCTTTGCTTCCCCTGCCTAAATCTACCTTGCGCGCCCGTTCCTTATCCCTGTACGCGCATATTATTCAAAAGCAATACCGGTACGTCAGTGCCCGCCGGGATTCCAGGATTCGCCACCAAGAGTGATGCCCTACGGAAAGTCGAGGACCTGGTGACTGATATGGTATGACTTTGCGTGACGTCGTCGGGGAGCCTGAATTCGACGCATGCTTTCCCCCCGACAAGCCGTTCAGTTTCCACTGGCAGACTTTCGCCAGCGCCTCAGCCAGGCTATCAATAAAGTGGGGTACTCAAGGTATAGCAAATGTTGGCCACCAGCGTACCTGCACCTGCGCCCGCCGATGCAAAGGCTGCGAAGCCAGATCGCTTCACAACCATACGCGCCCAAGTGAAGCGCAAGAGAGGGAATATAGAGACCAGAGTAGAGGACCGGATCACGAAACTTCGTTAACTCTCAATCGTCACATTTAGCAGACCATGCCGTCTCTCAACAGAATTCACGCTCTGTCCTTGTCCCTTTCCTTTTTCAATGGTCAAAATAATGCAGAAATGAATTTACAGTACACTAAGAAGGGAACTGATACACCCCGAACCATTGTGCAATACTGTACTTTACCGCCTTCGGAATGTGTCTGAGGACAATATTTTTTGTGGCGCACAGCATAGAGAAAATAACGGCAAGGTTCAGACAAGAAAGGATGGCATTGAGTGGAGCCGAACATTATGTACTAGGGAATAGATTAGAATTGTATAATTGTACGCGCGAGGAGGAGATGAGACAGAATATGAAGCGACCAAAATGAAGAAAAGGAGGAAAAAGTTGAATCCAGGTCCCCTTGTCTCCAACTTCAGCGCGTCCTCCGGAGGCAAACGGAGCCCGTCATCGAACCGTCATAGGACGGCATCGTCTCTGCGAAGTCGTGGTACCCCAGCGGCGTAGGCAGGTAGTCAAGCGAGTTCGGCTAAACCGGGGGAGCGCGCCTAGTGGCGCGCCGGCTCGGGATAAGGCTGGTGTTGTCGGTATTTCATTGTACCGAATGCGCACACAGTGAGAGGTTTGGTGATTTTGCTTCTTGGGGTCCCTACGATTCATTTCCCGAGTATGTTGATCAAGTATCCACCTACTTGTGGGGGCATCTTTCTCGTTCCACAAAAAGAACAAATTCGAGAAGGCAGGGACATGTATTACACATGCACGCGGCCATGCGGGTTATCGATTCGTCCCCTGGGCAGCCATGCGGATTGCTGCTGGCGAAGTTCAACGTCTGCACATGGGGGAGAGTGGGGAGGTGCGAGAATTAGATCGACTGAAGCAGCGAAAGGGCACTTTATCAGAGATCAAACACATCAAACAATCAACCGGATTTCTTGTTCAACTCTTACTAGCCAAGCTCGACAACAGAACTTAATCCACACTACACCCAACAAACACTCGAATCGCCTCGATGCGCACAGCGGGAACTGAAGGGCGCCCTGGTGCCGGTGATAACCCTTATAGTATGCGTTGGAATGCTGGGGAGATAGCTTTCGGATAACGGCCAAATTGGTAAGCAGGGGCAGATTCTGTACAATTAGTGGGCCAATATATCAGGAGAAAGTACCACCACTTACCTGCGCAGAAGGTTCCTTGCCATCAAGGAAAAGGACGGGCTCAAAGGGCCTCCCGCTGCCGTTTCCGCATCGAAGATTGTGACTCTGTATAGCACGTTATTAAGAAAGGCCACCTGGAAGGCTTGGGACCACGGACCTTGGCAGCGAGGATCTGGGTCTTGACGCTATGCTCCTTCAGCAAGCAAACATCGCCCTTCATAATGTCGACATTTTTCTTTATTTCCTTGATGTCTTCCTTAATGTCCCTGATGTCCAGTTCGATGTCTCTGAGGCTATCCTTAATAAGCTCCTTGAGACTATCCTTGAGGGCCTCCTTGACAGCATCGGCAAACCAGGCAGGCGCAGCGTCTAACGGGAGATGAAGAGGTGGCATCGGGAAGGTTTACGATGTTGTTAGGGGCAGGAAGCTGAACAGGCATGACGGTTGTTATCAAAGACAACGAACCATGACAGGTTACGTCACAAACACGCGAGCGCATCACGCAAGGACCTGCCCGTTCTCTTCATATCTTTGCGATTCTGAGCACTCTGGCGCATCTAGCGGACAGTCTGGGGCTTTTTTGTGTGGTTTCGGCTGCGGCGTGGACCTGATGGGCCGCGCGCACCGTGCTCCGGTGTCGCAGTGCGCAATCCAGGTCGCCTACGGCCACCCGCGAGCAAGAAGAGCACGCGCCGCGTCACGCTTCCTATCCCCCAACGTGCGCATCTCACTCCACTCAGACGGCGTGCTGGACTGCTGTCTGCCACGGTTAGCAGCCTGGCGACGATGGATACGGCCTGACGCGGCCTCAAACGCACCACAATACGCACTGTGCTTCGTGCCTCGATGGGGGCACGACCGGAAGCCCCGTACACCCGCACGACCAGGTCGCAAACGGGGCGGGTCTACCTCCACGCATTCGCCTGCGTCTTCGCCTTCGCCGCAGGCCTCATCTCGACGACACTGCCGTATTCCTTGTACGAAGCTCCTTGCCCACCTCCTCCCACTTCTGCTACACATTCTCGTTGCGCACAGTGTCTTCCCTGCGGCGCGCGTATTGCGCGGCGGCGTGGCTTCTCCGCGCTCCATTCTTCCCCGCGTCGGTGTACGCACTGCGCTTGGGTCTTTGACGCCCCCGCTGCACTCCTGCGCCTGCGTGCGCCGCTCAAGTCCACCTGCGCGTCTGCATGCTTGGCGGCGGGCGTCCGCGCGCCCCGACACCGCCCTCTTCCTGCCCACCCTTCCGAACCATGTTCCACCTTTCATTTCGCGGTGCGGCGTACTTCCGCGCCGACGGGAATCGTGTATTTTGTGCGCCAATGACGGATTGCGCGGGCGTGGTGACGGACTCCGACAGTGGGGGAGTGGCGGAGAGGGGTGCCGGGGAGCGTAGGGCTGAAGACGGAGGTGAGGTGGATGTATTTACGGGTGCGAGTGCGGGTGTACATGCCTTGGTATGAAAGGAATGCACGATAACGGAGGATGGGGGAAGAGATGGAATAAGGAGGGCGCGGCCCCCCCCGCCGTGCGGGCGGTCTGCGAGGGGGTGGGATGATGTGATTGCGAGACACCCCGCGCGTGGAGAGTCGCCGCCCGGGCAGCTGTTCTATTCCTCCTTTTATAGAAGGTCCATATGCTTGCACACTCTTCGTTTGTAGACCCTGACTGACGCAATTTGCTAGTGCTCATTCGAGCCTGGGAGCTTAGAGGAGGCACCCTCGCCACCCGCATGCGGCCCGGCTACTCGCGGACAGTACCCGTCCTTAATGTTTTGGAGAATATGCGTACTCTCGCAGTAAGCGGGCGTCCGCACATCGCCTTCTCTCCGATCGCCTCCGATGCGTCCCACCCTGCGCGAACGCGATCCTCCCCATTCAGTGCAATGACCACCGGGAGCCTTATCCTCCCCTGCGGACCGCAGGGCGTTCCTACACTCATTCGTCGAGGATGGGTCGGGAGGCTCGATTTCCTTTTGGGGATATCCTTTCCTTCAAAGTGCGAAATTCGGAACCCGCGTTTAGTCCTCCGGCGCAACGAGCTGCCCACGGTCGCGGGTTGCGAGCTGAGTCTCTGCGCCGACCGCCTCCGCCTGGCGGGATCCTCTTCCCTTCCGCGCCGTCGGCGAAGCTTGCGCTGGGTCTCCCCTTCGTGCTCCAATTTCATTTTGGCGGGCTCCCCATCTGTGAGGTGTCGCGAGCATGTATCCGGCGCGCCTGATACTTTTTTCCCCGTCTGTGTATCGCTGATATGTGGACTGGTGGGATCCTCGCGAGACGAGACGGATGCACACCAGGAATATGGAGGGTTTGAGGCAGGATGGCGTTCGCGTGTGAAGACGCTGGAGGCTCCGGCGCAGCTCGTCGCCGGTATGCGCGCGCCGTATCCGTGTGCTGCGCATGGGCGGTGTGCGCACTGCGCACCACTCATTCTTTGGACTGTCCCAATATCGATCTCGCAAGCCGCAGCGGGAGCGGGGGAGAGGGGACGTCGTTGTTGATCATACCGTGCTTTTCTTTTCCATCGTCTGCGTCGCCTGTGCCGCCGGCGCCGTTAGGATAGGGATTAGGGTCGTCTTTGCCCCTGGCATCTACTTCGGCACCTATCTTCCTGGGCTGAAGCTCGGTCTCTTGGAGCGCCGCGATGTCCTCGTCTTTCATCCATTGTGTCCCTAGCCGGCGCTCGGTTGTGCTCCTCGGCTTCCGGTGCGGTATGTGCGTTGCATCGTCTGTGGCAAGCGGGAAATGAGCCGAGGCTGAGCGGTGCTCAACTGCAATATTGTGCGGGAGACCGTCCTATGAGTGTTGGAAGTTGGCAAATCGGCTTTCACGCCATACATAGGTAGGAGAACGCTGTACGGACGATAGGTAATACATATTCGCTCAGTCCTAATATTCGTATTCGGAGTGCCGTAGGCGGTGGAAATATATGCATTCCTGATGTTGCATTTCTGACGTTGCAGTTGTCCTCGCCTCTCATACGAGAACACTCGACCCTCCGCCTCCAGTTCCAGCACTCACTTCAAATCATTCCCAAGTTTTCGCTTTCGACTCAATTGACCCCACCCAAATTCCTCCCTCTACATGGCGCTTGGGATAATAGAACGAAGACATGTATCCCAATTCATTTGTCTGCCGCTAAATTAGTCACTCCTCTTTGCTCTGCCTTGGTGCTCGCTGTGGTATGACTGACTGGTATATGTGTAAATGGACGAATTCGAAGACACGAAATGAAATGGGTCAACATACGAATAAGGAACGCAAACGAATGCAAAGGGAAACAATTCCGTCAAGTCTCCGCTCGACCTCGTTCGCCGCCGGACTGAATCCTCTTCATAAACAGGATTGATCCCGATGTGACCTGGGTCATCACGTCCAACAAAAAAAGAAACCTCGTTTCAGAAAACCGGCGTATATCTATGTCCCAGCATTCTTCTCTTGAGACTTGAAATTGAGACGTGTATTCATCTTGGGCCGCTCCAGAACCTCGCGCTGCGTGGAGGAAGAGTCCAAGCCGGGGAACCATAAATGAACCCACATTGCGGATATCAAGACTATTGCAAAGGCGTATGTACTCTGAGGCGACACAGGTAAATCCAATGACCGTGAGAGCGATTTAGACTCTGTCCCGCCACATGATTCCCCAAAGCCAGCCCCTAGGTACGCATGCTTCGTTATTTTGTCTGCAGAGGCAAAGTCATCGTGATCCAAGAGTCCTACAATACGGCTTTGCTGGAGAAGATACACCAGACGAGTCCGCCCTCGAATCGATGTAGTTGTCAACGCGTTACGTGAGGAATGCTGTTCATAAGGTCGGACTCGTTAGTCGACCTTGGACACTTAAATGGTCAAGTTATATGATTCAGCACACTGCTCCACATCCACAACGAGAGAAGGCGCAGAGCAGATTGTTTACGGTTATTACACCTAAGACAGCCACTTTATTGCTTACGGCAACCCCTCTTAGGTCATTTCCGCTGTGGTACCGGAAATGACCTAAGAGGTCTCCGCCGGCGTTGTAGATGTCGCAGACCGGGCTCGCTTACGTCCCTGCCATGTCGGCATCTCGGCATGGTCTGCCTGCACCGCCTCCGCTGCCTACCTTCGCCGTATGAATTACCTTTGGACCTCTGTGCAGCCGATACAGCTGTCTCCCTCTAATGTAAAGCAACATTGGAACCATCTCCATTAGTCCCTATCCTCAAAGCTGGGCTGTCTTACTACACAAATGATTCATAAACCTAAAATCCAAATTATCCTTGCAATCAGAATTCTTTAATTACAAAGAGGAACTGTGCAGGCATATAAACACAGCCTCCTACAATTGCAGGTATATGGGTTATGGCTCAGAGCAAACCAATTATCCGTCTACAATGAGATGTGGCTTGTGTTGTAGGTGTCAGAGGTCATCTGATTGCCCCAAAGAGTTTCACTCAGTTCAGGTACATTACTCAAGTATATACATATTGAATACTATATTCCAAGAGGTCAAAGGAGTGGTAAAGTAGATGACAGGGCCAATATCATCCGCACTTTCCTTGCTCTTATGCTGCTTGGTTAGCACTAGTTGTGCCCATGTTTTATCCCTCTTTGATTTTATATGTCCTCCGGTTTAAACTGCTTGCTTTCTGTGTCTGGCTCACCGGCAATGTAAATTGATCTACCTCCAACACCTCCGCCGCCTTGTCTCCTGCAATGTAAAATTGACTTACCACCAACACCTCCGCTACCTCCAACACCTCCACTACCTCCAACGCCTCTGCTGTCTCTCATGTTCAAATGTTGTTTTCCAGCTCGGGTACCGAATAATTGAACAGTATCTTTCTGTACCTCAGTCTAACAATACTGGTGCTCTTCCGTCTCCTGGAACTCACAGCCATGTGCCTGTCTACCGGTCTTATTGTGCCTCCCTCACCCTCTGTCATAGTAAAATTTAATCTGTGCAGCCACCTTCATGTACATCGGCCTGGGAGTTGCTATCCGTTGATCTGCCAGACACCATTCACGATGCCCACAGCTGATTGGACTCCACATTAGACACCTCCAACGCACCTCCAACACCTCTACTACATTTTCTGGGTAGTATACCGGCTTACCCTCATGGTGTGGATGTCTCTTTCTCTGTGGTCTTGCGCTGGCTTGTGCAATGCCATGGGTTGAGTGGCCAGACATGTCCGGAATGCTTGTGATTGGACTCCACATTCAACACCTCCAACACCTCTGTCACATTCTCTGGGTAGTATACTGGCTTGCCCCCGTGGTGTGGATGTCTCGGTTCTCTGTGGTCTTGCACCGGCTTGTGGAATGCCATGGGTTTGAGCGGCCAGACATGTCCGGAATGCTTGTGATTGGACTCCACATTCAACACCTTCAACACCTCCATCACATTCTCTGGGTATTATACTGGCTTGCCCCCATGGCGTGGATGTCTCGGTTCTCTGTGGTCTTGCGCCGGCTTGTGGAATGTTATGGGTTGAGCAGCCAGACATGTCCGGAATGCTTGTGATTGGACTCCACATCCAACACCTCCAGCACCTCCGTCACATTCTCTGGGTAGTATACTGGCTTGCCCTGTGGTGTGGATGTTTCTTTTCTCACTTTCAATCAGCAGAACTGATTCTCATTGGACCTCGGATTTCACAGCAGCACTGACAGAAATGAAGTGGGGTTTTCGAAATTTGGGGAGTAGGAGGTGTTGGAGACTCCAGCTAAGTATAAGTAAAAGCATAGACTGTGTATATGGTTCAAATGAGAGGTTATAAATTGTTAGAAACATTTCCTATGGCACCCAAAATTCATTGAAATGCCGCAAAAGTCAAGATCACCTGGTGCCGGCATGGCGGGCCGGAGCCCGGGCCGCGTTTGATCAGCCAATCACAAGTTGAATAAAGGTCGGCCCTCCGTAATTCAGGCCCCACACATCCAATACTGGCCGAAATATTGTGACCAGGGGCTCAAATCAAAGCCCTGAGTCGCCCCATAGATAAATGGTCAAAAGATCCTGGGTTATCTGAAGGTAAAGTTGCCGTGCAAAAATATCACCGGAATCCATCTAAGTTTCATAGTTGAACTTCGGCCACATTGTTCAAACTTCGAAACTTCAAATTTCAAAACATTGTGGATTTCCGGGGCTCTAAAACTGTTTAGTTATGACTCAAGTGACTTCTGATAGGTATTAGATCAGTGAACAGTGGATATTAAGAACACTGAAACATAGATATTTGGGGGAAACAACAAAGTTTGATATTTCATCAGATATGCAGTCAGGGATGTTGTTCTTAGAGGCCATTATATTGTTTATGCTCTCATCCTGTTCTCTGAAGTAGGTGGGAATCATTCCTGACCGTGTCTGCTTTCTCAAAGCCAAAAAGAGGGCATATCGGAGGTGGTGTAGGAGGTGAAGTAGGCGTACATTACCTGAGTCAAAGCATCTACCAACTGAGTTTCAAGCTCAAAAGTACACTTGGACCTAGAAATGCTTGCTAGTTTGCCTTGCAACTGATCTGGGGGTCAGAGTAGACTGCATATTCGAAAATGCGATTTGGTTGAAATTTGGAACTGAGCTGGGATAGAGTATACTATGATATTTCTGAGAATTGAGGTCTTGAATGTTTGTGTTTGTTGGCTTTGAGTCCAGCTTAGAGGGGCTGCAATAGGCCAAAAGTGCAAAGACACTCTTTGGTTGCAACTTTGAACCATTTTAAGAATAACATGAGCCCAGTGCGGGCTGCTTCACGCTTACCACTTGAACAAGTTGCAATTGGTTGATCTTGGCAGCGGCTTCAGAGCGCTGATGACGGAGACCGCAGGTGAGTTGAAAGGTGTAAACTTATAAAGAGAGAGATTTATACGGGACTGTACTAATGTGTTCATGTGGCTCTTTGCCACCATGATTTCAGCTCTCTTGAAGGTGTTACGCAAAGGTTTCAGCCTCCCCAAAAAAACAGAGAGAATATTTACTGCAATGCGGAAGGTGCTGGCCAATGGAAATCACTGTTGAATGCCTATACTGAACTGACCACTGCTCGATAGCTGTGAGAAGATCTCAAGGTTTACCTTTCTGCTTGTACTGGGAAAATCATCCTAATATAGGTGCCGGGACCAGGTGGAACATGGGGCCTGGGGTGAAGGATATGATTACAAATGAACAGCACTAGAAAGATACAAAACGAAGCAGTGTTATCAAGCTTACGCCAAGAGCTGAGCTGGAAAGAAAGAAAGCAAAACCTTTGGCGAAGGTGTTGGAGGTGTTGGATGTAGAACAGGTTACTTGCTCCTGCATGTTACACAGATTTATTAGAGTGCATTCAAAACAGATGGAGTGTGGGTTGAATTGACACTAGCCAAGCAGGACAGGAAGGAAGGAGGGGCATCCATGTTGTGGGCAAAATCTGGGAAATGAAGGTATCAGAGGCATAGGTAGAACAGGTTACTTGCTCCTGCATGTAGAGACAGGTTATACAGATTTATTGGAGTGCATTTGAAACAGATAGAGTGTGGGGTAAATTGACACTAGCCAAGCATGACAGGAAAGAGGGAGGGGCACTCCTGTTGTGGGCTACATGTGAGCGATGAAGGTGTCGGAGGTGTTGGAGGCAAAACAGGTTACTTGCTCTTGCATTCATACTGGATTGCATTTGACAGAGTTGGAGTGTGGATCAAATTGACACTAGTCAAGCAAGCACAGGGAAGAGGGAGGTGCAGGGGGCTCCTCCTGTTGCAAGCTACATTCAGGGTGTTGGAGGCGTTGGAGGTAGAACAGGTTACTTGCTCCTGCCTGTAGAAACAGGCTGGGCAGATATACTGAAGTGCATTTGATGGAGATGGAATGTGAGTTGAATCGACATTATCCAAGTAGTACAGGAAGGAGGGAGGCACAGTGAGAACCCCCTGTTGCAGGCTACATTGGTGTCGGAGGTGTTGGAGGCAGAACAGGTTAGTTGCTCCTGCATCTAGGGACAGGTGGATGGCTTCATAATGGAATGCATTGAAGTATGTATCAAATTACTGCCAGCCAAGCAGTACAGGAAGGCAGGAGGTGCAGGGGACACCACGTCGAAGGCCATATCTGAACTACAATGGTGGGAATGTACTGGGAATTGCCGGGAATAAAGTAGGCAACGGTGGTCAACCACAGGACACAATATACCCAGATGGGGATCTATGACTAATAGCACCGTCGCCTCCGACGTCGGAGGTGACCTCTTAGGTCATTTACTGCACCACATGGGAAATGACCTAAGAGGGGTTGCCGTAAGAATAAAGTTGCTGTCTTAGGTGGGTTATTAGCGATCCGTTGAATTAATGGGCCCGCACAATCAACCGTTCAGCGGTGATCAAGAACTTAAAGCTCGAGTACTACCATAATTTTCTCGTTTTCCGTATTCCGCGAGTTCAAAGGGAACGACCAACTCAACTCTGCACATTCCCGTTCGTTAACCTTCATGATGATGATGGTATTGGGTTACATACACTGAAAGATAATTACGTCGCTTCATCCGCAGAGTAGCCCTGTGCAAGCAGATCGTATGCTTCTGGAGACCTGCACTTCACATCACATTTGAATGACGACGGAAATCTATCAGCGTCGAATGAGTACACCAAATGCCAGGAGAAAGTGAGACTTACGAGATAGTGCCGGATGAGTACGAAACATGGGGAACAACGGTGTGCCCTTCAGAGTCCCGAACTGGGAGGATTTCGCATGTTGCCAAGACTGTTGATACAATTGCGAAAAATGTCGCTTCCGCGAAATTCTTTCCGGGACAAGCTCTTCTACCAAACCCGAACATCACATTGGTGATTTTGTCCATTTCCGAATCGAGACCCTGGTATCGGTCAGGGTTGAATTCCATCGGGTTCGGAAATACCGTTGGATCATGGAGCATGTGCCTAATTTTCAATGAGCCGCCTGGTCAGTGGATGTTGATGAAAAAGAAAGACTTAACCAAATATTTGGTATAACGAGTGAGCCCTTGGGCAAGTGCATGCCGTCATATATATCATCCTGGCGCAGTGCATGCGGAATACCTAGGCTCAATTTGGTACGTTCAAGATTGAAGATCGAATTAAGAGATTACCCAGCGGAGCAGCAGGCTCTGCCATCGAAAAACTTCTGTCATTATGCTTCTGACATAAGGTAGAGAGGGTCGATCTTGTAGGGACAGGCAATCGGTCGGAGCCAATCACCCTGTCAATTTCTTCCCGCGGCCTTGGCTTGCATTGAAGGATTCAACATCATGGCAAGAAAGAACGTCAAGACCGATGACTCGTTCTGCGAACACATGGATCAGTAAACGTGGAGACCTATGTATAGCACTTGCAGTATCCAGTCCACCACCCAGTACAGTAGATGCGGCCCAAACAAGTCTGTCTTCCTGCTCTTCAGACAGTTTCCCGTCTGAAGCTTCGATGGTATTGGCACAAAGATTGGGAAGGAGCACCGTTCCCGACGCCTATGTGCAGGACGATCATTGACGGACTCGATGAATGGTTGGTCGGCAAACACCGCACCAGATTTTTCTTGGACCACAGATACGGGTTCCAAGTTGCCGCCATCACGATTTTTTTTTCGCCATCGCTTTGCAGTTTGGAGAAATACAGTCCCCGGCATCCAGGTCGGCAGATATTTCACTGGTCGCATCTCTAGCCAGACAATTGTTTTGGGAAACAACCGACTCACACATGGGTAGTAGATCAACAGCCCACACTCCAGACGCAGTAGCTTGACTGAAATTCTCCATTGCGGTTTAAAGGCACGGTTAGAAAGGGATCGTTCTCATCGGTTGATATAGTGGACCATAGGTAGCCCGGACAATAATTGTTCCAATTCTCCTACATGGTGACCAAATATTGATCTCGGCTGAAGCATCGGAATACGACACTCACAGCTGGGTTTGACGGGGCAATGTAGTTGGATCATCCACAAGTCCGTGGACCAGCTTCCGAGCCTCGGCCTCTTGAAAAGGGTGATAGTGGCGAACTGCACTTGAGCCAAATTCCTGGGCAACCAGCTTGCGTTGTTGTCTCCAGTTGTCGTTGTATGGCTGGAGGGCAAACGTGTTTCCGTACCCACACCTGTATGGCCATGAGAATTACATCGTTGAAGTGGACGCAGTGGACGCATTGCTCACAGATTTTGCCATCGCCTGAAACGGGATGAGAGAAGATAAGTACAATACTGGCTGAGCTCACCAAGTTGGGGCGGTCCGAATAGATGGAGGAACGGCGATCCAAAAGGTCATTCGCAACCTTTGCGGAGTTGATGACAATAATGGGTTGACCCAAGGCATCTAGATATACAATGTCCCCTTTTGCGTCGGATAATCAGGTGTTGTGTTTGGGGAATCGAACTGTAATTCACCGTAGGTTTTGGACCATTTGGAGAACGTCACCCATTGATGTTTCTGTGGTATTTCGAGCACACTTCCGATGAGAGGCCATCGACGGGGGCCTGGTGGAAGGCTGTTCTTCAGACAAGTTAATGACCGCGATATGAGATATCCAACAGATACGAGAGCGGCGACGAAAACTACAGTGGGTACAGAACCAGCCATTGGGGGATTTCGGTTGCTGTGCTGCCTTGTCATGGGGCGCTGGATATCTATATTCTGGCCAGTGCTGATTCGGCGGCACCTGCCACGGCGTATCTATTTTCGTTCTGCTTCCGAGTCCATGGCAGTGAGAAAGACGAGTGCCAGTGTCGGATACAGTAGTCGAACGGAATGGAACGCATTGGCTTGGCTCATAGGTGGTGGTCCTGGAGTGCTCAGGGAAATTTGATGATCGCCGCCGGTCCCCTCCCCCCCCGAGAATCGAAAACATGGGGACCAGTGGCACCGAGGACAGCACAGAGAACACGCATTGCAAGTTTAGGACAGATGTCGGGATTCAAGGAGGCCGAGGGGCCGATAGAGCCCGAAGTGGCAGTGACGATCTAAGTAGCGTACTGCTCCATTTCGAGTCTCGACCAAGTGTTCAAGTAACGCGTAACGGCCGAATTTTCTGAGCTCGTTAAAATTCACCATAATTCAAAAGAAAATTTACCGGCCATCTCGGCGAGGAAAAATTTACAAATTGATGAATACTTGGTCGAAATGGAACAAGAAAGGACTTCTGCCGCTTCTACATCGGAGTTTGAATTAAGTTGCCGACTCTCTCCGACCCTTCCCACAGGGGGCAAAGTGCGGGGCACTTGCCATAATGGCATGTGCGTGGCATCTGTCACACACTTGCATGGCATGTCACACTGCCACTGTGTGCATGGCACTTATGCGGCATGTGCATGGCATATGGATGGCATGTGCATGGCATGTGCACGGCATGTGCACGGCGCATACACGGCATGTGCATGGCATATGCATGGCGCTTGCATGACATGTGCATGGCATATGCACCGCCATGTGGACGGCACTTCAGCGGCATGTGCATAGCACTTGAACATAACACATTAAATAAAACAATCACCAGCTACACCACCAAGCAGAACCGACATTAATTTGAGGTCAGACTAAGATGTTAAATGATGTATATCACTGACATTGGTTTGGCGTAGGACTGACATCAGATACGGACTGTGCCAGCCAATCAATATAACTTCAGTCTGACGCTGACCTCAAAACAATGTGCGACACTGGATATCAAACCAATGGGATGCAGACTGCAGATTGAGAGTCACAATTGGTCAGTACTACACAGATTGAAACACATATCGGCAATTGTTTTACAGACAGAGCAACAAAAGTTCTTTGATTGACTCGAGATTGTCGAGAACGCAGTGAAACCTCAATCAGACAATGATTGATGGGCAAGCAGAGTTATATTGATCATATTTCTGTATAGAATTTAGTTGAGGTCCCCCTCGCCGCCTTGGGTGTTGCCATGCTCTTCCTCCGCCCCATTCCCTCCGCTGTCCTCAGGCTCACCTCCATTGTCGGTGGCGGGATCTTGATCATCGCCATCGCATCCATCGGCGGCATCAGCTTCATCGACATCGAAGCTGGCCGGGCGCTTGTGCTTCGTTCCCTGGCGGTGAGAGAAGCGTTGAACGCGCGTAGCAAGCTGATTGAGGGTTTTCAGCCACTGCAGACTGCCGGTGCCAACCCCGGCACCAGTTTTGTGTTTCGATGTGGCGGGTTCGTTGTATTTTGCGATGTCGTCTTTGTATGCAATCTGCAAGCCACTGCCAGTCGTCAGTGTTAAGAGACTGACGGAAAGAGAGAGGCGATGCCACACACATAACAAGTTGTTGTGGTCCATCCTTCCGCAAGCTTGCAAACAATCATTGGACACATCCATGAGCTGCTCCTGGGTCCAAACTCACTGATCACCATGGAGCAATTCATCCTCGACTCCCAGCCGCACCCCGACTTTGGCTGGCCAATCTTGCGACGTCTGAGTGGAACAGAAATCACCGATCAAGGGATCCTATCTTTTATTGTTCTGCCCACAACATCGGTGCAGCACTTGTGCTGTGTCGAGCACGATTGCTGGAAGGGGACTGTCAGCCAACTCTGAAATCCAGAGAGTTCCAAGAAAGGGAAGCCACCGACCGGGAAATCAGCTTAATCAAGCATGCCAACGACAATCACTTTGTCCTGAATCTCTCCGCACTTCACAATTTGTTCACGTCTGCCGTGCGCTTCCTCAACATGTGACGGCACTTAAACCTCTTATTCAGGATCATGTCGAATTTCACAAGGAGGCCTCGTTGAAGGTCCAGGCTGCCCGGATGACCAAGAGGCAGCAGACAGCTGCAAGGAAGCACGAGAAAGCTGCAGCAAAGAAGAGAGAAGCGGAGGAAGCCGAAGCGGCAGCACAACAAGCAGCGAATCTGGAGGAGAGTGAAGAAGAGGAAGGGGATGAGAACAGTGGCCAAGTCACTGGCGACAAGGAAGCAGAGGACATCGAGGATTTTGCTGTTGTTCCTCGCCGGACTCGGAGCGCGCGCAAGAGAAGGAGGTTGGATGACTCAGACTCGGAGGATTCTGAGATTGAAACCCAGGCAGTGATTTTAGAAACCCGTCGCCAGAGTACTCGCCAAAGAAGGGCGCCCAACCGTCTGGACTTGTAATATTAATAACCCGAGCTTTGCGTCATTATTGGGACCGTAAGAGCCACACGTCGGCGCTGTGAGCATCTTGAGCCTGGCATGCCCCGGGAGGTCCGACAGCTCGTAAAGTACTGTACTGCACATGATAGTTTGAGAAGAAGAGTGAAAGATTTCCCACGTCAGATGGGAGCCGAGTTTGCAGGCCTGATCTCGGTGAAACTGATAATCATGTATGGTGCAGGTCACCTAGTCACCGCATGCTAATGTTTGAAATTTTGCGGCTTCAAATTGGATCCGATTTCTTATCCCTCTTACAAATGTGCTCCATTTCAACGTCCAAGAAGATCTGTAAGAGGGATTTTGATTTACTGCAAAACTGAGTGAGCAAAAAAAAAGTTGCCTGTTGATTTGGCCACATGCACGTATTATATTGAAAAAAGCTCTGTCAGAGCCGTAAACAGGTGCAAAATGATGCTATAGATTTCTACTCATCCACCGGCCTCTCAGGGGCACGGTGGTGAGATTTGTAAAGTCCATAGTACATCCAAAAGTATGCCTAAAATCCCTCCAGAGGTACACTTAATTCCAAAAAAAAATCTCCGGCTGATTTGGCCACTAAATTTTGGTAGCGGTGACTAGGTGACCTGCACCATAAGTATTGGTTTCGCCGAGGACGGGCAACTCTTGAACTCGTTAGTATCAATTTTCCCGATCTGGGTTAAACATGGTATCAATGTCTGAGGTGCAATATCAAAATGTGTTGAGGCTGACATCAGACTGAAGAGCAATAGACATCTCACTGACTACTCTCGCCGAACATCATTCAGACTCGACTTCAACATCAACCTGATGTAACACCCAGTCATCAATTTTACATATACTAAAGACATCTGAATGATTTCTATGTGGGTTGGTGGTGTATGAATTAATTGATTTTTTTAAAACACTCTGATGAATCGAGAGTGACTGATGAGGCTAGAGTCTAGGGGGTAGGTTTACCAGAGGGGGTGTTGGCCACGACATTAGCCAACATTCCGTCTGTTAAAGACTCATCAGGTGGCATTACTCTTGTTAATCAAGTGGGATGGATCAAGTGATCATGACAAGTTCAAGCAGCGGAATTTTCTGTTTCAACAGCACTTCAAGAGTTGATGCCTGTCCTCACCACTACTCCCATAAAATTCCCTGGGTCATTTCAAGATTGACAGCAGAAGCTATATCGCCGAACAGCAGGTTTCCAGCTGGAAATTAAAAGTTTACGAGGCCAATTCCCAGAGGAACAGGCAAGGTGCATGAGCACAACTCATAAATGTTATTCTCAGCTGGTCTCCATGCCATGTCGAATTCATATCAAGTTTCAATTCAGATTGAAGGTTAAATTATGCATTTAATTTCCTTTCATGTAGGAAACAAACCCGTATTTTGGTGGTCAACTAGAAATATTTCCTGGGCATAAATTTACTTCCAAATAAAATTGAACAATGATAATTCCACGCAAAGAACAGGTGGTGAACTCTCAAAAGATGTAAATTTAGAACAAATGAGGTTGAGCATGCCGAGGCTGATTTTGTTTTAGAATCTTGTAGAAACTGCTGTCTCAATCACGCTTGATGGGTGTTTGGTGTCTCACAGTTGACATTATTCAGCGCATCACCCAGGGCTGCGGGTTTTTTGAGGCTGGCAAGGAAGCAGTCAGCTGGTTTACCAAGACCACATTCATCCCAGGCTTCTCGCAAGATGCCCCAGATTGGGTTGAAGTCAATTTCTTCCCAGATCGGGGTGTGGGTGAGTTTCAGAACATAAAGCCTGTTATGTTGGGTGAGCAGTTGAATTTCACCAACTGTACAATACTTGAAGTTACCACAAACGGTAGTGTCAAACATTTTGTACTCTTTTTTCTTAATCCTTGATGAGCGCCATGCCTGATGGAGAGGGACCGAGGGAGATGAGCCAAGGGGGCTTGAAGTGGGAGGGTGGAAGCAGAAGGGAAAACCCAATGTATTGCCAATGACAGCTGTCCGAATCTAATATATCCAAACTAACCTATGTGCTGTCAACCATGCCACAGTCACCCCCCTCCAAAAAGTGTATGAGCAAAGCGAAATACACAGGTGCAACCCCGAGCCTCTGCTAACTCTAACTCTGGTCCCTGTTCACAAACTCCAGCAGTGCATAAACAAAATCCACAATCCCACCCTCGAAATGTGGTCCCAGATTCGGTTTGAGCTGAATCATGGCTGTGATTGCAGCAAGGAACACCAGCTTGTCATGTTGGAGATGGAGGAGCACGTTGTCCCAAGCACTGGGGTTCAGCAGTATCTGGCCATCTGGGTACTGAAAGGGCAGCCACACAATGTTGTGAATTATCTTGATGGCACTTGAGACTGGTGGGAACTCATGGAAGCAAGCGAGCACAAATC
Source organism: Mycena olivaceomarginata (assembly GCA_029378375.1). NCBI lineage: Eukaryota > Fungi > Basidiomycota > Agaricomycetes > Agaricales > Mycenaceae > Mycena > Mycena olivaceomarginata. Next base: position 58,852 of record JARKIC010000317.1, on the reverse strand, counting down.
ACAACTGTAAGGTCCTGTATTCTGTTGGCATGGGGAGCCGAGGTTGAATGTGGACAGCGGGACACGCACAAAGTGGCAGCAGTGGTGGAGGTTCGCACTCAGCATCACGGGTGACAACCACGCTCTTCAACATGCTGGATGGTGGTAGCAGAGATGTTGACGGTGGAATAGGTGGTGCAGTGCATGGTGGGGCGATGGGGCCGATGGCATTGTCAGGGGCATGGCTGTCTGCACCAACAGCATGGACCGCAAGGAGAGGGTCTATGGTGCCATCTGGGATTGCAGGTGTACCTACAGGCACTGGCAATGAAGGTGGTGCTTGCATTGACAAATGGTGTGCTATGCATGTACCAGGTGGAGGGTGGACCAGTTGTGGGGAGCATGTGCTGCAGAGATGGCAGTGGAGTCAGGTGGATCATTAGCTCACAACGGTACCATATGTGGCCGATTGAGCACAGGCACTCTCAGCTCCCAGGGTCGTAAGCCTGTTGTGATGACCAAGTGAGAAGGATGGCAGCACTGAACATGACTCCATGATGAGCAGAGGGAGGTTTGGGACAGAATGATTCTATACAAATTCTATACTTGAAATTTATGATTTGCCTACTGGAATTTTGGGCCATGAGTAGGGCATCAAACCATCCCTGAACACTTAGGGGTTTACGGGGGCTTAATTATGGTTGTGGCCCCATCCTGTCTGTGCTTTTGGGCAAGCTACAGACAGGACAGGTTATGGTACAAGTTGAAGCATAATACGGCCCCTCATAACCATCTGTTTACGCGTAGTTATGGGTGTTGTTGAATCAAAGCCTGGCAAGCCTAATTTTTGCGGCTGACTGCTTGCCGGTGCTCGCCAATCGTTTGCATGGGTGGCATTTGAGTCAGCTGTCATCTATCACAGGTCTTGGCAGTTCTCCGAGCGCTTGGCAAATTATGGGACATGCCGGAGGGACCCGAAACCACCCAGCTTCACACCGACAAGCCAAAAACTGGCCTTTATGCATCATAGAACTTGTCTTGTACAAGGCAGAGTGGTAAGTAAAGTGTTTTTTTATGAATATTGTCCATCACTCACTTAAAATTTATCTGAGGCTCTGAGATCCTCCTTACACACGGGTCAGGTCCCGTAAGCCAAATACAGGCGTAGTTTTTACACTCGTGGGCGTATTACAGATGGTTTGATGCCCTAGCCATGAGCTATGGTTTTTATCTGAAGCCGACATTGTTGACCCTTGTATGACTGCAAGTTTGAGATTGTCAGGCTTTGAACTTTCTGGGGTTTTTATAGCAAGCTAAACACAACTAAGAGAATGAATCCATACTCAAAAATGAAACTTTCTGTGTATTAGGATTTTGTGCCATGAGCTGCGGTTTTCTATTTGAAGCCAACCTTTGTTGACGGTTGTATGACTGCAAGTTTGAAATTGTCAGGCTTTGAATTATCTTGGGCTGTTAAATGAAGCTGAGCGCTACTGAGTGAATGAAAATACCTGACTCAAGTCGACTAAGTCGACCTCAGGTCAGCTTGTTCAACTCTGGAATTCAAGTCAACTTCATCAAGTCAACTTAAGTGACTTAACTCTGTTGGAAATCGGCCCGATGCACAGTGACCCTCTGCAAACGCGCAGAGGTCTCAATTCAAAAGCTACGGCTTAAATACAAAATGAGGGAGTCATACGGATATAAGGGGAAACATAATATGACTCTGTCTGAGTCAGGGAGAGTCAGTATGAGTCCGTATGAGTCAAGTCAGAAGATGAGTCAGAAGGAGTCAGAAAGAAGCCATTGATGTGTAATGTCACATTGTGACCACATGACGAATAGGTAGTGCATTGGTGTTTCGGTTGTTACTCCAACACACCCCCACAAGCGATAGCACCAAGGCACACCCCCAGAAACTTGACAGGGTGTTTACCAGACTCCGTCATATCCATCGGAGTTGTATTCTGCAACAGCAGCGGTATCAGTGCTCTTCTTCTTCGACTCTTCCTGGCGCAGGTGCTCAGGACAATCCGACTTGAAATGGCGATGAAGAGCGAGACTGGTGGCGAAACCAGCAGCATGGTGTACATGCTTGAGATCCTCCCAAATGATCATGGGATCACAAGAAGTCATATGTACGAGCTGGCTAGGCTCAATGTGTAGCACAAGCTTGGCATGGGCTTCGGCCAACTTTACCAAGTCTCCGCGTGGTGGCCAAGGCTCTCCGTTTTGTCTCTATCTCTGTCTCGGTCTTTGCCGTCCCATCAGATTTGGTTTGGTCCACCAAAATCTGAATCATGCCCCACAGCTGCTTCTGTATGAGCACTGCCTCCATGCGAACATTCCAGTTGTTGGCATAGTTGATGCGTCCGAGTCGCGCAAAAATGTAGCGGTCATTGGCCATCATAGAAATCGAGTCAAGGAGTGATGGTGGTGATGAACGAGTGATGGTGGTGATGAACGAGTGAATCAAAAAAATAACGGATCAAAATCCGTGCAAGGTCTCCTTCGTCGTCGATGAAGGGTGTCGGTGCCTCGGCGTCACGACGGCTTTCTCCTTTGTTGTCAATGAAGGGTGTCGGTGCCTTGTTGTCGCAAGGGCTTTCTCCCTCGTCGTCAATGAGGGGTCTCGGTTGCCTCCCGTCGTTGGAGGGCTTTACAAGAATCCGAAGTTGTACGTCAATGGAAGTCCAGTTGCCTCCTGTCGTTGGAGGGCTTTTCTTCTGCCTTCGTCGTCGTGAAGGGCTTTCAACTTGCTTCTGTCGTCGTGGAAGACTTTCGGCTTGCCTCCGTCGTCGTGGAGGGCTTTCGGCTTGCCTCCGTCGTCGTGGAGGGCTTTCGACAGTAAGAGTCTGGAAAACGATCGTCGACAAAATCCAGACAATGGCAGCGAGTGCTGAGTCGATCGAGGGTATGCGTGTATGCGTGTTTGTGTTGGAAATCGGCCCGATGCACAGTGACCCTCTGCAAACGCGCAGAGGTCTCAATTCAAAAGCTACGGCTTAAATACAAAATGAGGGAGTCATACGGATATAAGGGGAAACGTAATATGACTCTGTCTGAGTCAGGGAGAGTCAGTATGAGTCCGTATGAGTCAAGTCAGAAGATGAGTCAGAAGGAGTCAGAAAGAAGCCATTGATGTGTAATATCACATTGTGACCACATGACGAATAGGCAGTGCATTGGTGTTTCGGTTGTTACTCCAACAAACTCAACTCAGTCATCGACTCGGGAGTTGACCTCACCCGACCTCGGATTTTGCGGAAACATTGAACCAAAGCAAATCATCACTTGTCTATCTGCTTGGTGACATCCTTTAGGGACCTGTTCCACAGTTTACAATGTATTTCCGAGCATTTCTGTGGTGTTCAATAAGGTTCAAAAGAGCCTCAGGAGGTTTTATGTATTGCAAAAGCATTTGTAGATCAATCAATCGTGTGGGAATCTGGTTTGTGGGAGGTACATCCTCTTGGGTACTGTAGCATTTCGTTCAATTCGTTTGGCCTGTGACCTGTGACACCTAAAACCGAACTTAGGTTTTTGTGGATCAGCCTTGGGGACCGTGACACGAAAAAAAATTCGTGTTTTTGTCGGGAACACCCAAATTCGGTCCCTAGACCTACCCAAACTGCGTTGAGTGGGAGAAAGAGCGGGATTTACTCCGATCCCGATCATGTCAACGAACGACATGGCAGTGATGTCAGCCGTGTGAGTAATAAACACTCCGAGGCAACCCCTGGAGAAGAAAAAATGCGTTTTTTGCCTCATTTTGCGCGTTTTTGTGACTTTTTTTGCAAGTTCGTGGTCGGCTTCGGTGACCCGTGACATCCACGAAAATATTCGTGGATTTAAGGGCCTGTGACCCGTGACCACCGAACTGAATAAAATACTACAGTATATGACAAGCGCCCTGCACGTGTCTTGCAAATCTCATGCAAGTGCCACACACATGCCATGCAGATGCCATGCAAGTGCCGTGCAGATGCTGTGCAAATGTCATGCAAGTGCCGACAAATGCTGCCCACTTTGCCCCCTGTGTCCGTCACAGCTCACACATGATCAACTGAACGAAAAGAAAATTTTCGTTCACCCAAGTTGGGTCACTGCCCCGCGAAGCCCGGTGGGCATCCTTCTCGAAAAGTCGACATCCCCGCTTTCAATCGACCCATGTTTGCAACTGCTCCGCCTCCGCCTCAACGCCTTCGACGTATTTTTACGCCCGCGATGTTTCGGTGGTGGACGGCGGCGCACCTCTGTTTCAAAATCATTTCACTCATGTTAGAATGGATCTGGATAATAGTAGTGGGTCCATTGATGATTGATCCACGTGAGAGCGGGTATTTTACTCAATATCATCCTGCCCCGCAGTGACGGAACAGCTGCGTGGACACAGCGAGTGGCGAGACTCTTGGTTTTCCATACAAACACAGGGTCTATACGAAACATTTGTTTCCTGTCTGTCACAAACCCTTCACACTCCCCGCCAATACCTCACGTCGTGCCGACTTATTGAAGGTCGATGCCCGCTCGGACTCGGACTCTCCTGCCAAGGATTTTGAGGCTGCTAAAATTTCGCTAGAGGTTCTCGAACTCCAGCCGAAGAACAAGAAGATCTTCATTGTGTTCCCACCCCCTGTAGACACACGTGCGTCTACGTTATCTGATGTGTGTCGACACGCGGCGATCTTCGGCTACATTGGGCTACCTCCGTCTACGTCATGGTCTACGCCGCTCTTCGGCGACCTTAACTGATGTGTGGCTAGGTGAGTCTACATGGGGTAGACGCACCGCATCGACCCGTCGGCTACCTAAGTCTACATGCATCTACGCCGTAGACGCACATAGACCCACCTCGCTCAACCTCAAAATATGGATTTGGCTCCCCTTTCGTCGTTCTATCAACTAAGACAGTGCACCACCGTTCTATGTGCATCCCCCGGCTTTGGTAATGTCACATTCATTATCTCCGTAAACTTGGCGAGATCAAACGCCGCTGCCAAGCACACAGCCATCATCAAACACGGCCATGGCGATCAAGATGAACCACAAGGTCCAAAATCATGCTCGATCCTCATCAACCACATTTTCCCCCCAATACCTTCAATTGACGGGTCCCTAAATGGGCTCAGGTGAGCGTACATGTGTCTACCTCCGCCTACATATGGCTACGTGCGTCTACGTGTGTCTACGTGCATCTACGTTGGTCTACGCGAGTGAACCAACGTAGAACAATGTAGACATCTGTAGACGGACGTAGACAACCTATGTCTACATGACGTAGACACATGTAGGCACAGGGGTTTATCTACCCTTCGTCTACGGGGGTAGACAGACCCTCTGTCTACATGGGGTGGGAACGCAGTGCTTGTTGCTTTGCATCTTCTACCTTGCTTTCTTCCTCGACACCTTCAATAACTCCTCCCTTTTTACAGCCATCCCGTTAATTTCCGCCCAGCTCAATATTTCGGACAGCCAAAGTGTCTGACTGCTTGGGGCTTACCAACTTACATTTGCGGCGCTGCTTTTAATTGTGAGTTCCATTTACACCTGGCACTCAATTTTTTTTTTTTCCAGAGTGGTAGAGTCAGCGATCTGTATAATCCAAGTGCGTCTCTGATCCATTCAAATCTATGTATTCGATATCCAAGCCGTGCAGAATGGGTTTTCGTGACCGGCGCCTGGTCCATGGGTGTTTTCGCCCTCATCAACGGTTTTATTCGAAAAGAGATCCCGCTAATTACAGTCAGGGCACTCACGGGAGCAGGTTTTTCCTAATTCTCTCCCAGTTGCATTCAAGCTCATGTATTTGTACAGGCGGTGCACTCACCATACTGTCTGCCCTGCATCTCATTGTCTACATGTATCCGGATCCAGTCGAACAGGCCAAGGCCGTTACCGCATTTGGTGGAATGAGAGCCATCGGAATCGGTATGTACCACAAGCAGTTCTCTGTTAGACCATATCCTGATCGAGTGCGAAAACCAGTGTTGGGCCTCATCATCGGTGTTCTCTTTGTCTCCTTCGTGTCGTGGCCCTGGGTGTTCCATTTCAGTGCCATGATGTCTTCAGTAATCGGGCTGATTTTTGTACCCAAACTTCGACGCACGGTTTCCGAATCTCGGGCGGAGAAGATTTTACGTTTTCGACGTCTGGATTTGCTCGGAGTCTTCATGTTTACCGGTAAGCAAAATTACGGCTGAGTTTCATTGTCAGTTATTCAAATTGATTAAACAAAGTTCGTGGTGTTTCTTTGCGAAAATGGCGCTGCACAGCCGTTTTTCTCACTTGGGCCGCAGAACCGCACCTCTGAGCTCCCGGTTAGCTGTACATACATCATCCCTGCCGAGTTCCGAGATCCGGAGGAACGCGACTCTCGAGATTTCTTGAACGCTAGTCCGCCGCACTCTACCTGTTAGTCTATGTCTCGTGGTCTTTCCTGGCGCCCCACGACCCCATTATTCCGCCACTTTCTGCTGTTCTGGCTGATCCCTTAAGAAGTTCTTGGAGGCTCAGCAAATCCCGGGATCACACTGTAATTTCAATACCAGACATTCGTGAAATAGGATTTTATGGTTCGGGTTGGAGCTTGAAAGCTCAAAAACTTTGTGGCTTCGATGAATGTGATTATTTAACTGCTACCCGTTCCAAACCGTCTAACTCCGCCATGAAGTGCTTCCTCAGCTCCGTCCAATCAGTGTATTTCTTCAGTGACCCCCCGAGCAAGACCTGCCCACTTTTTGGTTCGACTTCGGTCGCGATTTTCTGTCCCAGGGCTTCCAGAAAATCCGCAACTCGTCCCACAGTTTGGGTCTCCTCGTGAGAGCGAGTTTCCACCAGGGGATAGAAAGGAAGTGGGTTCTCTACAGATCCCGATAAAGCCCATCTGGCATTAGCCGCTGCCTGGGTAAGAGCCGTACCGAGCGGCGACGAAAATGTAGTTCTAGTGGCGCTCGCAATACTTCTCCCCCAGACATATCGCGTTTGGAGTGATGTTGTTATCGTGCAGCGGGCTAATTGAACAAATCCTTGGCAATTTGGTTCGGCAGTAAAGGGGAGTTCCCTCCAAACATTCGAAAGCGCTGAGAGAGCAAGGACCCAGCTCTCCTCGTCTTCATCACTGACTTTGTCGAATTGCGGGAGCCATATTTTGCGTATTACGGAGCTGAACTTGGCGGTTAAATGATGATTTCGGCTCCATTCATCACCGGTAGAGTATGCTTCGATCCAAGTAGCGAGCTCCTGACGCATCGATAATTGCCATTCTGCAGTGTCCGCAACATTCTCCCCAATTTGGAGATAGTGGTCTGTAAGATTGATCCTCGGAAGAAATTGGAGGGAGACATGCCCCAGATGAGCCCACACATCTGATTTCAGCATGCATGGCTTCAATTTGGCATCCAGGAACCAGGTTTGGGCGCGGGATAGAATCAGGAATGCTGTGCTCGAGATGTCTCCACTCGAAGATAGCGCTTGCAAGATTAAATTAAAAGCGGGCAAAGGCGGTGATGAAGGCGCGGTACTACACGCGAGCAGTTGCAGAAGACTCCCCACCGCAAGAGTGGTATTGGTATCCCATTGATTGAGATACTGCGTGTCAGCCATTCTTTCTTCCCATATTCGCTGGACATGTGCCATCGCCACATATATCCAGTCCACATCTTGGATGATATTGGTTGAATACCCTGCCTGCCAATGAAGCACAAAGCTTTCGAGATCAACACTATTGACAAGTGTTGCTGCGGACACCAACGCGTCGACTGATCCGCCCAGCCGATGGAAATTTTCGCAAAATCGGATTACTTCCAGCTTGGCGAAATTATTGATAATATTTCTTTCAGGCAGGTTGTTCACCAATTGTGCAGTGGTGTTGACTATTCGTGCTACCACGCTATCCTCAAGTGGTGCAGCTTGTAACGCTTGGAATAAATTTCCCAGTAGGAGGGGTTCGAAATCTCTGCCGAAAGTGACATTTAATATTTGGACTCTTGGGTGGAGGATATTACGCCTACCTCTTATCCACCTGGCCAATCATTTCGGGCATCGGGGGGACCAGAAAACAGTTCAAACGGAAAAGGTAGTTGGGGAAGATCGACCGGTCTATGTCCGTCATCGTGCCAGTGCCTCCCATGCATTGATCCAGAAAATGTTCCAGAGGGCCTTGGGAAATACCAACTTCCCAGTATTGATTATCCCAGGAGGAGGTGTGCAATGCCAGGCGGGTAGTGAGTGGGTCTTTCCAATCTAGCACCAAGTCCTCTTTGATCATTCCTAACACATTGTGAAGGCGCGAAAACTGAACAGGATCGTCGTTATCAGTCTGCCGGATCTGATTGGCTGCAGAGGGGCAGACGTCAGGAATAGGCGGTGGGTTTGGGGAGGCTCGAGCGATGTGCCTCAGCAAGCAATAGGCTCTGCCATAGCTGATCGCACGAGGTGTCATCCCATCGTGGATTCTTGGTGGCCATACAAGCTGATCAAAGCAGGAGTTGAAGGAGCTCGCTAAACGAGCCATTGGTGCTGTGAGATCGAGGTCCAGTGGCCATTGGAGGTCAACAGCAATATCAGCTGCTACCCGCGATCAACTGAGGGTCCGTCGAGATTTCGAAGACCCACAGAACTACGGGGATCTCAGGGGATGGTGGGGAAACATCCAAATGACGGTAGGGATCCGGTGGGGATGATTCGGCGGAACTGGGAGTCGATACATGGGGGGCCAGACAGGGTAGGATGGCCCCGGACTTGAGAGAACTAGACCATGAGGTCCAGCATTTATTAAGGAATTTCAAGACCTCCACTATGTGTGGCGTGAGCCGAAACAGTTGTGAAACTAGCGGACGGAGGAAATGTGCAACTGGGGTTTGGAAAGGGGAAACGGGGGAGAGCATGGCGGACACCAGCAGGAGGATATATGCAACAAAGCCCAATGACGTCAAAGCTTGGACGATTATCGCGATTGTACGATTCACTGTCCACAGATACACGGAAAGTGCAGTTGTGAAGAGGAAGAGAGACAGCTGCAGGAGGAGGGGGAAGGTTTGCAGTACGGCATCAAATTTCCATAAGTGGAGGCCGTCAAGTTTCTGTTGGCGCTCGAGCCCGCGCTCGCTGAGGGTACCCCTACTATCTGCGGCTCCGTAGAGCTTGATCCATTGCTTGCCCAGGACGGCGAGCAAGGCCGCCAGCAGTGTTGCAAATAAGCTGATGTACAGCAGACTTTGAACAACGACGATGATTCGCTGAGGCTGCCCGGAAGTTGGTATGAGCTGTGGCTGGATTTGGATAATAAATGCAGAGCTAATGGCTGAGAATAAACCGGCCTATGGCAGAGTTGAGAAAGGAACTTTTAACGGGTGGACGAGAGATCACTCACAAAGATAAGTGCCGTGTCAAGTTCTGTGTCATATTTCTCTCTGATGTCCTTGTCATATTCGTCTGCTAGCTTCATGTACGAAGTCCAGAAGGCCGTCTTCTCATCAGGAGTCGGCGGTACTTGCGTCTTGAGCGCTTCAATGGCCTTTTGAAGTCTTGGGATTGTTAGCAAGTTCATGCACCTATGGGAATACCATACTTCTCGGTGTGTTCCTGCTGGCTCTTCATTTGCTCCTCCTGCTTTCTCATAAGGTCTTGGAAGCCCGCTTGCAGCGTGGCAACCAGTCTGAAGCGGATCAGCTGCGTCGATGGCCGTAGGAACATCTCACACCTCTCGCTGTCGGACATGAGTTCAGCATTGGCGTGGAGCTCTTGAGCGGACATTCGCACTCTCCACATCCGCAGTTCCGCCGTCGCGCGCCGCGCTTGTAACCCAAACACCGGACCCGAATAACGAATTCTAACAGGAGGCAGAGTAGAGAATGGCCGTTGTATGGACAGGCACGAAGCAGATAATAAATACTTAGGTGATCGTCCTTTTTATAACTTGAAGAGGCAAGCTTGAAGGCTGACCGGAATGCAGGTTAATCTGTCGTTTAATTAGTGCAGGTTGGAGTTGTTGATCCCGACGATAGCATTGCGGCTGCATATCGAAATCGATTCGAGCCTTCGAGGCTGAGCAGGTTGGTTGATAGGTATCTGGAAGCGCGCGATAGCTATAGCATTCAACTCCTAGAGCCGTCAGGATCGAGGGTGCGTCTTGCTTGGCGTAGTAGCATGTGGCGAATCTTGAGCCCAAGAGGACTGGTCACGTCGACGTCAGAATTGAGGGTGTTAGATACCAATGATAGCTTTAATGAACATGACGAATGGGCTGGAGTATGAACGAGGCCGCTGTAACTGCTCTTATCTTTGCCCCTGAGCGGTGAGCAAGGATCCTGGCGCGGGAGACTTCACACGCTGAGGGTGCCGGCGAGAGGGGTGCGAGAATAACTTGAGTCGGGAGCCAGACGAAGCCGGCGCGAGGTAGAGAGCGATAGCCCGAAGTTGCATAACCGAGGAGCACGGCGTCTTTGCAATGACAGACCTCGCCGACGTCGACGCAGTGGACACATGGAGATGCCGGATGAGCCGGACAGGGGTGCAGAATAGAAAGACGGGCGGGCGGAGCTTGCAAGGCGAGTCACGATCGTCGACAGCCGAGTATTCTTGCACCCGGACTACCACAATCGAGAAATCTACACAATCAGCGCAAGCAGCAAGAAAGAAAGGAACCTTAACATGTCTTCATCGGCTACCACCACCACTGCGACGCCCGCCACCAATGGGAATGGCGCGGTCACAAAGGGGAAGAACGGCGTCAACGGCAGCGCCAATGGCAGCGCCAACGGGACGCATGCGAACGGCAATGGCGTCGTGAAGAACGGAAAGGAGGCCCACCTCAGCTCGACAGAGCTCATCCGCCTCGAGAACGAGCATGGCGCACACAAGTGAGTACCCTGCCCCTGCCCCGTCCACTAGGTGGCGAACGAACGTCTTGCCTTCCAGTCGACTTGGTCCTGGCCGTGCCTGCTTCCTTCCTCCTTGGTCCTGCGTAGCTCTCGCCAGTCGACTTGGTCCTGCGTAGGGAGCGCCAAACGCACCTCATCACAAACACATCTCGTTTCGTCATCTCCCCTCTTTTATACCACCCATACTGATTGCGCGCTTTTCGCCACTAGCTACCACCCCCTCCCCGTGGTGTTTGACCGTGCGCTTGGAGCAAAGTGCGTTGTTTTCGCCCCTCCTTTTGAGAAGAGAACTGACGGCACCACCCAGGGTATGGGACCCCGAAGGGAGGGAGTACATTGATATGCTTTCGGCGTATTCGTGCGTGTCTCCTTCTGCTCTCTCTATATACATATCTATCTACGCTACGCCCGCTCGAGCCAATCACTTTTCCTGGCGCGGGGCCAATCATAACAGCGTGATGACCTTGCGCTCCCATCTACTACTTCGCGGCGGGACTGCGCTTTCATCTCGGCACGGCGGGATTGCCCGCCTCCCGCCCTCTCTTCACCCTCCTCCCCTCCCATCTCCCCCTTCCCACTCCTCTCCCTTCCCCCTCCCCTCCCATCCCCTCCTCCTTTCCCCTCACATACCACATACTAACCCCCTTCCCTCCCAGCGCCGTAAACCAAGGCCACTGCCACCCACGCATCGTCGCCGCCCTCGTCGCGCAGGCACAGAAGCTCACACTCAGCTCGCGCGCGTTCCACAATAGCGTCTTTGGGCGGTTCGCGGAGAGGGTGGGGGCGGTGTTTGGGTGGGAGATGGTGAGTGGCCGCTTTCCTTTTACAATCGTGGAAAGACAAAGACAATACTGACGACGCCTCGCACAGGTCCTCCCGATGAACACGGGTGCCGAGGCGGTCGAGAGCGCGCTCAAGCTCGCGAGGAAGTGGGCGTATTTGCGTGCGTGTTTTGTCCTCTGTTCCTCTCTACCCATCACGCTTCCCGATCAATTCTAATGTGCGTACTCAGCGTCGCGGACAACTTCCACGGGCGGACGCTGGGCGTGATCAGCATGTCGACCGACCCCTCCGCGCGCGTCGGGTTCGGGCCGTACCTCCCCGGCGTGGGGCCGACGTTTGTGGACCCCGAGGCAGATGGGGGCAGTAGGATTATTAGGTTTGGTGAGTGGTCGTCTTTTCTGCGAACGAGCGCTGATTATTCTCGCAGGCGAGATCCGCGACCTCGAGCGCGCGCTGGAGCTGCACGGGCCGCGGGTGGCCGCGTTTTTGGTGGAGCCGGTGCAGGGGGAGGCGGGGTGAGTCGTTTCTTCGTTTCTTTACTGTATCGCCGAAGGGAGTCTGAATGCGTTGGGCTGCCTCGGGATGGTATTGAGAAGAACGAGTTGCAGCAGGCGCGGTGCTGTCTTGCTTCCCTCCTTCCTTTTTCCTTTTCCTTTTCCCTGGTCTCCCAACCAATACTGACTAACCACTTTCTGTTTTCTGCCCACAGAATAATCGTCCCGCCCCCGACCTACCTCCCCGCCGTCGCCGCGCTCTGCAAGAAGCACAACGTGCTGCTGATCTGCGACGAGATACAGACGGGGTTGGGGAGGACTGGGAAGTGCGTTAAGTTTCATTGCTCATTTCCTCATTTTCTCGCTTGCCCTCGTTTCTTATGGACCACCCGTACGACGCACCCTCTCGAACGCACCGTACTATGTTACTCGCGATGCGAAGGGCGGGCGTGCTGCTCGTCGTTTGGCTTGTTGACGTTCCCCACCGAGCGTACCCCTCTATCCCCTGCCCTTCCTCCCTGCTCCTCCTCTCTCCCCTCATTTCCCTTCTCCCTCCGCTTCCAAAACTCGATTAACCCAACCCACAGGATGCTCGCCATCGACCACGCCGGCATCCGCCCGGACATCGTGCTCCTCGGCAAGGCGCTCTCGGGCGGGGTGTACCCCGTGTCGGCGGTGCTGGCGGACAAGGACGTGATGCTGTGCATACAGCCCGGGGAGCATGGGAGTACGTATGGGGGGTGAGTGGTTGGCGGTTTTTTCTTTGTTTGTTTGTGGTGGAGAGCTGCGCGCTGCTACCCGCGTCCTTGCCCCTCCTTTGGGAGTCGGAGTTCGACCCGACCATGCATTTGTGCTCTCCCCGCGCCGTCTCGACCTGAATCGCCCGCTAACCCGTCCGCTTGCCTCGCAGGAACCCCCTCGCCTGCGCTGTCGCGATCACGGCCCTGGACGTCTTGGTGGAGGAGGACCTCTCCGCGCGCGCGGCGCGCCTGGGCGAGGTCTTCCGCTCGTCGGTGCTTGCGCTTAAGGTGCGTCTCGTCTCTCTTCGGCTCTTGCCCATTCTTGACGTTCCGTCTCCTACATGCTGTACCACCGCTTTCCCGCTCTTCCCTCATTCCCGTCCCTCTTGCCCTTTCTCTGTCCTTCTACTCCGAACACCCCATCTATTTCATCTCTCCCGCACCGCGCATCTGTTCCGCTTCCCATCCTCCACTTGCCGTTTCCCCTCCCTCCCCTGCTCCCCCCTGCCTAAACTCCCACCGGATTGCTCGCTGACTCTCCTCTCCGCCCACAGTCCCCCTACATCAAAACCGTGCGCAGCCTCGGCCTCCTCAACGCGGTCGTCATCGACGAAGACGCATGCAACGCCGCGCGCGCTGCGCGGGGGCAGGACGTCGCGGGAACAAGCGGAGGACGGCGTGGCAGTTTTGCCTGCTGTTGAAGGCGAGGGGCGTGTTGGCGAAGTGTTTCTGTCTCATTGGGTGCTATGGCGACAGAAGACGCGCGCCTGTTCTCGTCTTCGCTCCCTTTCGCTCGTTCGTGTAGAGTGCTTATGCTGATATCTCTTCGCAGGGTCCGCTTCGCCCCGCCGCTCGTCATCGAGGAGGCAGACCTCGTCAAGGCGGTGAAGATCATCGGGGAGTGCCTCGTCGATCTCGAGAGGCTCGACGAGATCCCCGGGGACGACAGCGAGGAAGGCGGGCACTGAGGGTGGGGTTCTGCTCTCCTCGTTCGTGCGCGAGGTGAGCGAGAAGAGGAGGAGGGACGGGGAGGAGGGAGCAGGGAGGGGAGTAGGTATGGACGTTGCTACTGTATTGTATCCCTTATGTAGTCTTAATAAATCGGTTTGGCTGGAAAAATACCCGAAAAAATACTTCACAATGTCAAGAATACAGCGATCTTACCACGAACCTAGCCCTCCTTGGCCTTGATTCCCGCCGCTACACAATCACTCGCTTCCCCGCCTCCCACTGTACAGCACGTCCTTTCTTGACTTGAGCTCGGTCGTCCGCTCGTGAGACACATTGACGTGAATTGAGTCGAGAAGAGTACATGTACGGCCGACGCAAGATGCAAGGTGGAAGCAGCGGACATGGGGAGGCATCGGTCGTCGACATGGAGCGTAACGTGGCATCTTCACGGGTGGCTCCCACACGATGAGCTGCTTCGTCCGGCGTGGCGTTATCTGCATCCAATCATGGTCAGAAGGGGAAAGAATAGGCGGGGTGCGCACTCACGGATATTCAAGCACCAGGTATCATGACTGAAGTCTGCCGTTGTAGCCGCCAAGGACAATCATGAGGCGTAGCGGGGTACAGCTCGTGGTCTGCAACTCTTCCCGTGACGTCCTGGGCGGGGTTAGAGACGATGACCGCAGTGGCTCAACCAGCAGCGGACGAAGGTCGCGATCGGTATGCATGCGGTCAGCATCGGCGGCGTGCACACCCTGAATCTGTGCAATCTTGCGTCGCGTGGAAAGCGATGCATCGAAGATGCGGGCCGCTGGATGAACAGAAGCGCGACGACGAGCCAGCCTTGCAGCCAACGACGTCAGTATGGTGCGCAGGGAGGTAAGAGTAGGGGATGGGACGGAAGAAAGACACACATATGTCGACAGAGAAGTGCGTGCTGCCGGGGCTGCAATCGCAAGGTGTGTAGTCAGCGCTGAGTAGAGTAATAGAGAGGCACACGCACCTCGCAATCACGCCTCGACGTTAAGAAAGCCGGTCATTGGCTTGCACCTGGAGGTAGGAGAACCCGTTAGGCAGAGTAGCTACAGCGAGCCTCTGGTCGAATGCGGTGCGTGGCGGCGCGAGTGTCTACACGCAGGCTCCGCTGGTGCGTACAGACAAGTCTGTGGATGGTCTCGGCGTGGCGTCGGGATATGCCTAGGGCGGGACGATGATGGATTAAGAATGGGAAGGAGATCATCCAAAAAGATACCAACTGTGCGTGTGATTCTATCCCGAGTTTGTGTTGGCGGAGGGCTGAATGGGCGGACGCGTGGCGAAGTGGAGCACGAAAAGCTCAAGAAGCTCAGCGTGGAGCGAGAGGAGAGGCGGCTGGGGCTGCGAGAGCGCCAAGAATGTTGGGGAGTGCGGGGGAGAGCATGCATGGTCGCTGTGGGCATCGGCGTCGCTATATCGTGCATACTGCCAGTTGTTGTTGCGCGCGGAGCAGCATTAACCACATTGCCTCTGCGTGCCTGTGGTGTTGCGCCGGTGGAGGGAGCGCCGGTGTGGTACGGGTTGTGGAAGACTAAGACAACGGATTGCAATGTTCCTGTCAACGCCACATCTCCGCGCGTCCAGTGCCTGCGGCGCAACGCACGCAGTTAGGGCCGTGTGACAGATCGATCACACTCTTCTCAAGGCACATTAACTCTTCATGGTCTCTGCAAGTACACTGGTTGCGACTTTACACCAATCGCAAAAAAAGGCCACGCAGGGCACAACCTTGTGCGTGAATATGAGATACCCCTGAGAGTTCGAAAATTCGCCGAGACTCTAAAGTTGTACCTATAATGGTTGATAACAATCAACATCCGAGCTGTCAAGGAACTGGTTCCGAGATCCTGTCAGCATTATGGCTGGCGCTGCCTCGCCTTCCACCTCTTTGTCGCTACTACCATCTTCGCCCACCCTTAGTGTTCCGCATCCTCTCAACCAGACTATAATGAACATCCCCGACAACATTCTACCTGTGCTTAGGGTTGCTCAAGCAGCTGCCGCAGGGAATCCTGTTCCGGGACTTGATGATGTTGTCGCACTAGCGGAAATGGTTTCGGTGTGTAAATAGATTTCAGTGAGAACATCAAAATTGTCTAAAGACACTCTTGATAGACGATGAAGGGAAACGAGGCTGATCTGCCAGATCTAATCAAAAGGCTCACGGAAACTGATATGGTCGGATGTAGTGATAATTTGAAACAACGCTTGGACAAGTTGAAAGAGTGCGTGACATGTAGTAGATTTCAGTCTTCACTTAATGTACTTCTCTAGGAATCTCAAGGCAGTTACTCCCAGATTTATATCACTTGGAAAGACATCAAAAAGCAAGCAGTATGGGATGGAATTACAGGACATCAAGACTGCCATTGCATCTCATATTCAAGATTTCACAGTGAGATTTTCTTCCATTTATGCATGTTATGTCTGTCTAATATGTTTTATTTCCAGTTCCATAATAACATTTCCATCAAAATAATAGTGGATCAAATATCCACTAGCCAGGAAAATCCGAGACCCACCAAGAAGCAAAAGCTCAACAATAAGATGGCTGGCCGTAAGTTAGACTCAGTTCCTTGCAAACTTGTTGTAAAACTTCTTTGCAGTTGATCAGGTGGATACATCTCTCCAAAGAATGGAGCCACAAAGTATGAATTGTCTAGTGTTGTGATGTGATTATTTATTTTCCCAGATAGAGGGGCCAGATCCCACTCAGTTGATAACCATGGTGCGAGGAAAACTGGCTAGTGTCACGACATGATTATTCATTTTCCCAGGAGACCAACAAGGCCCTGGTGGAGGGGATGGAGGACAGGGCCAGAATCTGACAGTTAATAACTACATCTCTGGTGTGGGAAATCATTTGGGCACAAACATGATTATTCACTTTTCCCAGGAGGTACTGGTGGCCCTGGCGGATGGGGCTTTGCACAGGGTACCGGTGGTGGTGGGGGTTCTGGTAAGGGTCCCACTCTGAATTACACCATTAACAATGTTGAAAACTTCACCACCGGTAAGGTGTCCTGCTTCCTCTTTGTGATCTATTTATAACAGAACATCCGCTCTATGTCTGTTTAGTCAACAGTGACCATGTTGAACGAACCCTAGCAAAGATCAAATATGTTTCAGCACGCTACAATGCTCCAAACACACCAGACAAATGCATGGAGGGTACTCGGATTGACATTATCCAGGACATCATGGCATACTTGACAGCACCATCTGATCCATCCCAGCGCATAGTGATGCTTAGTGGCTCTGCAGGCACTGGGAAGTCAACAATTGCCAAGACTATTGCATCTATTCTTGCAGAAGAGAGACACATCCTAGCAGCTTCCTTTTTTTTCTCCCGAAACTATACAGAGCGTAGGGAAATCAAGGGCCTCCCTCTCACCCTTGCCTATCAATTGGCAGACTATAATGCAGCCTTCAAGGATATTCTTGTGAAATTCTTGGACAGAGACCATACTGGGATTCTCGATGCAGACCCCACACTCCAGTTTCAAAGACTAGTTGTAGATCTACTTGCTCAAATTCCAACTAGTCACAAGCCATGGGTTATCTGTCTGGATGCACTAGATGAATGTGGACAAGATAGGGGCCAGATATTTCTCCGGTGGCTCTCAGACAATATCAAAAAGATACCAGTTCATGTTTGCTTTTTCCTAACTGGCCGGCCAGATGTTCCCTCATATCTCAGGCATGATACACTCTGCTCATTGATGCATGGAATCATGCTTGATACTTATGATAAAGGAATTGTTGGGAAGGACATCAGTAGATATGTTAAGCAGTCTCTGGATGGCAACTCTTGGACACCACAATCTTCTTGGACACCTCAGCAGCATGATGTGGATGAGATCACTAGGCGTGCAGATGGGCTCTTTGTGTTTGCTGCGACAGCTGTTCGCTATATTCGTGCTGGTTCACCAAAATTCAATCCTCAAAAATCTCTGGGCTACCTGCTCAAAGGTGAAGCACTGGTGGATTTGGACGAACTATACTTCCATATTGTCAATGATGCTATTCCAAAGCCATCAGAGATGGATCCTCGTGCTCAAGATTCATACAATGATTCTATGAGAATCCTCAGCACAATTTTAGAGTTGTTAGAACCAATGGACCCCAAGAATCTAGCAGTGTTGCTTGACTTGGATGAGGATTCTGTCAGAGACGCACTTACTCCTCTGAGTGCAGTTCTTCATGCACCAGAGACTGGAGCAGTGCAGATCTTACATCTGTCATTCAGAGAATTTATGACATCTCAAAAGTCCAAACTATATAAGGACCGTGTGGACCTCTTGTGTGGGAAAGAGAAACAGAAGCAGGAACTTGCATCAAAGGTGCTTCATACAATGCAGACTGAACTCAAGTTCAATATTTGTGACCTGCCCACATCACATCTAAAGAATGCGCAAATGCCAGATCTTGGACAGAAATTGGACAGCTGTATACCAATGCATTTAAGATACTGCTGTTGTTTCTGGGCAGACCATCTAGCAGTGTCAATCAATGCAGAAAATTCAAGAATGGCTAGAAAGTTCCTTGAAACCAAATGTCTTTTCTGGCTGGAAGTCCTAAGCTTACTGGGAATGATGTTGACTGCATCATCGGCTTTATCGAAATTATTAGCATGGAGTAAGGTATGAAGAGTATTTTGATGAAAGCTATTAAAGAATTAATTGTTCATGAGGATCCAATGATAAGACAGTTTGCTGCAGATGTAAAACGATTTATCAGATTCTTCTGGGCTCCAATCACTCAAAGTACACCACATCTCTATGTAACAGCCTTGGCCTTTGCACCAGTGCAATCAGGAGTTAGCCAAAGACTCCGATCTGAGTTTCCAGGACTTCTATCAATTTTAACAGGACAGATGGAGAAATGGCCAGCAACACTTGGAGTGCTTGAAGGCCACACTAGTTGGGTCACATCAGTAGCTTTCTCCCCAGATGGGAAGCATATTGTCTCTGGCTCTTATGACAGCACTGTGCGCTTGTGGGATGCAGAGAGTGGAGCACCACTGGGCGAACCATTAAAAGGCCACACTGGTTCGGTCAGATCAGTAGCCTTCTCCCCAGATGGGAAGCATATTGTCTCTGGCTCTTATGACAGCACTGTGCGCTTGTGGGATGCAGAGAGTGGAGCACCACTGGGCGAGCCATTAAAAGGCCACACTGATTTGGTCACATCAGTAGCCTTCTCCCCAGATGGGAAGCATATTGTCTCTGGCTCTGATGACAGCACTGTGCGCTTGTGGGATGCAGAGAGTGGAGCACCACTGGGCGAGCCATTAAAAGGCCACACTGATTGGGTCACATCAGTAGCCTTCTCCCCAGATGGGAAGCATATTGTCTCTGGCTCTGATGACAGCACTGTGCGCTTGTGGGATGCAGAGAGTGGAGCACCACTGGGCGAGCCATTAAAAGGCCACACTCGTTCGGTCAGATCAGTAGCCTTCTCCCCAAATGGGAAGCATATTGTCTCCGGCTCTTATGACAGCACTGTGCGCTTGTGGGATTGCAGAGAGTGGAGCACCACTGGGCGAGCCATTAAAAGGCCACACTGATTTGGTCACATCAGTAGCCTTCTCCCCAGATGGGAAGCATATTGTCTCTGGCTCTTATGACAGCACTGTGTGCTTGTGGGATGCAGAGAGTGGAGTACCACTGGGCGAGCCATTAAAAGGCCACACTGGTTCAGTCACATCAGTAGCCTTCTCCCCAAATAGGAAGCATATTGTCTCTGGCTCTTCTGACAGCACTGTGCGCTTGTGGGATGCAGAGAGTGAAGCACCACTGGACAAACCATTAAAAGGCCACCCTGATTCGGTCAGATCAGTAGCCTTCTCCCCAGATGGGAAGCATATTGTCTCTGGCTCTGAGGACAGCACTGTGCGCTTGTGGGATGCAGAGAGTGGAGCACCACTGGGCGAAGCCATTAAAAGGCCACACTCATTGGGTCACATCAGTAGCCTTCTCCCCAAATGGGAAGCATATTGTCTCTGGCTCCTATGACAGCACTGTGCGCTTGTGGGATGCAGAGAGTGGAGCACCACTGGGCAAGCCATTTAAAAGGCCACACTGATTCGGTCACATCAGTAGCCTTCTCCCCAGATGGGAAGCATATTGTCTCTGGCTCTGATGACAGCACTGTGCACATGTGGGATGCAGGAAGTGGTGCACCACTGGGCGAGCCATTAGAAGGCCACACTGGTTCAGTCTCATCAGTAGCCTTCTCCCCAGATGGCAAGCATATTGTCTCTGGCTCTTCTGACATCACTGTGCGCTTGTGGGATGCAGAGAGTGGAGCACCACTGGGCAAACCATTAAGAGGCCACCCTGATTCGGTCAGATCAGTAGCCTTCTCCCCAGATGGGAAGCATATTGTCTCTGGCTCTGAGGACCACACTGTGCGCTTGTGGGATGCAGAGAGTGGAGCACCACTGGGCGAACCATTAAAAGGCCACACTCATTGGGTCACATCAGTAGCCTTCTCCCCAGATGGGAAGCATATTGTTTCTGGCTCTGATGACAGCACTGTGCGCTTCTGGGATTCAGAGAGTGGAGCACCACTGGGTGAACCATTAAAAGGCCACACTGATTGGGTCACATCAGTAGCCTTCTCCCCAGATGGGAAGCATATTGTCTCTGGCTCTGATGACAGGACTGTGCGCTTGTGGGATGCAGACAGTGGAGCACCACTCGGCAAGCCATTCAAAGGCCACACTGATTCGGTCACATCAGTAGCCTTCCCCCCAGATGGGAAGCATATTGTCTCTGGCTCCCAGGACAGCAATATGTCCTCACAGGACGCCCTCCAGGTTGCCCACTCCAACACAACACCCTCTCAATCAGGGCTTGCCCATCTCCTATTGCAGCATTCCTATAAAAGTAAGCTCTAATTTCTCTATAGGATACCAGCCTTTACTCTCTTCTATTTCAGCCTGAAATCCCTTATGTTTCTCCTTTTTGGACTATTCAGAAAGGCTGGGTCTTTTCTAGCACAGGAGAATTGCTCTTCTGGCTGCCTCATGAACACAGAATTGGATTCTGGATGCCTCTTAACAAACTCATAATTGGCAGACAGCAAACATTGCTTTCATATAATAAATTTGCTCATGGTACCGAGTGGGCAACATGTTATCTACCATCGCTGGCAGAACACCCTTAATAGGACCATGTGATAGTGTTTTACCTTCCATAGCTTAAGTTTCCATAGTTCAGTTGTTGTCAATTGAATTGTCTTTTTGTTTTTTAATGCACCTCTGTTGACATGGTAGTACAGTTTTAGAGCACTCCATGACCCAGGGACATCCCTCAACCCAAATGAGGGAAACTTGCCTGTCACCTGTTTAGGATGGCTTAAGCAATTGCGTGACAATGGTCCGTGATGCTGAAGCTAGCTGAAGCTCCTTAAGCAAGTGTGAAAACTGTGTATAGGTGTATGCAGGATACATATATAATATCATTAGGATTCCCGGCTTGAGCCGCTTGAGGCGGGCTGTAGCTTTCCAAGATTCCGATGGAAAAGGACAGGGGTTAAGCTGCCTCAAGTGGTTGAATGGCTTAAGCTGGCTTGCACATGAAGCGTTAAGTGCACAGTGGTGAAGAAACCTCTGAAAAAAACTCAAAACTGCTTTAGCAGATCCAGTACGTACCGCACCTCAAAGGTGTGAAATAAATGCCAAGTTCTGCACCTCGTATCCAAGTTACTTGTATTTACCTGTACCAGTGGCAAACCTGCCAATTCATCAGGAGGGAGCTGGTGTCCTCAGGGCAATTATGAATGAGACACGTAGGAGATAAACAATGAATGACACCCCTGCAATGACTCACAATGGTGATTCACCGTTTTGGTTGAAGCCTTCGCAGTAGAGAGAGACCAGGATCATAGTGGCATCCCTAGGCTCTAGAGAAGAGCAGAAAATATTGCAGCTGTGGCTTTGACACAAATGACAGAGATGGTGGGAACAAGAACAGCGTCGAGGATGGGGGTAAATAAACTTTAAAGACAAAGAGCTGGTGTCACACAAGTGTCACCAATGCTTGGCTGATTGCAGATTCCAGTTTGATCTCGGGCTGGTACCACTCTGCCGAAAGTGGATGGCATAAGCAATGAGGTGCAGGTATGAGTCTGGAGAACTCAGCAATGCAGCTTGCTACCGAAAATCTAGTATTTCGACATTACAGCTGCCACTTAAGCTGTAAGTTACTGCTTAAGTCGCTTGTTTGTGTTTGATGTGTTTTTTCTGCTCGAACTGCTTAAGGCGGTGAAGACAGCTCAGCTGCTTGAGAGGGTTAAAACAGACCATTGAGCACACCATACAATATTTGTTGGAGCTTAAGCCACTCTAGCCAGCTTGAGCATCGCTATCTTGATGCCAGCAGCTTAAGCAATCCTAAGCAGGTTTATATACAATATTTACCGGAGCTTAAGCTGCTTTAACCAGCTTGAGCATCACAGGCTTGTCTCAACACAGGCAGCTTAAGCAATCTAAGCAGGTTTTTATAACTTGCCATTACTGTAAATCCTAAAAAATTCAATATAGGTTTAAATACATCTATTTGGCTTAGATACATGAGGAATAAGCTATCTGCACAAGATTGACTCTATGAGGCAGTGATTTTGACCCAGGAAGTACTTAACTCGTTATGGAATAGAAATTCAGAGAGGGGCACAAGAAAATCTGAGTAAAGCATAGATTAAGGTGGTGGTATGAGGGAAAGAGGGAAGTTACATGAGGGGATGGCTGCTCCCGCTCTCATGGGACACCCAGAGCCCGCAAGTGAAATGAAAGAAGGTACATGAAATGCAACCTACCTAAATTGGCCATTGTAAATCCCTCTGCCAATGGGAATCCTCAGCACAAATGTAAGCTGGGAGGCGTGCAAAGACGAATAGGGAGCCGTGCTGCCCTGCTCAGCATCGACTTTGGGTGCCCAATCCAAGCTGAGGGCTCCCCAGCACAGTCCGAGCATGCACAGGCTTCCAGACCAGCACCAACATCAGGATTGCTACTGGATGGGTATGTGGAAGTGACTCAGATGTGATAGAAACGAAAGGAGGGAACAGGAACAGAAAAACACTAAAATGCTGTAATACAAGGCCCCCGAGGCAATGAAAGGCTACCCCATGGGCCACTGGACCAACTCCTCTCTGTTGCTGTTCTCTGCTGCTGGCTGTTTTGCACTGACGGTTTATTATCAGAGACTGAACCATGTGTTGGTGAAGCAGAGCTGGAAGAAGCAGTTGTATAGGTATTGAATGGGTGTTGATAATCACGACTGCCTATGTAATCCCAGATTTGAACAATTTCTTTTTATGAAATGGCTTAAGCTCTGATTCTGAAGATGCAGTCTGAGTCCTGGCCCTCTGACTTGTCCTGGACTGTCATGAAAGAAATCAACGACATCAGCCTGGATGCAATTACATGTACTTTCTCACTCAAAAAGAGCCAAGCAGAAGCATTGGTCTCCCGGACACAGAGCTCAGAGGACTTGCACAACTAAAAGTTCTGAGGCCCCTATGAATACATCTTCCTCTTTATAAAATTATGCTGTCTGAAGCCTTTAAACTCTGCCGGCAATCTCCTTTACGTTGATGTCTGCTGTTAGCCAAGCAGAGAGTGGCCTGGTGAAGCTGGTGCGAACTACTAGTATATGTTCAAGTTATATGAATTAGCCCACTTACAAGGTGACTCGAATTCAGTAAAGTCTTCATTCACAACCAGGAAGATCAAAAGCCTGCCAAGGGTGAAAGGCTGTGCAGAGCAGGTTGTTTACAGTTGTTAGCAAGCTGTTGAATTGAATTCATAGATCTGCAAAATATAACAGGAACACTTATTTGTTTCAGACAGTCCTGATCTTTATCAGGAGTGCCGCCACAATAAACCTCCTCACCGTCATAATGGTTTACAACTACACCGCCAAAGTGCCCGCCAGGGTCAGAGACAGCTAGTTCAGCCATGTGAAGCCATCTGTCCCACAATCTGGTTCCGATGTGGTGTGTGGCTGGTCACCAGTTGTGATCTCCAGCTCTGAATGCAGCTGGCGTGCAGCTGTTCATCATGTAGCCTCCATGTTCTCCGCCAAGCTGGGTCCCAGCTCCCCCAAAAAAATTATAATAAATTGTTAATTCAAACAATCATCCTCGGAAACATTGTACTTTCTGTCCGAGTCCCCTCTTCCCCCACATTTCCGGGCCGTGGCGTTGCCGCAGCCCACTGTGCGTTTAGTTTGTGTAGTCCTGCGGCCAACTTGTGATGTTTCCTTGGTGGCTTGCTTGGTGGTGAGTGAATAGAATGGGTTCAACCAAATTCCGAGGACAGGCTGCACGAAGAAGACGGGCATCGTGGAAAGCGTGGTGCACTGTGAAGGATCAAATCAAAATGAAAGGTCCGTGCACATTGTTTGGCCGTGACATATCATCACGTGTATGTTGGTCGCCCATCACTGCTGCCTCTTGCTTTTCTCCCACATCTCCATGCCCCCCTCCATCCCGCGACCCCTCATATCTGCCCAAAACCCCCGCCCCACGCCTTATCAATAGTTACTGAGCTCTCCAAAGCCCTCAAAGAGCCGTGCAAGATAGTATCTTGAGCCCAAATATGGTCGCTCTCTGAAAGCCCAGTTCTTGAGACCGTATACCTCAAGACTTGCAAGTCCCGGAGTGTTCTGCCTGAAATTCGAAGAGCCTAAGATCTAGGGATCAAGAGCACAAGACCCAAGGATCAAGACAGCAGGACAGCAGGCCCAAGACACGCAATCGAGGAATGGTCCTTCAAGCTCAAGCCCTCAAGTGTTATATCATGAAGCATTGCAATATTTTGTATTCTCGGTCTTGTCATCCCACTCAATTCTCGGCTCCCTTTGGCCTCCCTCTGCGCTTGCCAATAATTGTTTTCTCCACCCATGGTCAGCCATATCTGGGGTAGGATTGCTGGATTGCAACGAGGATTACATGGAACAAAGTACATACTTCAATTATTCATTTGTTCGTACTGATTGATACTACACTGCAGGGCATTCCGCCGATTCCTTGAAGAGGACCAGAAGACTCATGGCCAAATGGACGTCACAATCAACGACACGGCCGTCGCTAAATTTCAGCAGGGAATGCATTCACAGCGGGGTCATTGATACGGCGACATCCGTCTAAACCAACGCATTGTAGGTGATGACGTATATTTGTAGCTTGCCGTACATAGATGCCTAGAATGAATACAGTTTTTTATTGTTCACATAATGCAGGCAACCAGGGCCAGTAATCCGGGAATGAATCCAATTAATACCTGCTACGACGGCTGCTACCACCTCAGTTCCGCAGCTGACTCCCAGTTTGGCCTGGACCTATCATGGACCCATATGGTATCTTATCTGAGATGGCAGCTGGCTGCCAGTCACCCGTCTCATCTGATACACATGTCGCTTCCAGCTCTCTGCCACGTTTTTGAAAAATGGCGGTGTAGGATGTGACTGAATCATGTCGGACCATCTTCACTGTGCAACATCATGATCATAAACTCCCTGCCCTACCTCATGTTCTTTTGGGTATCACAAACAGGTTAGTCACCACCTCCAAGCTACTGTCGCAGAACTCCAAGTCTGCACTGCTCATACAGAACAGGCCGGGTCAGAACACGGCTAGGACTGACATGTTCAGGTCCAGGTCACCAACATCACTGTCAGCAACGGCCCTTAGGTCAGCTGGACCATGTCCACACCAGACACAACAGCAGCCATCCCTAGGTGTTGAGAGAGAATCTGTCACTGCTCAAATAGTGCATGACCATGTGTTGAGGATCCAAAGGGAGGATGTGGCCAACCAGGCCCAGCATCCATAGGTGGTGAGCAACCCAGGCTGAAGAACCCGAAGATATTGTAGAGAGTACTGCAACTATGCACCAGACCCTAGTGAGAGGAACCCGCTCTGGGTGGCTCAAATAGGGGCTTCGGGTTCTGGATAGGGGGTTGGGGTTGCGTCCCAAGAACCCAAGAGGAAGAACCCAACTCAGGGGTGCTCTGAACAGGGGTTCCAACTGGATCCAAGACCGAGGGGTGCCTGAGAGGAACTCAGGTGAACCAGTCTCTGTACAACCCTGCCAGGGAACTAGTGTGATGATGTCTTCCCCTTGGTAGGTAAGTGTCTCTCCTTGCTGCTACCTAACGGGCCAGATCCAGCACTGCTAGATCAAGATCCCAAGGCAAGGGACAGAGAGTAGGAGTTCTGGTGTTGTCGAGCAAAAGGGGAGCGAATGCAAGACCAGACCAACAAGGTGGAAACAAGAGCACTCCAGGCCCAAGTCCAAGAACCAAGCAATCCAGCCAAAGTAAGGCCTGAGAATAGATGAGGTAGAATCTACTGTACAGGGGAGATTCTACCAAGTTTATATACCTTTCTACATAAATCAAATATGATCGTGATTGGTTACTGTATCCACCATTAAGGAACATTAATGTTGATGCTCCTAGTCCCTATATGTTATCACCACAGCATCTAAGGGTCACCAAGGAGTCATGAGCATAAAGGAGCCAACAGGTGGCACCAAGGGGACACCTGTTGCTCTCCATCAGAGTCAAATAAGTGTTGTGGGCCAGGGAATAACCCAATCAAGGACGGATTATTCCCAAAAAGGAATGTGGTAGAATCCGAAAAAGGATATCTGCGATGCTGAGTCAGGGTGACTCATGACAATCACTGAGCAGATGCAGGATTCTCTGGACTCGCAATATCTACCATAAAACAAAAGCGAGGCCTAAAAGTGTATGAGAGGGCGGTGTACAAAGACTTGTTGAAGACTTGTGACTTTCCTTACCACCTCACCCAGGCCGTTATTCATTTGTATTTGTGAGCCAAGTGTTTAATAATGATACAAATGCATTCTTTCAAATTTCATGTCTCTACTCACATTGCAGAGCATGGAAAGGTCGGCGACCTTCTCAAATACCTGTATGTTGTGGTAAGACCACATCTTGATGATAGTGGGGTGCAAAGTGCCCCACCACTTCAATTGAAGCGGAAGATGCAGATTAAGCTTTAGATGATGCTGGCACCATAGCCATGGGCCTGAAGAGCCAAAATTATGCTTCAGACAGACACACACAATTTTATAAAGAGAGAGACTTGGAGAACGAATTGATGCGATAAATCTTGGTAGACCCACATTATACCTTCATCAGCAGTGTATTACTGCTTCCCAGAAACAATTCCGCCACAAGACATCACACCATCTCAAATCTGGGCTTCAACACAATCCATCAACCACTGGACAAAATTTCTTTACTTTTGAACATCCTGTGGACCCACCCAAACTCGTCAATGGGCTTGGGGTGCCGTACCGGTGGCATGTACAGAATTATTTATTGGACCCACATACTCAAAACCCTGGCACGGAAAGCTGCTTGTTTCCACTAGTCTCCTGTAGACACACCATAACAATTTGTGCAGGCTGCCATTGGAAAACTTCTGCCATTAAACCAGGGCCAAATCATGCCACTGTTTCACTCGAAGCTACACCTTTTTTCTGTATCTTGCAGGCAGCTATAAGTACCCGGAGACAGTTCAATTCCTTCAATGAGACTCGGTGCAGATTTGAATGGTTTGGTTAGGTTCAGTTCAGCAAGAGGAACTCCACTCCATCTGATCACACAAATGAATCCAATGGTGTTCATAGTTGAACATTAGGGTACAGATCTAGACCTGGTGGTGTACGGAAACACACCTGCTCCACTTGCCAACTTCTGTCGCAATTGTATTTGCGCAAGAGACCCCCGTTCGCACTGGGGCCAGGTCGTAGCTCCTCCTGCCAATCTTTTGGTTCATTTATTCAGCAGCTCCAGTGCACCTTTATATATAGTATTGAGCATATGGAAACAGACCTGGTGGTGTGTGGAAACACACCTGCTTCACTTGTAAATCCTCCACTGGTGCGAGCAGGAGATCCCCATTCGACCCAGGGCCAGGTCATGATTTTTCCCCCAATTTCTCCAGAGGTTAGAATCTTCAGGAATCAAGGGACTTGGTTCGAATTTCTGGCATGCAGGCAGGTAGTTTATCTGACAGGCACAATAGAAAGGGCAATTGGATTGGGCAGAGAACGAGCGGACAAACAAATGTATTTTAGCACGGAGGTTGAACAAAACAGCATAAACATAACATCCACAGTGCAGCGAACTGGGCAGGTACAGACCTGGTGGTGTACATACAGCAGCACACCTGCTTTATATATTTACTCAGCTATTGTGTCATTTAAGCAGGAGACCCCCGTTCAAACCGGGGTCAGGTCTTGTGTATGATATTTGGTTGCCGCTTTTTGTTCAATTTGGTTTGCAGTTGTATCTTGTTAGTTTGCAAGGTATATGAAAGAGCTTGAATTTGGTTGCTGTTTGTCGGGTTTCGGATTTCTAGACATGCAGGTGTCGGGCAGGAAGGGGGTTTATTTTGTGAGAAACGGGAGGGACAGGCAGAAAGGGTGATTGACAATTGTATTGACAAGGATGAATGTACAACACATTAGAATATACGGTTGACCCAGCCCAAGATTCAGACCCGGCCTCGTCAGGAGGGCTTGGCCTGGAGGCGAGAAATAGTAGTGGTGAGATAGGTACCACACCCTGTCCATGACGTGCTTTGCACGGGTTACCGAAAAATTTCGGTGAAAGCAGCAATAGTCGTGAGGATGAGTCCAATGGCATTCACGGTTGAACAAGGGTGTACAGACCTGGTGGTATATGGTAACACACCTGCTGATGTTTGCATTACCGTCTTTTCAAAGAGACCTCCGTTCGAACCGGGAAGAGGTCGTGTGAGTTTTCTGCTCTGTTTTTTTTCTCTGTCTTATGGGCGGCTGTATGCATGTCCTCAACCTGAGACTCCAGAGTTTGTTTTGATCCTTGAATTTTCTGGGTTCAAGTGTTTTCAAACGAGCCCAGGATTTAGACTTGGCCTCGTCGGGAAGGCTCGGCTCGAAGGCACAGAGTAGCAGCTGGGTACCACGCCCCGCCCATGATGTGCTTTGCACGGGTTACTCAAAAGCTTGGTCAAAGCAGCATTGACAACAGTCATACAGATTGAGTCCAGTGACATTCGTGGTTGAATAAGGGTATACAGGCCTGGTGGTGTACGGCAGCACACCTGCTCTAGCTTCGTTTATCTCTTCCGACTCAAAGTACACAGGAGACCCCCGTTCGAACCGGGGCCAGGTCATGATGCCACTTCTTCTGACTTGTTTTGCTTTTTCTTGCAGGTAAGCAGAGAGTTGGAATAGTAGTAGTACTAGTATTCGACGAGGCTTAGGTTGGATTTCTGTATGTTTTATTCCCCTACGTTTAGGTATGGTTCTAGGGCGCCCAATCAATGGACTTTTGGCGGGCCATCACATTTGTCGTTATTCTTTTCGCCTAGGTATGCAATAAGTAGGTATGGGTTCTCTCCGCCAAAAGTCCTGCTGCCGAAATTGTGCCGCTGATTGTTATCAGGACTCTCACAATCACGGTTGGTCATTGAGACCGTCATCATCGACTCAGGTCCGCAACCTTGCGTGCACAGCCTTTGGAGAACTCGCAAAAATGCTTGAAGATTGAAAGATGTGGTCACCTTTTTTGTGAGAAATCCTGCGAACCAACAGTGTGCTGAAAAACGTGATTTATGACTCAGTTCAAGTTGATTGAGGTCGCGACCGTCGAATACGAGCCGGTCGACGCGATAGTGTTCCCCGAGTGACAAACCTGAGTTTATCCATTCACTTTTTGATTATGAAAGGACTCAATTTCGGCCTCAGACTGCTTGCGGCCCAATGCGAGCTGGTCGGCGCTTTCGCGAGCTTCGGGCCGTCCATTTCGCCTGATTTTCGTCGTTGAAATCAAACGGGAGCAGGAGCAGCTTTATTTCAGTTCATTTTGGTGGGTCTATCGGAGCACACATGGGATCCATGTTTGAACGAGGTATGTATATAGGTATGTAGACCTGGTGTACGGCAACACACATGCTTTACTTGATCACCCGGTCACTGCAGGAGACCCCCGTTCGAACCGGGGCCAAGTCGTGCCCTCCTTTTTTTCTGTCTTATGGGCGGCTGTATATCCTCGCCCCTGTATGTTTCGAATCCCGTCGACGGAGACGCGGTGGGCAGATTTTGTGTCTGTCGAAAGGATTGTATTGAGAGCACGAATATATTATATACAAGCGGTCCAGTCATCCGAACGGACGACTACGAAAGGGAAAGGCTCGGAGTCGGAGCGAGTGCGGACTCGGGAATTTAACCACGAGATACTGTAGGTATGTACTAGGCCAAGCGCGACGTTGGAGTTGATCCCGATGATAGCATTAATATTGCGGCTGCATATCGAAATCTACGATTCGAGCCTTTGGAGGCTGACCAGGTTGGTTGATGGGCATCTGGAAGCGGGGGTTGGGCGCGAGAGCAGAGGCGTCAGGATCGAGGGTGCGTCTTGCTGAGTCAAAGTGGCGTAGCAGCATGTGGCGAATCTCGAGCCCAAGAGGGTGTTTGATAGCTTGAATGAACCAATGACGAATGAGCGAATGAAGGGCTGGAGTAGGAACGAGGCCGCTGTAACTGCTCTTATCTTTGCCCTGAGCGGTGAGCAAGGATGCTGGCGCGGGAGAGTTCGCACGCCAGGGTGCCGGCGAGAGGGGTATTAGAATAACTTGAGTTGGGAGCCACTGCCAAGTAAGAGGAGTTCATTTCGAAGCCAACCTAGGTAGAGTGGTACATAGCCCGAGGAGCACGGCGTCTTGACAATGACGACCTCGCCGACGTCGACGCAGTGGAGCTCAGCACCACATGGAGATGCCGGATGAGCCGGACAGGAGGGAGCAGAATAGAAAGACGGGCGGGCGGAGCTTGAGCGAGTCACGATCGTCGACATCTTGCACCCGTACCACCACAAGCGAGAAATCTACAGAATCAGCGCAAGCAGCAAGAAAGAAAGAAACCTTACCGCACAGAACACAAACACACAGACAACTCGACATGTCTCCATCGGCTACCACCACTACGGCGCCCGCCACCAATGGGAACGGCGCGATAAAGGCCAAGAACGGCGTCAACGGTAGCGCTAACGGGACGCATGCGAACGGCAATGGCGTCGTGAAGAACGGCAAGAACGGAAAGGAGGCGCATCTCAGCTCGACGGAGCTCATCCGCCTCGAGAACGAGCACGGCGCACACAAGTGAGTACCTTGCCCCTCCACTAGGTGGCGAACGAACGTCTTGCCTTCCAGTCGACTTGGTCCTGGCCGTGCCTCCTTCCCGCCTTTCCTCCTTGGTCCTGCGTAGCTCTCGCCAGTCGACTTGGTCCTGCGTAGGGAGCGCCAAACGCACCTCATTACAAGCACATCTCGTTCCGTCTTTCATCTGCTCTCTTTTATACCACCCATACTGATTGCGCGCTTTTCGCCACTAGCTACCATCCCCTCCCCGTGGTGTTTGACCGTGCGCTCGGAGCCAAGTGCGTTGTTTTCGCCCCTCCTTTTGAGAAGAGAACTGACGGCGCCACGCAGGGTATGGGACCCCGAAGGGAGGGAGTACATTGATATGCTTTCGGCGTATTCGTGCGTGTCTCCTTCTGCTGTCTCTTATATATCTATCTACGCCCGCTCGAGCCAATCATAACAGCGTGATGACCTTGCGCTCCCACCTACTACTTCGCCGGCGGAGAGAGGCGGCGAGGGCTCGCGGAGATTGGGCGGGACTGGGCTTTCATCTCGGCACGGCGGGACTGCCCGCCTCCCGCCCTCCCTCCTCTCCTCCCATCTCCCTTCACCTTCCCCTCCCCCCTCCCTACCCTCCTTCTCCTTTCCCCTCACATACTCATACTAACACCCTCCCCTCCCAGCGCCGTAAACCAAGGCCACTGCCACCCGCGCATCGTCGCCGCCCTCGTCGCGCAGGCACAGAAGCTCACCCTCAGCTCGCGCGCGTTCCACAATAGCGTCTTTGGGCGGTTCGCGGAGCGGGTGGGGGGGTTGTTTGGGTGGGAGATGGTGAGTGCCCTTTTACAATGGTGGAAAGACAATACTGACGACGCCTCGCACAGGTCCTCCCGATGAACACGGGCGCCGAGGCGGTCGAGAGCGCGCTCAAGCTAGCGAGGAAGTGGGCGTATTTGCGTGCGTGTTTGGTGTTCTCTTCCTCGATCGATGCTAATGTGGTGAAATTGCAGGCAAAGGCGTCCCCGAGGGCGAAGCCATCGTGCTCAGCGTCGCGGACAACTTCCACGGGCGGACGCTGGGCGTGATCAGCATGTCCACGGACCCCTCCGCGCGCGTCGGGTTCGGGCCGTACCTCCCCGGCGTGGGGCCGACGTTTGTGGACCCCGAGGCGGAGGGGGGGAGCAGGGTTATTCGGTTTGGTGAGTGGCCGTCTTTTCTGCACGAGCAAATACACCTGCCTTCCATCCAATGCTTCCCTCACATTCGAGTGTGCGAACGAGCGCTGATTATTTTCGCAGGCGAGATCAGCGACCTCGGGCGCGCGCTGGAGCTGCACGGGCCGCGGGTGGCGGCGTTTTTGGTGGAGCCGGTGCAGGGGGAGGCGGGGTGAGTCGTTTCTTCGTTCCTTTCCGAGGCAAGCGGTGCCTCCTTGGCCGCGACGCAGGCTGTCTTCCCTCCTCCCTTCCTTTTTCCTTTTCCTCTTCCCTGGTCTCCCAACCAATACTAACCACTTTCTGCCCACAGAATAATCGTCCCGCCCCCGACCTACCTCCCCGCAGTCGCCGCGCTCTGCAAGAAGCACAACGTGCTGCTGATCTGCGACGAGATACAGACGGGGTTGGGGAGGACTGGGAAGTGCGTTGGCGTTTCATTGCTCGTTTCCTCATTTTCTCGTTTGCCCTCGTTTCTTATGGACCACCCGAACGACGTTCTTGAACGCACCGTACTATCTTGCTCGAGATGTGAAGGGCGGGCGTGCTGCTCGTCTTTGGCTTGTTGACGTTCCCCACCGACCGTACCCTTCTCTCCCCTGCCCTTCCTCCTTTCTCTTCTTCTCCCTCCGCTTTCGAAACTCGACTAACCCCAATCCACAGGATGCTCGCCATCGACCACGCCGGCATCCGCCCGGACATCGTGCTCCTCGGCAAGGCGCTCTCGGGCGGGGTGTACCCCGTGTCGGCGGTGCTGGCGGACAAGGACGTGATGCTGTGCATACAGCCCGGGGAGCATGGGAGTACGTATGGGGGG
Source organism: Mycena olivaceomarginata (assembly GCA_029378375.1). Taxonomy (NCBI): domain Eukaryota; kingdom Fungi; phylum Basidiomycota; class Agaricomycetes; order Agaricales; family Mycenaceae; genus Mycena; species Mycena olivaceomarginata. Next base: position 25,783 of record JARKIC010000317.1, on the reverse strand, counting down.
TGAGTGAGTTTCTGTGTTTTCTTTGTTTGTTTGTGGTGGAGAGCTGCGGGCTGCTACCCGCATCCTTGCCCCTCCTTTGGGAGGCGGAGTTCGACCCGACGATGCATTTGTGCTCTCCCCGCGTCCCCTCGACCCGAATCGCCTGCTAACTCATCCGCCTGCCCCACAGGAACCCCCCTCGCCTGCGCCGTCGCGATCACGGCCCTGGACGTCTTGGTGGAGGAGGACCTCTCCGCGCGCGCGGCGCGCCTGGGCGAGGTCTTCCGCTCGTCGGTGCTTGCGCTTAAGGTGCGTCTCATCTCTCTTTGGCTCTTGCCCATTCTAGACGCTCCGTCTCCTACATGCTGTACCACCGCTCTCCCGCTCTTCCCTCATTCCCGTCCCTCTTGCCCTTTTCTGTCCGTCTACTCCGAAAACCCCATCTATTCCATCTCTCCCGCACCGCGCATCTGTTCCCTTCCCGCTTCCCATCTTCCACTTGCCGTTTCCCGTCCCTCCCCTGCTCCCCCCTGCCTAAACTCCCACCGGATCGCTCGCTGACTCTCCTCTCCGCCCACAGTCCCCCTACGTCAAAACCGTGCGGGGCCTCGGCCTCCTCAACGCGGTCGTCATCGATGAAGACGCATGCAACGCCGCGCGCGCTGCGCGGGGGCAGGACGTCGCGGGGAACAAGCGGAGGACGGCGTGGCAGTTTTGCCTGCTGTTGAAGGCGAGGGGCGTGGTTGACCAAGACGACGCATGGGAATGTGTGAGTGTTTCTGTCTCGTTGGGTGCTACGGCGACAGAAGACAGAAGACGCGCGCCTGTTCTCGTCTCGTCTTTGCTCCCTTTCGCTCGTTCGTGCAGAGTTCTTACGCTGATATCTCTTCGCAGGGTCCGCTTCGCCCCGCCGCTCGTCATCGAGGAGGCAGACCTCGTCAAGGCAGTGAAGATCATCGGGGAGTGCCTCGTAGATCTCGAGAGGCTCGACGAGATCCCCGGGGACGACATCGAGGAGGGCGGGCACTGAGGGTGGGGTTCTGCTCTCCTCGTTCGTGCGCGGGTGAGCGAGAAGAGGAGGAGGGACGGGGAGGAGGGAGCAGAGAGCAGGGAGGGGAGTCGGTATGGACGTTGCCGAGGACTATTTGAAGTAGACCCTACTGTATCCCTTATGTAGTCTTAATAAATCGGTTTGGCTGGAAAAATGCCCGAAAAAATACTTCACAACGTCAAGAATACAGCGATCTTACACGAACCTAGCCCTCCTTGGCCTTGATTCCCGCCGCTACACGATCACTCGCTTCCCCCGCCTCCCACTGTACAGCACGTCCTTTCCTGACTTGAGCTCGGTCGTCCGCTCGTGAGACACATTGACGTGAATTGTGTCGAGAAGAGTACATGTACGGCCGACGCAAGATGCAAGGTGGAAGCAGCGGACATCGGTCGTCGACATGGAGCGTGACGTGGCATCTTCACGGGTGGCTCCCACACGATGAGCTGCTTCGTCCGGCGTGGCGTTATCTGCATCCAATCACAGTCAGAAGGGGAGAAAGAAGTAAGAATAGGCGGGGTGCGCACTCACGGATATTCAAGCACCAGAACCGTCGTGGACAATCATGAGGCGTAGCGGGGGTACAGCTCGTGGTCTGCAACTCTTCCCGTGACGTCCTAGGCGGGGTTAGAAACGATGACCACGGTGGCTCAACCAGCAGCGGACGAAGGTCGCGATCGGTATGCATGCGGTCAGCATCAGCGGCGTGCACACCCTGAATCTGTGCAATCTTGCGTCGCGTGGAAAGCGTTACATCGCAGATGCGGGCCGCGACGCACATGAGCTCCGCATTGGGCCGCTGGAGAACACGAGCGCGACGACGAGCCAGCCTTGCAGCCAACGACGTCAGTATGGTGCGCAGGGAGGTAAGAGTAGGGGATGGGACGGAAGAAAGACACATATGTCGACAGAGAAGGGCGTGCTACCGGGCTGCGATCGCAAGGTGTGTAGTCAGCGCTGAGTGGAGTAATAGAGAGGCACACGCACCTCGCAATCCCGCCTCGACGTTAAGCAAGCCGGTCATTGGTTTGCACCTGGAGGTAGGAGAACCCGTTAGGCAGAGTAGCTACAGCGAGCCTCTGGTCGAATGAGGTGCGTGGCAGCGCGAGTATCTACATGCAGGCTCCGCTGGTGTATACAGACAGGTCTGTGGATGGTCTCGGCGTGGCGTCGGGATATGCCTAGGGCGGGACGACGATGATGGATTAAGAATGGGAAAGAGATCATCCAAAAAGATACCAACTGTGCGTGCGATTCTATCCCGAGTGTTGTGTTGGCGGAGGGCTGTGGGCGGACGCGTCGTGGAGTGGAGCACGACAAGCTCAAGGAGCTCCGCGTGGAGCGAGAGGAGGGGCGGCTGGGGCTGCGGGAGCGCCAAAAATGTTGGGGAGTGCGGGGGAGAGCATGCATGGTCGCTGTGGGCATCGGCGTCGCTATATCGTGCATACTGCCACAGGGCTGTATGACAGATCGATCACACTCTCTCAAGGCACATTAACTCCTCATGGTCTCTGCAAGTACACTGGTTGCGACTTTACACAATCGCAAAAAAAAAAAAGGCCACGTAGGGCACAACCTTGTGCGTGAATATGAGATGCCCCTGAGAGTTCGAAAATTCGCCGAGACTCTAAAGTTGTACCTATAATGGTTGATAACAATCAACATCCGAGCTGTCAAGGAACTGGTTCCGAGATCCTGTCAGCATTACGGCTGGCGCTGCCTCGCCTTCCGCCTCTTTGTCGCTACTACCATCTACGCCCACCCTTAGTGTTCCGCATCCTCTCGACAGACTACAATGAACATCCCCGACAACATTCTACCTGTGCTTAGGGTTGCTCAAGCAGCTGCTGCAGGCAATCCTGTTCCAGGACTCAATGATGTTGTCGCACTAGCGGAAATGGTTTCGGTATGTAAATAGATTTCAGTGAGATCAAAATTGTCTAAAGACACTCTTGATAGACAATAAAGGGAAATGAGGCTGATCTACTGGATCTGATCAAATGCTCAAGCCATTGAGGGAAACTGATACAGTCGGATGTAGTGACAATTTGAAACAGCGCTTGGAAAGTTGAAAGAGTGGGTGACATGTAGTAGATTTCAATCTTCAATTAATGTACTTCTCTAGGAATCTCGAGGCAGTTACTCCCAGATTTATATCACTTGGAAAGAAATCAAAAAGCAAGCAGTATGGGAAGGAGTTACAGGACATCAAGGCTGCCATTGCATCTCACATTCAAGATTTCACAGTGAGATTTCCTTCCATTTATGCATGTTACATCTGTCTAATATCTTTTGCTTCCAGTTCCATAATAACATTTCCATTAAAATAATAGTGGATCAAATATCCACTAGCCAGGAAAATCCGAGACCCACCAAGAAGCAAAAGCTCAATAATAACATGGCTGGCTGTAAGTTAGACTCAGTTCCTTCCAAACTTATTGTAAAACTTCTTTGCAGTTGATCAGGTGGATACATCTCTCCAAAGAATGGAGCCACAAGGTATGAATTGTCTAGTGTTGTGATGTGATTATTTATTTTCCCAGATAAATGGGCCAGATCCCACTCAGTTGATAACCATGGTGCGAGGAAAACTGGCTAGTGTCATGACATGATTATTTATTTTCCCAGGAGACCGACAAGGCCCTGGTGGAGGGAATGGAGCTCAGGGCCAGAATCTGACAGTTAATAACTACATCTCCGGTGTGGGAAATCATTTGGGCACAAACATGATTATTCACTTTTCCCAGGAGGTACTGGTGGCCCTGGTGGATGGGGCTTTGCACAGGGTACCGGCGGTGGTGGGGGTTCTGGCAAGGGTCCCACTCTGAATTACACCATTAACAATGTTGAAAACTTCACCACCGGTAAGGTGTCCTGCTTCCTCTTTGTAATCTGCTTATAACAGAACATCCACTCTATGTCTGTTTAGTCAACAGTGACCATGTTGAACGAACACTAGCCAAGATCAAATATGTTTCAGCACGCTACAATGCTCCAAACACCCCAGACAAATGCATGGAGGGTACTCGGATTGAAATTATCCAGGACATCATAGCACACTTGACAGCACCATCTGATCCATCTCAGCGCATAGTGATGCTTAGTGGCTCTGCAGGCACTGGGAAGTCAACAATTGCCAGGACTATTGCATCTATTCTTGCAGAAGAGAGACACATCCTAGCAGCTTCCTTTTTCTTCTCCCGAAACTATGCAGAACGTAGGGAAATCAAGGGCCTCCCTCTCACTCTTGCCTATCAATTGGCAGACTATAATGCAGCCTTCAAGAATATTCTTGTGGAATTCTTGGACAAAGACCATACTGGGATTCTTGATGCAGACCCCAAACTCCAGTTTCAAAGACTAGTTGTAGATCTACTTGCTCAAATTCCAACTAGTCACAAGCCATGGGTTATCTGTCTGGATGCACTAGATGAATGTGGACAAGATAGGGGCCAGATATTTCTCCGGTGGCTCTCAGACAATATAAAAAAGATACCAGTTCATGTTTGCTTTTTCCTAACTGGCCGGCCAGATGTTCCCTCATATCTCAAGCATGATACACTCTGCTCATTGATGCATGGAATCATCCTTGATACTTATGATAAAGGAATTGTTGGGAAGGACATCAGAAGATATGTTAAGCAGTCTCTGGATGGCAATTCTTGGACACCTCGATCTTCTTGGACACCTCAGCACCATGATGTGGATGAGATCACTAGGCGTGCAGATGGGCTCTTTGTGTTTGCTGCTACAGCTGTTCGCTATATTCGTGCTGGTTCACCAAAATTCAATCCTCAAAATCTCTGGGCTACCTGCTTAAAGGTGAAGCACTGGTGGATTTAGATGAGCTATACTTCCATATTGTCAGTGATGCTATTCCAAAGCCATCAGAGTTGGATCCTCGTGCTCAAGATTTATACAATGATTCCATGAGAATCCTCAGCACAGTTTTAGAGTTGTTACAACCAATGGACCCCAAGAATCTAGCAGTGTTGCTTGACTTGGATGAGGATTCTGTCAGAGAAGTACTTACTCCTCTGAGTGCAGTTCTTCATGCACCAGAGACTGGAGCAGTGCAGATCTTACATCTGTCATTCAGAGAGTTTATGACATCTCAAAAGTCCAAACTATATAAGGACCGTGTGGACCTCTTGTGTGGGACAGAGAAACAGAAGCAGGAACTTGCATCAAAGGTGCTTCATACAATGCAGACTGAACTCAAGTTCAATATTTGTGACTTGCCCACATCACATCTGATGAATGTGGAAATGCCAGATCTTGGACAGAAACTGGACAGCTGTATACCAATGTATTTAAGATACTGCTGTTGTTTCTGGGCAGACCATCTAGCAGTGTCAATCAATGCAGAAAATTCAAGAATGGCTAGAAAGTTCCTTGAAACCAAATGTCTTTTCTGGCTGGAAGTTTTAAGCTTGCTGGGAATGATGTTGACTGCATCATTGGCTTTATCGAAATTCTTAGCATGGAGTAAGGTATGAAGAGTATTTTGATGAAAGCTATTAAGGAACTAACTGTTCATTAGGATCCAATGATAAGACAGTTTGCTGCAGATGTAAAACGATTTATCAGATTCTTCTGGGCTCCAATCACTCAAAGTACACCACATCTCTATGTAACAGCCTTGGCCTTTGCACCAGTGCAATCAGAAGTTAGCCAGAGACTCCGATCTCAGTTTCCAGGACTTCTATCAGTTTTAACAGGACAGATGGAGAAATGGCCAGCAATACTTGGAGTGCTTGAAGGCCACACTGGTTTGGTCACATCAGTAGCCTTCTCCCCAGATGGGAAGCATATTATCTCTGGCTCTGATGACAGCACTGTGCGCTTGTGGGATGCAGAGAGTGGAGCACCACTGGGCGAGCCATTAAAAGGCCACACTGATTCGGTCAGATCAGTAGCCTTCTCCCCAGATGGGAAGCATATTGTCTCTGGCTCTTATGACAGCACTGTGCGCTTGTGGGATGCAGAGAGTGGAGCACCACTGGGCGAGCCATTAAAAGGCCACACTCATTGGGTCACATCAGTAGCCTTCTCCCCAGATGGGAAGCATATTGTTTCTGGCTCCAATGACAGCACGGTGCGCTTGTGGGATGCAGAGAGTGGAGCACCACTGGGCGAGCTATTAAAAGGCCACACTGGTTCGGTCACATCAGTAGCCTTCTCCCCAGATGGGAAGCATATTGTCTCTGGCTCTTATGACAGCACTGTGCGCTTGTGGGATGCAGAGAGTGGAGCACCACTGGGCGAGCCATTAAAAGGCCACACTGATTGGGTCACATCAGTAGCCTTCTCCCCAGATGGGAAGCATATTGTCTCTGGCTCTTATGACCGGACTATGCGCTTGTGGGATGCAGAGAGTGGAGCACCACTGGGCGAGCCATTAAAAGGCCACACCCATTGGGTCACATCAGTAGCCTTCTCCCCAGATAGGAAGCATATTGTCTCTGGCTCTGATGACAGCACTGTGCGCTTGTGGGATGCAGAGAGTGGAGCACCACTGGGTGAGCCATTAAAAGGCCACACCGGTTGGGTCAGATCAGTAGCCTTCTCCCCAGATGGGAAGCATATTGTCTCTGGCTCTTATGACAGCACTGTGCACTTGTGGGATGCAGAGAGTGGAGCACCACTGGGCGAGCCATTAAAAGGCCACACTGGTGTGGTCAGATCAGTAGCCTTCTCCCCAGATGGGAAGCATATTGTCTCTGGCTCTGACGACTGCACTGTGCACTTGTGGGATGCAGCGAGTGGAGCACCACTGGGCGAGCCATTGAAAGGCCACACTTATTGGGTCACATCAGTAGCCTTTTCCCCAGATGGGAAGCATATTGTCTCTGGCTCTTATGACAGCACTGTGCGCTTGTGGGATGCAGAGAGTGGAGCACCACTGGGCGAGCCATTAAAAGGCCACACTGGTGTGGTCAGATCAGTAGCCTTCTCCCCAGATGGGAAGCATATTGTCTCTGGCTCTGAAGACAGCACTGTGCGCTTGTGGGATGCAGAGAGTGGAGCACCACTGGGCAAGCCATTAAAAGGCCACACTGATTCGGTCAGATCAGTAGCCTTCTCCCCAGATGGGAAACATATTGTCTCTGGCTCTTATGACAGGACTGTGCGCTTGTGGGATGCAGAGAGTGGAGCACCACTGGGCAAGCCATTAAAAGGCCACACTGGTTCGGTCACATCAGTAGCCTTCTCCCCAGATGGGAAGCATATTGTTTCTGGCTCCAATGACGGCACGGTGCGCTTGTGGGATGCAGAGAGTGAAGCACCACTGGGTGCGCCATTAAAAGGCTACACTGATTGGGTCACATCAGTAGCCTTCTCCCCAGATGGGAAGCATATTGTCTCTGGCTCTGAAGACAGCACTGTGCGCTTGTGGGATGCAGAGAGTGGAGCACCACTGGGCAAGCCATTAAAAGGCCACACTGGTTCGGTCAGATCAGTAGCCTTCTCTCCAGGTGGGAAGCATATTGTCTCTGGTTCTGATGACAGCACTGTGTGCTTGTGGGATGCAGAGAGTGTAGCACCACTGGGTGAGCCATTAAAGGGCCACACTGATTGGGTCAGATCAGTAGCCTTCTCCCCAGATAGGAAGCATATTGTTCCTGGCTCCCAGGACAGCAATATGTCCTCACAGGATGCCCTCCAGGTTGCCCACTCCAACACAACACCCTCTCAATCAGGCTTGCCCATCTCCTATTGCCAAATTCCTATAAAAGTAAGCTCTAATTTCTTCTATAGGATCCCAGTGTTTACTCTCTTCTATTTCAGCCTGAAATCCCTTATGTTTCTCCTTTTTGGACTATTCAGAATGGCTGGGTCTTTTCTAGCACCGGAGAATTGCTCTTCTGGCTGCCTCATGAACACAGAATTGGATTCTGGATGCCTCTTAACAAACTCATAATTGGCAGACAGCAAACATTGCTTTCATACAATAAATTTGCTCATGGTACCGAGTGGGGCAACATGTTATCTACCATCGCTGGCAGAGTACCCTTAATTGGACCATGTGATAGTGTTTACCTTCCATAGCTTAAGTTTCTATAGTTCAGTTGCTGTCAATTGAATTGTCTTTTTTTTTTAACACACTTCTGTTGACATGGTAGTACAGTTTTAGAGTCCTCCGTGACCCAGGGACATGCCTCAACCTAAATGAGGAAACTTGCCATTACTGTAAAATCCTAAAAAATTCAATATAGGTTTAAATACATCTATTTTGCTTAGATACATGAGGAATAAGTTATCTGCACAAGATTGACCCCATGAGGCAGTGATTTTGACCCAGGAAGTACTTAACTTGTTGTGGAATAGAAATTCAGAGAGGGGTGCAAGAAATCTGAGTAAACCGTAGATTGAGGCAGTGGTATGGGGGAAAGAGGGAAGGTACATGGGGGGGATGGCTGCTTCTGTTCTCATGGGACACCAGAGCTCACAAGTGAAATGAAAGAAGTTACATGAAGTGCAACCTACCTAAATTGGCCATTGTAAATCCCTCCACCGATGGGAATCCTTCAGCACAAATATAAGCCAGGAGGTACACAAAGATAAATAGGGAGCCACACTGCCCTGCTCAGTGTTGACTTTGGGTACCCAATCCAAGCTGAGGGCTCCCCAGCACAGTCCGAGCAGGCACAGGCTTCCAGATCAGCACCAACATCAGGATTGCTACTGGATGGGTATGTGGAAGTGACTCAGATGTGATTAGGGCCCCAACCCGTGCCCATCGTCAACGGGTCGACGGACGGGAACAGTGGGCCGGCACCTGTCTGTTTGGAACTTGGAGCCTTCCTCTGCCGGGACGAGTATGGGACAGGTCCACCCTGTTGACAGGTACCCATACCTGTCTCGTTTGACGGGTTTGACAGGTCCTTCTTGGCATCTTCCAGTGTTCCTGAGCAGCCTGTGCTGAGCAATGTATCCTGCCTACCATCACTTTATCAACTGATCCTGGTTTCACAAGCACAAAAGGATCTGTGTTGGCGGTATAGTGGTTAATTTCCCAATAATTTCCGCTCTCCTTGCACGTAGTTGCACTAAGTATAGCCAAGAAAAAAAGAGAAAATTTCATGAGCTCACTACCTGTTAATTTCTGCCCTTTCTTTTTGGTTCGTTATCCTAAATCAACCTCACACAGTTGTTACCGCCAAAACAACGATGAACTGTCTGGAATCCGTCTATACCTAAACACCGCACATTTTGCGCGTTTCAGGAATAGTCGGATTACAGTATAGGCTTATTTCTAAGGACTGGTATATGGTCTCGGTATAGCCAGATGGGTTGTGATCACAGAGTAACAGGTACAAGGGGTAGGGAACTACCCTGCGGACTGGACAGTGCTCGCCTCGAAAAACTGTAGAGGAATGTGTAGCCCACAAACCTCTCTAGAGACTATTTCTGGTCTTATTCCCACACGATGGAATAAGCTGGACATACTGATAACAAGGGCATGTGGGAATAGTCTTATTTCTGCACCAATAGGCCGCGCGCCTTCCATGTGATAGACGTCAAGGCCCGGGGATATACGTTCCGATGAAGTTCCGGGACTAGCGAAGGTCGGCTAAGGAGATCTGATGGGATTGTTCTTATTCCGAGCAGACAGAGTTGGGGAAATAAGAACCCTTTCTGGGACAAGTCTCACTAGGGGTATCTACGAGGAGCTGGAGGCCAGGGGAACATTACCCGATGGTCAGCGAAGGCGGGAGAGGAACAGGGGCAACGGGAAATAGGACGAACGACTCGGTATCAGTCAGCCAAGAGACTGAGGGTTTCAAACCCCTAGGCTGACCAACGCCGCTCGAGCGGACATCACGATCGTCCTGTTCACCAACCAATGGCAATACGCTCGCGGGAGCCCTTCCAACGGATAAACGGCTGAGGAAGGGGAACTCGGGCTATTTTACTAATTTCTATTTCGTTCTTGGACTTGCATATGATTTTGGGGTTTGTATAAGTAGTCAGGACATTATCTCGAGTAGGGTACAGAATCACCCGTGTATTAGTAGGCTGAACGCTTGCGATTGGGCTATTTCTGGGGTCGGCTCAGTGTGTATTGTCGTTGGACTTTAACATCGGGAAACCTTAAGTTGGAATAAGGAATAGGGTATTGGAACATCTTGGACGTGATTGAGGCTATCTATCATCTGGGAATCGAATTGTGTTTTGGAATCAGCTACCGTCATCGTCATCAGCTATCGTCATCGGCACTTGGGAAATAAGCTTCGGGCTTTCTATCGTTTGGAATTGTTATATCGTCGGCCTATCTGAGGTCTCCTGCACGTCGTTGGACGACACAACCACCACCACCACCACTCTCAACACTTGCTGTCTCATAAGCTGCGAAGCTTTTAAAACCATCTTATTTCCACCGCTCGATTATCGCTCAGGTCAATTCCTGGTGATATCTTGTAGTGAAGGTTCATCTTCCTAAGGGAAACACATACCTTCCCTTCAACCTTGTTAGGACCTGTAAAGGGACTACCACTCGTCTGAATCTTGGCTCTTGCGCTCGCTGATCGGCCTATTTCCGATCCTAGTCTTATTTCCGTAGGCCTCACCGCTTATTCCGGGAAGACTTGGGTTGTATTTGGGTGATAAGTGTGTTGTTTGGGTTTAGTTCGGAGCACATCGTTCAACGATACAGGAGATTTATCAGTACCTCAGCAGTTTAGGCCTAGTGCCAGGTCCTCAACTTGTCCATTTTGTACATTGTGGTCACCCAATATTGTGGGAGGATATAATGGAATCTCTTGGCATTGGCCCGCTATCGCATTTGCACTTGAGATTTCTTGTTCCTGGTGGTGCAAAATCTGTATTGATTAGTAGCAATGACGCAGTATGTAGTACCATTGTTCTTTGATCCAAGATCTTACATGCACTTAAGTCTTAGTCCTGTGAAAGTTTGAGCACCCGTCAAAACAGCCGCTACGGCCGGGACAGGTTGTACCCGTCCGTTTTGGTCTCTTGCGCATGGTAGAAACAGACGGGTCGACCTGTCCCGTGGGCCATCGTTTGCGATGACCGTCCCATTTGACAGACAGGTTGGAGCCCTAGATGTGATAGAAATAAAAGGAGGGAGCAGAGAAGCAGTAATACAAGGCACCTGAGGCAACGAAAGGCTATCCCACAGACCACTGGACCAGCTCCACTTTGTTGCTGTTTCTCTGACACTGGCTGTTTTACGCTGACAGTTTATTATTGGAGACTGAACTGCGCGTTGGTGAAGCAGGGTGGGGAGCAGCAGTTGTATAGGTATTGAATGGGTGTTGATGATCATGACTGCCTATGTAATCCCAGATTTGAACAATTTCTTTTCATGAAACAGCTTGAGCTCTGATTCTGAAGATGCAGTCCGAGTCCTGGCCCTCCAACTCATCCCAATGAAACGGGGCACTAGGGTGCGGCTGTGAAATCTAATGGATTGACTAGTGAGAAAAGCGAACTAGTCACTCTACTCAAAACCAACCAAAAACCAAAACAATCACTAATCCTAATCCTAATACTCATGTGTGTGTGTTCGGGGAGTAGGGTACGTATCACCCATCAAGAGGGTGTGCAAGGTTGGAATAAGGCTTTGTTTCAATAGCAACTATGCGGTTTAAGCACGGTTATGCTGGGGTAGCAGGGACTTCACGCCAACAGGATATCAAGACTCAAGTTAAAACCTTAGACTGTTCAAGTCTTCAGTTTATTTATGAGCCGCAGAACCTAACACTACTGGCAACTAGCCAAGAAGCAGAAGGTAGGGCAGACTATCAACAGACAGACACTACTTCAATATCAACAAACACTGCACGAATAGCGGCGGTATCAACAAAACAGGGACAATTACACAGAAGGTGGATGCTGGGCTAGGGTGCAGACAGTTACACTGAAGGCGGGCGGTTTCACTTCTATTTGCACAACAAGTCTTTAGTCCTGGAGGCCTAAAGTGCTGCTACAGGAGACGAGTGGGTACAGTTTTCACAACAAGTCTTAGTCCTGGAGGCCTAAGGCGCTGCTACAGGAGACGAGTTGGTACAGGTTGAACGGGGGTTCTTATATCATGCAATTGGTATTCTTTTCGACGTCCCATATCTCTTAGTCTTTTCTGTGTGTCTTGCAAGTCGTATCTGATTTCTTTCACAAATCTAGAGTCTACTATATTGCCCGTATATCTGGGGGATAGTTTTACTGGCTAATACAGAGTACACAGCTGGCTTTTATACATTTCAGAGAGAAGTAAAGGAGATAGACAGAATGAATAGGAACAATAAAGGGTGGGAGCCCGAGTAGTGAATGGCCAATGGCATAGAAGACATTCTTAACCATGGGTATTATGGCCTGCTACCGGGGCTAGTGTCATGAATCACCCGGGTTCTACTTTTTTCGCACAACGCGTCTGTATGGATACAGACGTGTTGAAACACCGTAACAAGAGCGCGCGGCATCTAGTGCTATTTTGCGATTTCCTAGGACCAGTATTTATACAACGGGAAAGCGCTAGCACTTCTGAAGTGTTATTACTAGCACTCAGGACTCTGGCTAGGTGATATAAAGGAGAACTGGAGTGAGCCCAAGCTGCCGGTTGTAGCATCAGATACGACTAGTGTGACGTGCTAGTACGGTCTGAAGGCACAAACCATGGGGAAATAACCATAAGCCTACACAGTCAAGGTGCTAGCATCTAGGAAGCGAGACACAGGAGAGTGGTATTGCGAAGACGCTAGCTGGAGGTGCGAGCGGCGAGTCTGGGATCTGAAGGGTAGTAAACTATGTGCTAGCAGCCTTCTAGCAGGGGTGTTAGTATGCGGTACCCTACTAGTGACCGACCTGAGACCTGAAACACAGATGCAAGCACGTGACTGTCGTGACGCGGTTGCAAGTCACAAATAGAGACAAGCAGACAGCAGAGGAATAGCTAGCAGGCTATTGGTGCGGATGCGCGGGTCACCACATATGCAGTAACGGATAAACGGACTGCTAGCTGGTGCTCTGACCTGTGCTAGATGACTCCAGGCGGCAGATTCAACTCCGCTTTGTCAGGATAGGAATTCCAGCAGCTGATGGCAAGCTGAGGAATCACTCCCGATACCCATAAATGGATGCTAGCGGATCAGTGTGGCTGTTCTGCTTGGCATAGACCCATCATAAAACCAAATGGCAGTCGTTTCATTGGCTGTTGTACCTATCACATCATTTTCCCTCATTTATATTATTCATTCTGTTTATCACATGTACCATGGACCTCAGTAGTATAAAGGGAGCACAGAGCAGGCTAGAACCTCAGATTATTACACCCCGACTTTGTATGAAGTTGGTGCAGGTGGTCTCAGGTTGCTAGTGGAGATTGTACACACACTTCACAAGTAGTAGTCTTTATTGGAATCAATACTGTTGACTCTGGACACATCGAGATCTTAAGTTGAGGTTCTAAGTTGTTGGCTCGCGGAGTCTTCACGTATAAAACCAAGGGTGTTCTCTTTGAGAACCAGCTAGCAGTTGCGCTAGCAGCTTTGCCTTCACCCCGATATATTTGTAGTGTGTTGGATCGCCTGCTAGGTGATTGTGTGTTGACTCGAGCCCACTAAGAAGAAGACGGACTAGGTGCCCCCACCTCTAGACCGACTGTAACTTGTCAGTTACTTCGCCTTCACCCCGATATTGACGGAAGCGCTGTCGTAGTGTGTTGGGTCGCTAGCTGGACACTTATAGTGTCTATTGCCAATACAAAGTGGAAACATTCCTGTTCTTGGTTAAGGAATAGGTCAGGCGGCTTAAGGACTGCCTTGTCGCTTGAGGATTGAAGTCCCCTTGTTGTTAGCCTCAATAGTCTTTGGGTACCCCATTGCGAGGATTTTCACAAACCTACTTACTCTGCCCTGGTGCCCTCGATCTAGCGATCCAGCCACCTTGTATCCAACCCATAAACCCCTGCCCATCTCAGGTGCTAGCGGTATTGTTGTTGGCAGCTACGTAGTGCTAGCGTGTTGTTGAACGGCTTTGTTGAAGTCTAGCAGTTGAATTGTGTTTGTTCCAAACCCGCTGGTCGCATACTACGGCCTGGACCCGAACTCACAAAGAGAAGCACTTACATCTTTGGAGGAATAGATTGTTGTAGTGGTGGTTTTGTGGTTGTTTTGTGCAAGCCCGAATCTAAGCTATTTCTAGTCGTATATCAAGTGCACCATTTCAGTGTCTTAGTGGCACGGGACTCTCATGATGCCACCACGTGACCTTCTCACAGTTGAAAACCCAGCCTCGGATTCTAAAGCCGCAGACTCAGGGAGTCTGCGCAACGGGATACAGAAGACATTAGGGACTAGGAACCCGTACAGGTGGATCCTAGTCCCCGGACGCACCACAGATGACAGGGAAACGTACACGAAGTACAGGAGTGGTTGCAAACCCGATCGGGGTTTGAACCACTGGATACAAGGACACTTAGGACTAGGAAACCCGAACATCGGGTCTCCTAGGTCCACTGACACCACGGAAACCAGGAGTCCAGGAGCATCAGCATTAACGCTCCTTAATGCTACGGTACAGGAACTGATTGCGATTGACCGCGATCGCTTTAATTTATTAGAAGCCTATATAAGCACGGTAGAATCTCCATGTACAGTAGATTCTACCTCGTCTAATCTCAGGCTTCTACCTTGGCTCGACATAGGCATTGTCTCCACCCTGCCCCGCTTCCTCCACATCGTACTACGGGTTATATCCATGCCCCGGGTTGTATACCTGAGTGGATATCACACCCTCTTCGACTTGTTCCGGGTTCCACCTCGCATCCTGGCCTACAACATACGGCCTCCTAGGGAGGATGCCGTACGACTGATCCTACTGCTCGGGGAACATACGAGCTACTAGCGTCTATCGGGTTTATCCTGGTTGCGGTTCTCGTCGGGTTACTCGCTGTTTAGCCGACCCAGAGGCCGTTGCTGACAGCTAGTCCACATGTATTTCTCTAGCACACCATAAGGCGTGCTTAGTTGTCTTGGTTTCCATCTTTCTGACTGAGCAAGTCAGTCTTGGTCATTGCTGACTGGTCAAGTCAGTCTTAGTCAATTCCTATCCAACTCCTGTATCAGTCCCGTACTTCACAAGCTCAGTGGAACTCATAGTACATATCAAGCGGATTGACAATATAGCGTGGCGCTATACTCGCAGACCAGTATAGTGACCAGTGAAATATAGCGCGGCGCTATTCTATAGTGTCAATCCTCATCAATCATATCAGTCAATCCTTGATGCAAGGCCCGCATCTTTCTAACGGTCAGATCTGCCCGAGTAACCACAGTGATGGTTAACTCAGTAACATGTCTTCATCCCAATCTAATCAGTTGGACTTATACACAAAATGTCACGGCGCTGTATCTCTGCTGGCCCTAATGTGGTTGTACCAATCCTGACTTCGTATATCTTGTTTTAATAGTCATCAGACTATTCAGAGGCCGTTGAAGCGGCAAGTCAATAATTCTGAGTAGTTCCCTGATGTTTCACCTCCAGTGCATAAGACAATGGTTTACCGCCACCATCTATAGCTCAGTGTAGAATATCATAGTCAGGACGTAACAGCCTTTTGGGCTGCCTTGTCAAGTCTACTCAATCCTTCATAGTTGATTTGTTACACTGACTTTCGGCCATCAATAGTGTAGCCTACCACCCCAGGGAGGGTGTATGCCCATAATCTAATGCCTCACTTCTGCCCACTAATAGGTTCAAAATGAAAGAAAAACTGGTGTTTTCATACATGTTTTGGTACACGCCCTATCACTGGACTGTCATGAAAGAAATTGATGGCATCAGCCTGGATGCAATTATGTGTACTTTCTCACTCAAAAAGAGCCAAGCAGAAGCATCAGTCCACTGGACACAGAGCTTGGAAGGACTTGCACAACCAAAAAGTTCTGAGGCCCTTATGAATACATATATGTTCAAGTTATATGAATTAGCCCACTTCACAGAGTGACTGAAATTCAGTAAAATCTTCACAACCAGGAAGATCAAAAGCCTGCCAAGGGCGAAAAGTCGCACAGAGCAGGTTGTTTACAGTTATTAGCAAGTTGTTGAATTGAATTCATGGATCTGCAAAATATAACGGGAACACTTCTTTGTTTCAGACGGTCCTGATCTTTATTAGGAGTGCTGCTGCAATAAACCTCACTGTCATAATGATTTACAACTAGGATGTGGCTAAATCGTGTCAGACCATCTTCACTGTGTGCACCATCATGATCATAAACTCCATGCCCTACCTTGTCTTCTTTTGGGTATCACAAACGGGTAGTCACCACCTCCGAGCTATTGTCGTGGAACTCCAAGTCTGCACTGGTCATATAGAACAGGCTGAGTTGAAACACGGCTAGGACCGACATGTTCTGGTCCAGGTCACCAACATCACCAAGCAGATGCAGGATTCTTTGGACTTGCAATATCTGCCATAAAACAAAAGTGTGGCCTAAAAGTGTATGAGAGGGCGGCATACAAAGAGTTGTTGAAGACTTGTGACTTTTCTTACCATCTCACCCAGGCTGTTATTTATTTATATTTGTGGGTCAAGTGTTGAATAATGATGTGAATGCATTCTTTCAAATTTCGCTTCTCCATTCACACTGCAGAGCATGGAAAGGTTCGTGACCTTCTCAAATACCCGTATGTTGCAGTAAGACTGCATCTTGATGCTGAACTGATATGTGAGTTATGATCTTGAGCAGGGAGTTACATACAGATACAAGAGCTAGGGATCCCCACTGTAACCGTACAAAGCTGTAATCTGGTTACAGTTATACGGTTGCTGTACCGTACTGTAAGGCCTCTTTGTGCGCAGGCTTTACAGTTACAGTTACAGTAAAACAGTGTAACATAAATGTGTGGCATCTAGTGCTATTTTTGCGATTCCTAGGACCAGTATTTATACAACAGTAAGCAACTAGCACTTCTGTTGTTACTAGCTAGCTAATACACAGCCCACTTGTTAGGTGATATAAAGGAGAGTCAGAGGGAGCCCTAACTGCTGACTGTAGCATTAGACTGTGCTATTGTGATGTGCTAGCAGCTAGTTGAATGTACAAACCCCAGGGATTAAACCACTTGCCTAAACAATCAGAGAGACATGACCTAGGAGGTGCTAATAGTCTAGAGATGACTCGCTATGGAGCTAGCGGAAGTCTAGTAGACAGTGATAGGGTGTGTACTGAAACACGCATGAAAACACCAGTTTTTATTTCATTTTGAACCTATTAGTGGGCAGAAGTGAGGAATTAGATTATGGGCATACACCCTCCTTGGGGTGGTAGGCTACACTATTTATGGCCGAAAGTCAGTGTAACAAATCAACTATGAAGGATTGAGTAGACTTGACAAGGCAGCCCAAAAGGCTGTTACGTCCTGTCTATGATATTCTACGCTGAGCTATAGACGGTAGTGGTAAACCATTGTCTTATGCACTGGAGGTGAAATATCAGGGAACTACTCAGAATTATTGACTTGCCACTTCAACAGCCTCTGAATAGTCCGATGACTATTAAAGAAAGATATACAAAGTCAGAATTGGTACAAACCACATTAGGGCCGGATGAGATATTGTGCTGCTGGAGACCGGTTAGGATATCGCTGAAACGCTGACTATGGGGCTGGCGGTGAAATAACCACAAACCAAACCTTGTAAATGAATACGCGGTTCGATAATGCAACTACAACAACTCAAACACTATAGTCCTCGTGCAAGTTCGGGGTTCCAATCCAGTATAGATTGTGGCAATTTGAACTTTAGTTCTCTTTGAGAAGCAAGACTTTATAGGTCTACAAGTCGTATAGATAAACTGCTCGGATCCGTTCTAGGCGCAATCGCGGATAGACAGACAAGATTTTATGTTCAACGGTTTGTATGATGTGGGTCTAGGTTTGGAGATAGTACTCCGATGCGTAACGCAAGTGATTCCTTATGAATCCCGATTCCAATAGTATCCGCGATTGCTAATCCTTGCGAGATTACAACCAATTGTCAAGTCCGATCTGTTTCCTTATATTCCACGTGTCCGTTCCGTTTGTCCAATATGTCCACGCGTCATTATAAAGATCCAAATCCAACACAGATAATATTCAAACAGGAAAACAAACAAAACTTGGTATAGCTTCTGGGTGTCTCCGAATGAATGCCTACTCGACCTGTTAAGCGGGAAGCCTAGTAGCTTCGCGTCCAACAGGTGGGGTGAGATTCACTGGTGTTCCTCCCATAACCATCCACTTAAATACGTTACAGGATTCTAAATATAAACGAGACAGATACAAACGTGCAATAGGGTTCAGGGTATATGACTAGTGGTATGGCAGCTAGCCGATGAACTCCTGTCAGATATCAAGTGATTAGTAAAATTGAGAGAGATTTATAAGGAACATCAACGAGCCGAGCTTAGCGATGAGTCAAGATCTACATCGCTTAGAACGATTGTGATGGGATATTGTTGATATGTCAACTTTTAGCCGACTTCCTCGTCAGCGCTCCGTTACCCTCCTCGGTAACCATCCACCCAACTGGTTCCACTTTGAACCGCGACAGTGATTTGTCTGAAAACAGTGATAGCTGCAGCTTCCCAGTACCCGAGTATGGTTTCTTAGTCAATTGGTAGATCGACCAAGTCCAGCCTCCTCTTGGCAGCCCTGGAGACGTCAGATGATGCTCAACAATGATCCCTCTGGTTCAGAAGGATGTTCCCCCGTAATACACCCTTAGTCAGGGATGTGCAGTAGCCCCAATCCGTTCCCAGGATGGTAAGGCACTTTCCGCGATTGCTCCATTAGCGACTTCCCACGTCAACCCTTTACCAGGATTGTTGTCCAGCGCCTTTCTAATGGTTCGAGACACATTATATCCCTTTTAGCTAACTGCTCAGGCCAGCATTAGCCCTTGTGAGATGACATCGTAATGTAATGAAGTACATTATAGTATGTTGCAACTCGAGCAGATTTGAATAAATGCCCGGGTGCCCCAATACCAGGTCTGTCATCGCGCCACTTGATTTTGGGTGGAAGACCAACTGATTAGATTGGGATGAAGACATGTTACTGAGTTAACCATCACTGTGGTTACTCGGGCAGATCTGACCGTTAGAAAGATGCGGGCCTCACATCAAGAATGACTGATATGATTGATGAGGATCAACACTACAGAATAGCACTGCACTATATTTCGCTGGTCACTATACTAGTCAGTCAGTGTTGCACTGCTAGATATTAATCAAGCTGCCAGATATTTACTACGAGTTCCACTGGGCTTGTGAAGTGCGGGACTGATTCTGAAGTTGCATAGGACTTGACTAAGACTGACTTTATCAGTTAGAAAGATGGAAACCAAGACAACTAAGCACGACTTATGGCGTGCTAGAGAAGTACATGTGGGCTAGCTCCAGTAGCAGGTCATAATACCCATGGTTAAGAATGCCTTCTACGCTGAAACGGCGTAACATAAATGCACGGCATCTAGGGCTAATTTTGCGATTTCCTATGACCAGTATATTATACAACGGGAAGCAACTAGCACTTCTGTTGTTACTAGCATATCAGCTCGTACGCAGACCACTTGTTAGGTGATATAAAGGAGAGTCAGAACGAGCCCTAACTGCTGACTGTAGCACGAGGCTGCACTAGTGTGACGCGCTAGCTGCTAGCTGAGTGTACAAACAACCAGGGATTAAACCACTGCCTATACATTCATGAGACATGACCTAGGAGACTCTAGTAGTCCAGAGATGACTTGGGACGGAGCTAGCGAGGGTCTAGCAGACGGATATCTACGAGGGAAGTACAGCTAGGGAGCTACGCCTTGAGCTAGGAAGCTCGGCACGGTAACCGGTGGTACTATCTAATCTCTAGATAAGCGACTAGACGGCGCTAGGCGGAATAACCCTACTAGCAATCGGCTAGGGCTTTGACAAAGACATACCACGACATACGAGATGAGGCAGCACGCGGCTAGTGCCCGATCTGGGCAGCTAGGGCGAAGGGGAATAGCCAGTCGGCTATTGGAACGGAGCTAGGGACGATCGCACAGCCTGTACCGATGACCGGGGGGTGGATCGACGTTCTGACCAACGAGCTATGACCATTTGATGTCGGTCGCAACACTGCGTTGCCTGGATGTAATAGATCGACGCTCTAACAGAGTAGAGATGACCTAGACCACCGGCTACATCGCCGGTCGGTCCGGAAGGGGTGCTCGGCATAGACGGAGGGCTGAGGATCCATTGATATACCCACGGTTGAACACTAGCCGGTCAGCGAGGCTGACCTGGTGTATACCAAACCAGTCCCAAACCCAAACGGCAGTCGTCTCATTGGCTGACCGTATTTCTTATCATCTAATATTGCTTATTGTATTATTCAGCTCGCTTTCACATGTAACTCACACCTAGTAGTATAAAAGGGAGCGCAGGACAGACTAGGGTCTAAGAACATTACGCCCCAGACTTTGGACGAAGCTGGTGCTAGTGGACTCAGGCTGCTAGTGGAGGTTGATACCGAACTTCACTTGTAGTAGTCTTTATAATGGAATCAGTAGACTGTGGACTCTGGAAACATCGAGTAACCAAGTTGAGGATTTCGTGTTGTTGGTCCTAGACCTCCACATATAAAACAAGGGTGTTCTCTTTGAGACCCAGCTGCAGTTTGCGCTAGTGACTTTGCCTTCACCCCGACAAGACAGAAGCTCTGTGTCAAGTACCGGTTCCCGACCGGGATCCGACGGAGGTCTGAGATATGCCTGAGAGATGAAGTGCATATCAGCAAGACGAAGGGGTCGAGATATAGAGGGAAAGTATCGGAGTCCGAACAGAATACCGAACCCGTATACTGGAAGGGAAGGGGCTTGGCTTCAGCTCGTGCGCTGCGCCCTTCTCTACGCCTAGTGCCTGATTTCGGAGAGGAACTCGGAAGAGGACGGAGTCCGAGAGGAAGAGTATAGGGCAGACTAAGTCGATATTCAAACTGAAGTCTAACTACCGACATGACTTGTATTTATACGAGAGTAAAGTATTAGTGGGGATATAATGTAAGTACCGGAGCTTCGGAGTTCCGAGTGGGTCCGTGATGGACTGAGTCGTTATGAGTCAAGTGAAGTCAAGCTGACTCGGATATCATCGGGTTTCCGGTGGCTCTGTGATGGAGAAGCATAAGGCGTAACCTAGGAGTCAGAGGGAATCATATGTAGTACGAACCAATAGAACAAGGGCGAATACAGAAAAGCAGTGTCAGATATAATTGGGATGGGAGATCGTCGGAGTCCGATGGCGTCCGAAAAGGATGTGAAGTCACGGCACGTGACACTCTGTCGTAGTGTGTTGGATCGCTTGCTAGGTGGATTGTGTGTTGGCTTGAGCCCACTAAGAAGAAGACGGACTAGGTGCCCCCACCTCTAGTTTGGCTATAACTTGTCAGTTACTTCGCCTTCACCCCGATATAGATGGAAGCTCTGTCGCAGTGTGTTGGGTTGCTAGCTGGATGCTTGTAGTGAGCTAGTGCCGATAAAAGCGGAAAGGTTCATATTCTTGGTTAAGGAATAGGTCGGCGGTCAAGGAGAGTCTTGCCGTTTGAGGATTGAAGTCCCTTGTTGTTAGCCTCAGTAGTCTTTGGGGCTGCCCTTAGCGAGGATTTTCACAAACCTACATACTCTGCCCTGGTGTTCTCGACCCAGCGGTCCAGCCATCTTGTATCCACCCCATATAAACACACCCCCGGACCATCCCTAGGTTCCTAGCAGTGTTGTTGTTGGCGGTTGCATATTGCTAGTACGTTGTAGAGTGTGTTGTTGGAAGCCTATAAATCAAACTTGTGTTTGTTCAAACCTGCTGGTCGCATACTACGGCCCGGACCTGAACTCACAAAGAGAAGCACTTAGATCTTTGGAGGTAGATTGGCTGTGGTTGGTTGTTTTGGGTGTTTGTTCGCAATACCTATCAATTAGCTATTCCTAGTCATATAAGAAGTGCACTGTTTCAACGCCATTGGCCATTCACTACTGGGGCTCCCACTCTTTACTGTTCCTTTAGTGCACCGTTTCAACGGGAATCAACGATGGATGTATAGCTAGGAGACAGTGCCTTGAGCTAGCATCTTCAGTGCAGGTCTAGGCAATACAATCTGATATCTAAGGGTTGGAGGTGGTATCAGGCAGAGGGATCCAGCTAGCACTGGCTAGGACTCTAAAGAGGCAATACCATGGACACGTGAGAGACACAACACAGCAGCTAGGACCTAACAAGGGCAGCTAGCTTGAGTGGAGTAGCAAGCAGGCTATTGGTGCAGAGTTATGGACAATCACCAAAGCTGTACTGATAATCAAAGGTCTGATTGAGGCTCTGACAAATGACGGATGCCCCTAGGACACCAGCTGTAACACCGGGTTGTCTAAATGCAATACCTCGGATATAGATGATGTCATGAATCACCTGGGTTCCTCTTTTTTTCACGCGATGCATCTGTATGGATACAGACACGTCTAGCATCACAGGACTCACATGATGCCACCGCATGACCTTCTCATGGTTGAAACCCAATCTCAGGTTCCAAGTTGCAGACCTATCAGGATTTCAACCACTGGATAACAGAAGACATTAAGGGCTAGGGAGCCTGTACTGACAGACCCTAACCACCTGACACCAGGGAGGACGACACAGAGATGTCCAGGAGTTGCAGGAACGGTTGCAAACTGATTGGGGTTTCAACCACTGGGTATGATACAATGTTAAGGGCTAGGTAACCCATACAGACGGGCTCCCTAGCCCTCCAACGCTGTAGAGACCAACACAGAGGATTCCAGGAGCATCAGCATTAACACTCCTTGATGCTGCGGGGCAGAGACTGATCACGACAGACCACGATCGTCTTTAATTTATTCAAAGTGTATAAAAGCTCAGTAGAATCTCCCTGTACAGTAGATTCTACCTTGTCTAATCTCAGGCTTCTGCTTTGGCTTGACATAGGCATTGCCTCCACCCTGCCCTGCTTCCTATCCACTGTATTGCAGGTTGTGTCCACACCCTGGGTTCTATACCTGAGCAGATATCATACCCTCTTCGACTCGTTCTGGGTTCTGCCTTGCATCCCGATCAACAATATATGGTCTCCTAGGGAGGACACTGTACGGTTGGTCTTGCTGCTCAGGGAACACACAAGCTACTAGCATCTGCTGGGTTTCCCCTGGTTGGGGTTCTCACCCGGTTACTCGCTGTTTAGCCAACCCAGAGACCATTGCTAACAGATGATGTGCTGAGGATCTGTGATATACTCACAGTTGGACACTAGCTGGTCAGCAAGGCTGACCTAGCGCAACCCAGACCAGTCCCAAAACCAAACAGCAGCCATCTCATTGGCTGTTCATCCCAAATCACCTCATATTTTATCATTGTATTATTTAGCACACTTTTCACATGTACCTTGAACCTAGTAGTATAAAAGGGAGCACAGGAGCAACTAGTACCTCAGATTATTACACCCCAGACTTTGGATGAAGCTGGTGCAGGTAGTCTCAGGCTGCTAGTGGAGATTGTTATGGAAAGGTTAAATTGATGGGTGGTTCGCAAGTAAAGAACAGACTGAATTTATTAGAGAAGTAGCTAGGTATTTATACAAACTGCTTATCTATGAGTCAGTGGGTAATTGGTATTGTAGCTATGAGGTACATGTGAAAGATGGAGCTGAAACAAGGCAACGAGATAGGATAAAATATAAGAGCATGTGCAATGGTTGAATTTGCAATGCGGAGTTCAAGTGGGTTGAACATGGTCACAGGTTGTATTTCCAACACTCCCCCTCAGACCGTGGACAGTCCAAGCGCACGAGCAAAGTGCTTAGCTTTAGCGCTCGGCAGAGCCTTGGTCAGAGTATCAGCTGTCATCTCGTTCGTGGCACAATAGATGAGCTTAATCGCCCCGGAACGGGAGCCATCCCAGGGGATGAGGCGGAGACGGGCAATACCCATTGGAGCATCCAATGGGTTTATGCCGGACTGGACGTCTTCCGGAGACGTCGAAGACAGGTTGCGAGAGAAGAAGAGGCGGGCGCGGAGCCGATTGAACTCCGCCTGACGTTGGGCAAGAGGGAAGTCCGAGAGGACTGTCGGAAACAACTGTTCGAGAAGTTCGTTGTAGTGGACGGACCACGCAACCCAGAAACCGAGGCGGCTCATCCAGAACAAAGTGTGTTCCATGTTGAGCAACACACGAGGGTTTAGCACGATGGTCCCGGGTTCCACAACTGGAAGGACTCACGACCAGCTTGAACAGCTGCTTACAAAGAGCGTCCTCCTCCACATGATCCTCACGGGCTCGACGATACTCGGCCATGAGATTCTCAAAGGCCAACACCATCCGATCCAAGAACTCATCAAATACCAGCGGAGGGGCAGCAGCTGCGGAACTTCGCAGCCAACAGATCCGGATAGGCCACCTGGCTGGACCCCTCTCTTTGATACACCAGAACCTGAGCCACGCACATGTGAGGAAGTGCTGGTGCGCGATGGCGTCCAGTGACCACTCCTGAGGATAGTCCTCTATGATGGCTCGGAATTCGAAGGCAGGAAGAGTAGGGGGAGGACGAGAAGGAGAAGTCAGAGCCTGGGTCAGGAACTGGAGGAAAGGGACGCGGGGTACCCCGACAGGAGGGTAACGAGACATGGCGAGCCAATAGTGGAAAAGGAGGTCTAGCCGACGAACGGGTTCTGGCCCTATGATGCCCCTACTACCGGAAACTGGTCCTGAGTATGGCTCCAACGACGCAGTATTCGAATACTCGTGGAAGAATTGGCGTGGGGTGCGAAAACTCTCCACGCCATACCCGAGTGAGAGGCAGGTTCCATCCGCGTTACGATGGTCCCAGTCCAACAGGAAACGGGGAGACATCGACGGGTCGAGAAAGAAACGAAAGCCGAGATTCCAGGCCAGGGCGAAGTTGCGGAAGGAAGAGGACATGACGGTAGAAAGACAAGAGAGTCTGAAGAGGGGAGGAAAGGAGAAGAACCCGAGACCGGGGCAGGGTTCTGAATTAGGTCAGAATCCAGGAAACCCCGACATTGGGAGGAGCCCAAGAAGAATCCGTGAGGTCACTTGTTGAAGACATTCTACTTCGGGAAGTAGATCAAGGGGAATTTCCGCTTCCGGCCCGAAGACGAGATAGGGGATCAAAAAAGAGAGAAAATAGGGGTCAAAAGTTACACAAGAAACCCCGCGAACGCACAGGGTCGAACCACAGAGGAAAGGAAATACCACGACATGGGGAGTCGAGCACTGAAGACATTGGGGACGCCGGCACGACAATAATCGATAGGCAGTGACAATAAGCCTACGACCATGCTGTGGTATCTACAATCCGGATAATGGGACCACCACGAAGGGAGAACACTGGAGAATTTGGATTGTGGGTTCCCAAACGGAGAAGACAGAAGGATGTCTTCGCGGGTATTAATCGATGGGCAGTGACAATAAGCCCCATGATGCAGGAAAATTTTGAAGGATAAAACTCGCCTTGGAGAAAATATTGGGATGGAGGGGACACGGTACCTACGGGTCATTGAGGACAACGACCTTGAAGAGGGGGGGTGATGTCATGAATCGCCCAGGTTCTACTTTTTCGTGTGATGTGTCTGTATGGATACAGACACGTCTTAGCGGCACAGGACTCTCATGATGCCACCACGTTACCTTCTCACGGTTGAAACCCGGCCTCGGATTCTAAAGCCGCAAACTCGGGGAGTCTGCGCAA